>JAWWEW010000048.1:164610-302762 GCA_035583185.1 Anabacerthia variegaticeps | reverse complement strand
AGAGCTGAGAGCACCAGGTCTGGCCAGGGCTCTCTGTGCGTCCACACAGTGATGGACAGGCAAACTCCACTGGCTCAGCATCAAACCAGCAGTGCTGATTGAGCATTTGAGGTCAATACTATAACAGTCCAGTTTCTGTATACCAGGAATGTTTGGAAACTGTATTTAGCTTCCACAAAAGCTGTTTCTTTTCTGGAGTCTGAGGGAAAGCATCTTGCAGAGCCCCACTGATGCTGGACCCTGGTTTTCCAGCATCACTGGGAAGTCAAAGCAGCACAGAAAAAGAGTCACGTCCTCCTACAGAAAGCAAGGACTGAGCCAAACCAACCTCCAAGTAAGCTTCATCAGTGCTGTTGCCACCCCGTATTCATCAGGAACAATGAGTGCAGGCATTGAAATTCCACACTGGTTTGATAAACAGAGTGCTGTTTTTTGAGTATGTCACATTTAGGCAAGAGAACAGATTCTGGCTGTAAAAAAAAGTACCCTTGGAACCTGCTTTTATAGTTCTTATTTGAAATATTTCTCAACGGTGCTCTCATCACATGCATTTAAACAACTGCAGCCTCAGGAGTGTAGTAACCAATAGCAAATCCGCTGACTTTTCCAGAGCAGAAATGCAAGTCCTACATGCAGGTCACAATTTAATGAGTTCACAGGCAACAAAGACCCCAAGCGAGAGGGGAATCAATGCTAATTACGACAGGGAATCCCAGTGCCTCCAGTGCATCTGTAGTGTCACTCACCTGCAACCACCAACTTTTCACATATTGATTTTAAGGTTAGCATCAGGCACAGCACCTTGATGTGGAACTTGTCTCTCTGCCCTCAGATTTGCACTGACAGGGATCAGACAGACAGTAATTGGTAGGGGGAAAACATCCTATACTCCCCAGGCATAACTGGAACAAAAGAAAACCCAGATTCATGAATATTTAGCAAGTTTCCACACTCGTATGCATGACAGATGTATTTTGGTTTTAAAAGAATGTCAAAACCATTCACTGCGGTTCTCTTGTGTGACTGGAGTGCCCCTTTTCTAGGAGAAGCTCTTTATGTGGCTCCATCCCACACCTACTTCCTGAGGATTGGTTTGGGGCTGGAGCTGTTCAGGAGGCAAATGGCATCCATACATTTTTTATTTGGAGACTTTTCAATTACATTTATCTTTGGGCTTTGAGGCTGTTTACATCTGCTATATATCTGCCAGGAGTTCAAGTATTTCCTAGTCACTTCTCCCATCAGTTCTTTGAAAAGACTGCCAAGCCAAAGGAATCACACAAAACCACAAGTGTCACCTGAGGAGGAGTAAGTGAGCAGCACCTTACACCAGACAACAAGCCCTGCTGGCACCCTGACCAGCCTGGCTGTCAGGGGCTGGCACAAAGCCCCTGTGCCCTGTGCCACAGCCAGAGCCACAAGCTGGGGACACATAAGGTTCACTGTGCCAAGCTGGCTAAGAGGGGGTCAGGAGCCACAGCCACCCTCCCTGGGCCAGCCCAGCCTTGGACACCTCCTCACCTGTGGACAGGTGAGGTGGAGCAGGAGCAGGAGGGTTTCTGGGCTCTGCCCTGTGCCACCAGCATCTCCAGTCCCCAGGCATCCCCTGGGACGGGGAATGGCCTCTTCCAGGGCGTTGACCATCTTTACCCATCTCTTTGGAACTGAAATACAGGGCTGGAGCTGCTGGAAAAGCCATGCAAGGGGCAGGGGGGGTACATAAAGTGCTCCGTCAGTGACTTTAATGCCTGGTGATAAAACGCTGTAACCATTCTGAAGGACAATATTTAAACAGATGCTGTTAGTGGTTGTATTTCAAAAGTCAATGGGGCTAAATAAATCTAAAATTTACTTCTACTAAAAATGTTACGAGGCCAAGCTCTTTTTATTCTTTAGGTGTGCAATTAAGCAAAAATCCAGAGATCTGCTGGAGAATTTAAGACTGCCATGAACAGGAAAGCTTTTCAGTTAAGCTTTCATCTCTTTATGTAAAGAACTAAATTGATGATTTTTAAATAATTTACATCCCAGAAGTAGCGTTAAAAAAATGTCCCAAATGGAGCTAAAAGCATCGTAAATATAATTTCCTGTCAGATTATATGAAATAGCCTGATGAATGAACGGCTCTTAAAAGCACACTAAAGGCAAACTTAGAAGGTCTGACTCCAGGTTTCTGAAAACACCAGCTTCGAGCAGCTGCTGTTTGACTTCAGCTCTGCATGCCCTGAGTGAGCCCCGAGATACAGAAGTATGAGTGTGCACTTTTTTTTTTCCCTTTCTCTGATTTATTACATAGATGTTCATGTTTTGAAGAGCCTTTTCCATCTGACAAGCAAAGGGAAACTAGTCATCAAACCAGGATTTGGGGAAGGGGAGGGAGTCATGACTGTTTACCAGCTCAATAAAGATCCTTTTGAACACATCACCAGCTGTCAATGAACGCAAATGTCTTTTAATTTCCTTTCAGCGTGTGCACGTGGGAAGGGATGAAAGAGAGGAGGGAGTCTGTGTTAGCTTTGCTGTTACACTGCTGAATTAAGACAGCCACCTACCCATCATCTACTTCTAAATCCCTTTTGATTTTCAGAGACAACTGACATTTCACAGCCTCCTGTTGCCCATCCTGCTAAAACATTAATATATCCAAAGGTTCAGATGGCTGCAGCCATCCAGAACAGAGAGTCAGAAATTAAAAGCAATCAGGGAGAACAAAGCCCAGTGACGAGTGTTCGGTTCTGAACTTGCTGGGAAAGATAAGACGAGCATACAGTCAGCTTGCGTTGTGAGTCATCCTTTCCTGTTATTAATGCAGTATTTATTAGCACTGACTCCTTTCCTCGTGATTTCTGCCAGTTCTGTTTTCACACCACGTTCACCATCGCAGCTTTCCCATTTCTGTGCCCAGCCAGCACCGTGCCCAGCGTGCCCAGCTGGCCCAGCTCACGTTCTCTCACGTTCTTTGTGTCCTGTACCCCCATTGTGTCAGCAGCCTGTTCCTCTGGATGCTGACTTCTTTTGCAGCTGTGTGTGTTTCTAGGTGATGGGGCAGCATTGGTGAAATAAAAAGTGACAGCCTACATCAAGAGTTGTTATGATGCTGTCATTTCAATTTTCAAACAGATGGAGCCAGCACAAATCGAGCGCAGCTCTTTGGACACTCTGAGAGGTTTCAGCATGGTGGTGGAACTGACCTCTGAGCCCAAGACGTGGCACTGTTATTCAAAGCACAGGGGATTATCTCACTTGTGCTGCCACCTCCTTGGGCCATCAGTCAGCGATCTGGGTACCATTGGAAAAGGGCCATGTACCTCTGCTCAGGAGTCCTCTCAGCACAGCACTGACACCAGAACCACTGCACTCTGTACACCCTGGCAAGTTTCGTGCTCCTGTACACAAGGAACAACTTTGGGCTCTTCCACCAGCCTCCAGATCACCGGCCACCCATCACTGACCCTGCATGAAGAACCTGACCCGTCCCCATGTGAGCTCACCTGCTGAGGTCTGAGAGCCTAAAGCAACAGGAACCAAGAAAAAATTTCCCTGGTGTCCCATACCACATGATTGCATGGCTGACACCTTCATCACAGAGTACCTGCAGCTCATGGGGATGGGATGGGTACAACCTGCTCTGTCACTCTTTCAACTGGGCGAAGACTATTAGAAGATATTCTGCCAGTGGCACAGAAAGACACCTCACTGCTTTTTTTGTTGGTGATGTGACCAGCCTCCTCATCTGCTAGCCTCTTCTCACGGCTGGACTGAAATTCAAAACAACAGCTACAGCCTTTGATGTTTTCAGAGGCAGGAGGAGTGCCATTTGGGCAGCCAAGGAACATTACAGCTTGTGGAACTATCATTAAAATCTGAAAAACCTGCCTTGGCATCAAAACAGCAAACACACCTTCTCACTGCTGTGATGATAAAGGTTTCTATTTCACTACACCAGTGAACTCTGATTATTTTGCAGAGCCACTTTCCATCCCCAACAGTTTAAAGGGTCTGAGAATTTGTGCCTTTGTGTGTACAGTTCGGAATGTTTTTAATTTGCCCATCAAGGGATCAGGACAGAGCAATCATCCTCCTGGGATTTATTGCCAGCACTGCAAGAGCAATTATGTGGAAGATGTCCCGGTATTGAGGCCACACAAAAACTTAAGATTGGATAGAAATTAGATACTAAGGCCAGTTCCACACTGTGTCTTTGGGAATAGTTGCAACATAAATGGCATACAATGGCTGTTCAGCTTCCCACGAGATTGAAGCCCTTGCACCATCCATGGGCAGGAACACGGAGAGGAAAGCCAGGGCCACTGTTCATACCTGCCTGCTGCCCTCAGTGGATGCTGCCATGACTCTGAGCTGCATCCCACAGGGATGAGCTGTCTGCCCAGTAGGCTGACAAGGAACACACAGCTGCTCTTAGCTGAACAGCAGCAGTTTGGTCTCAGGGCACTTAAGCTCTTTGGTTACCTGTGGCCTACCATGGATGCAACTCCTCCAGCTGCAGTCCCAGCCAGACCTGACAGCCTCACCCCATGCTGGTGATGGAAATGCCACGGCTGAGTTGCTCGTGGCTTGGCTGCCTGCAGGACACAGGGTCCCGTGCCAGGTCACCAGGTCCCTGTGGAAGGGAGAGCAAGGTCTGAGGAGCAAGTGGTGTGCCCAAGAGGGACATCCAGCAAACCACCATGAGAGCTGAGAACAGACACCAAACACTTCTGTAACACCTGTCCCACCTTCCATACAAACCTGTCCTTCGGGTGGCAGGGGGTTGGAAGGCAGAACTCTTAGAGGAGGAAAACCATGCTCAGCAGAGTAGACAGCAAATGCAGACATTATGAGAAATGCTCAGTGTTTCCTTCCGCTCAGCCTGAAATTCAGAAATGATAACAGCTGAACCCTAAGGAGAGGAGGATGAAAGGGCTTTGCTCCCAGGCGTGTGACACTGCTCCCCTTTGTGGGACCAGATGCGAGGAAAGAGAGCAGAGAAGAAAAGCAAAGCTGGAGCTGAAAGGCTCTTTTTTTTTTTTTTCTTTTTCCCTTTTTTAAAAGAAAGAACAAAATGAAAACGATCCTGAAAGAACAACTCTTCCTTTCAAAGCCATTAGTTTGGGAAGCTGGCTGTAAACGGCTACATTTTTGAAATGTGGCTGCAGTTACCAAGCAACAGCTGAGCCCCTGCTCTGCTGCCAGCAGCACCTCCGAATTTGGGGGAGGCAAACCCACAGCTCTGCCCCCCAGGACAGTGAGTGCAGCCAGGCACAGGGATGTGGAGCCAGGACCCTTCCAGAGCAAGCTGGGCCATGGGATGTAGTGAGGGTGGCAAACTGATGGAGGCATTGCACTGACAGAGGATGGAGGGACAGGGAGAAGAGGAAATCTGAAATCAGTGCAGTAGCTGCAGCAGAAGAGCCCTGGATTTATATGGGCATGACTGTGAGCATAATTTGGTGTATATTACTAAAACTAAGTCAAACAGCAAACAAAACTCTAAATTAACATTCACAATTCTCATTGTGCCACTCTGTAGTGCTTTGCAGGGTTTTCTACAGCTCAGGGATCAACAATGGAAAAAAAAAAAAACAAATCCTCTAGTATCTAACCTTTCCAGGCTGAAACCCCCACAACTGTGGCTGGGTTCAGAGCTCCACCATGTTTCATACCAGTAACTCCACACAAGAATATCATTACATTTCTCTAATCATGAGCTGTTCTGTTACCTCCATTACTGTTCTAAATGAGAATTAGGCACAACGTGCTTAATTTAGGCTATCAGTTGAGCTGGCAAAAATCTAAGCTTATATCCAAACTGTACAAAGAGCTGAGGGGTTTCATTTCCACCCATTTGGTGAAGAGAACTGGGCACAAAACTTCACAACCTCTCATTGCCCCAAATGTCTCCCAGCAGCCTCCATCCCCAAACGCCCTGTGCTGCCTGGGGCTGAAGGCATTAGGATTAAATGTCATTTGAGACTTCCCAATACCAAAGATGCCCACCTACATCTGCTCTGTTCATCCCATAAAATATTAGAAAGTGCACAGGAAAGCTGTGCTGGGGATAGCTGAGAAAAGAGAGATTTTGCGGCACTCCTTTGCTTCATTCTGTGAATTATCACTAATGGGACTGGTATTATCTTCTCACATAGATACATTTCACTCTTTGCATGCCACCAGGCAACTCTGCAAAGTTTTTTAAGTCTTAAAACTCACTTTCTGCATTGCTGAACACCTGCTTGTTCCAATGGTACAAGATAAGCAAACTGAGCACCTCAAGTTCAGCATTTCTCTATCAATCCTCTCCCTACATTCCTCTGTGGTTTTGCCTTGTCCTCCCTGCATGATCTCTGACCCTTTGGATTCCCCTCTTGTGGTTTGCCAGGTTTGTCATTAGTGATGAATGTAAAAGTGGTGGGAGGGGGCAGCTTTTGCCATAGAAAAACTAATTGGCCAACTCAGTGGTGCTGCCGGACAATAAATGAATCCATGGACACCAGAGCCAGCAGACTAATTGCCACAGCTCAACTCCTTCCTTCTCCTTTCAAAGCTGGGAAAAGGTGGTGAGTGAGGCCAGTTTGCAAAGAGCACTGCACAGCATCTGAACTCTCATTTAGTCTCTGAAGAGGTGTGATCTTTATTGTGCTGGGTGTTCAGGGCTCTCTAATTGCTGCTGGTTCCTGGCAATGACCGACTAAGCCAGCACGGGACAAATCCCCAGTTTAAGGCTCTAACAAACTCACTTTTCTCTACAGAATCTGAAGTGGAGTCTGTGAAGGTTTCTGAGAGGTGCTGGTGCTGCTGTTTTATGAAATGGGTGGACACTGGAGACATTCAAATGCTTATGGCTCAGGTGACTTACTATCTACTAAGGTTTACTATGGTCCACTAAAGGTAAAGAACAAGACATTACTTGCACTTGTCAAAAGATGAAACTTTCAAGGAAAAAAAAAAAAAGGCAGATTTATTTGACTGGAGATATTAGCTGGTGTTGCTTTGTGATTACTGCAGGGTAAGGGCTTGTCATCCACATTGTTCCTTCACATGGTCTGGCTGAGGAGCGACAGCAAAGCCCCCCTTGAAATTCGGCTCTGGGTCTGAATGGGAGTGGGGAGGCAGCACCTTCAGAGCCTGGTGTGGGGCAGGACCTGACTAAGCAGTGACCCAAAGTGCTGGTCAAACTGCCAATACATTGGCCTTTCTTCCTTTCAAACAAACAGCTGCACTGAGGAGATAATACCCCTCGCAAACATCAAAAGGCCATACTCAGAAAAACACCAGGACTTTAGGCTAAATGTGTTTTCTGAGGCTGAAAAACACTCAAACAGGAAGGACAATGCTGATTTGGCCAAGGGCTGTCTGTCTGCCCTGAGGTCAGCACAAAGGGATCCCACAGTCACACACAACTCCAGGAAGGAACACACGTCCAGGTAACATCTGAAGCACTTGAATTGCAGGAAGGGCAGCACCTCCCACAGTGTCACTGCAAATGGCCTTGCTGTATCACAGACTGTCTCTTATGACTCAGAATGTTATTCCCCAAATCATAATCAAATCACCTCTAGGATTACAGGGCATAAAACCATTTCTGCACACATACTGCAATATGCTCGATACATTCTCAACCAGAAACACTGCTGTGTTCGACAAGTCCCAATCTCTGAGTGGTGCTTTTAGCAAATTTACCTTTACCAGCCACCTAGAAACTATTCCTTTGCATCACCATTACCTCTCCATGGTCAGGTCAAAGGACACCCTCAATTTAGTTGTTTTTGTATGAAGTTGTAAGCACAAAGACCAGCAGAGATCAGCAAAATGCTGGTTTTTACAGCAAAACTAGCCATTCATTCTACCCCAAAACTCATGCACAAATGCCTATTGACTCTGCTTGGTGCCTCCCCTGAATCCCATCCTGCCTACTAACACCACCCAGCTGCTTTGGTCCCTGTCAACAGGACAGGAAAGCCACGTTGTCATCTGAGTTTTGTCCCACCCATTACATTGCTTTTCCCAGGGATGTTAAACCCAGCACCACCACCTTCTCGTGTAGCAGTATGTGCAATTGCCATCTGTTTTGCTGGCACTTCTTCAAAAAATATTTAAGTATCCGTGGAACTTACAAGAGTGCAAATGAAACATGACAAAAACCATAACACAACATAACGTCCACCTGGAGTAATGGAATATCAGCAAGTTCACAATGCTTGAAATGGGAAAAATCCCTGTCCAAATGCTCACAATCCCATCTCCCACCAGTTTGCCAGAACTCCCTCCACACCCACTTGTGTGGGAGCACGCCTGTTCCCAGAATGTGCTCACAGGAGCTGCTTTCCACAAAACCTTTTCCATTTTCAGCTGGATCAAAACATTTCTGTGTTGGTGCCAGAGGATAATCACAGAAGCAGTAAGGAGCTGCACAGCTTAAATACACACAGCACAAGGAACCACCAGCAACATCCTGACCAAAACTCATCCTATTTACCTGTTCCTTTTTCACTTTTCCTTAATAAACCAGAAGCTGAGCAGCAGGAACAGCTCTAGTTACAGCAATCCTTATTTATTTATGCTGAAAGTTTACCTTCACCCTCCTGAATTTGTAAATTAATTTGGCTTTTCTGTATTACATCTCTTGCACTTTCAAATGTTATTTCACCCTCACTAGGAATGTGTTCAAGACCCTCACCTGTGTGATCTTGTTTGTTCATTTTTCTTTTTAAGGGTTGTTCCTTCAAGCCCTCATTATTGGGAACTGCTTCTGTCCTTTCAGACCCCGAAAATGCAAAGTGCAATCAGCTGCTTCCAAAGCTCTGCCCTACCTTAGCAGCAACAACAGCAAGAAGGAGGAAACTCTGGAGCTCGAGGTTCCAGAGCCAGATGGGCTGATTTGGGCTGCACCTTCCAGCACCTCTTCCCACCATTTCAAACCATCCTGGTCCACCACCTGAAGCAGATGCAGCAGTGTGAGCCCCTTTGCTGCAGCATCACTTGAGCAGAGCACACAGCACTGCCAGGCAGAGCAGCACCACTGTAGCTTTATTCCCACAGCTGAAGCAAACTCTGAGAGATATCTCAGGAATGTAAGATCCTTCACTGATCTGCACAATCTTCAACAAATTCTCTCTGCGTGGCACTTGACATATTTGTTGGGTGCTCTGAGATCAGGGGGAGTTTTGACAATAATCATATTAGACCCAATCGTTTTCCCTACATTACACCTGACATCGTATTTATTCTATAAATGCAGTCATTGGGAAAAGAGAGTGACGTTGTCAACCCCTGCACTAAACAGCTGTTTTGCTCAGTTGTTTCATGAAATGACTGAAAATTGTAGGTAGGCATTACATGGAATGCCTAACACCCAAGTATTTAGGATTATTAGATGAAAAGGACAAGAAAACTATTTGCTACATTACACTCCTTTATGAAACCTCACAGTCTCTTAGAGATTTCTTCTTGAAACCACACTGGCAAAACCTGTCACTTTCCTGAACTCATCCTCACTGCTACAATTGAGCCTATTTTCTGGAGTGACTGAAAGTTTGTCATTTAGCACAAAAACTGCTCCCACAACAGGATTCTAAAAGTAATGCCACTCATTCTACAATTTCTGTGCTGTATTTTGTTCAACAACCATGCAGAACCACCAAGCAGAGAAAGAAAGTGCCTATGATTTTACTGAGTCGCAGACTGCCTCCAGCTGCCACTCCTCCCATCAATGACTGATTTCACAGCATGACCATAACACACACAGGCTTTATTTTCAATGTTTTCCCCCTTTTCTCTTAGTGTTACTAGATATAATTGTTTGATGTCTGCATCCTGCTCAGATAATCCTTTGAATTTACAGTCTGATCCGTTTCCCTCTTAATTTAGTAGGAGCTGCAGCAGACACACACCCAGGTGCTGTCAAGGCACAACTTTTCTGCAGAGAATGGGAGTAACACAGGTGAGAAAACAGTGCCAGCAAATCTCAAGAATAATGTCCTGTAGGTCTGAGCCTGAAAACATTTGAAACAATCTCCCACATCTCTCTTCATCACCAACGCCACTCATGCCTTTTGCCATACAGTGCATCACATTCCCAACTTCTCCATTCCAACAGCAGGTGTTCCCAGGAGTCCCCCCCTTCACAGGGGCAAGGGTGGTGACACAGGGGCTGGTACTGCTGGGTGCTGAAGGCCCATTATTCACCTTCACCACACAGCTTCGGGTGGGCTTATCTGCTCATCCTTCAGAGCAATGGCTTGGCTCTGCCATGCTCATGGCTGTGTTGGTGCCCCAAACACAGAACAGATATTTCTCTTCAGGGCATTTAAACTGCAACTGTGAACAAAGTGCAAAACCAAAAACAACACCCCCCTCCTCGCCCCCCTTCCCCCAGTCAGGGGGGATTAAACAGAGCTGAGCATCTCACAGCTTTGAGGCACAGTGTGCATTGCAAGGCCAACCTCTACTCCTCATGAGGGACAGAAAAATTCCCCAGGGAGTGGGACAAAAATAGTATTACTAACCAGACAGAAAATTAGGGAGTGGAGATATTGTGGCCAGGGGGCAGCCAGTGCTCACCCCGAGGAGCCAGGCTGGCCATGCCTCATGTGATGCAGCATCAGCAGGGGACACAGAGCACCTCCTACCCCCACCCCAAAACACTCCACTACAATAATTTCAGGAGAGGGGAGTGTTGCCATCCCCCCTGGATACAACACTACCCTTCCTTTGTTTACCTTGCTGATCTCCCCAAAATGGGTCTGGTTTGGGTCTTGGGCAGTGGCCTGACATTGCTGTTTGCAGACTGTAACCCCTCAGCCAGGTCACCTCCTGGCAGCAGGGCTCTTGCCTGGGGATGAACCGGCTCTTGTAACTCAACATGTGGCGTTTTGTACACAAAGTCCTGGAAACAAGCTGGCATTAAAGAGGCCTCAGTGGAGCCAGGGTGTTGTTTTACAAACCCTGGCAGTTTGTCTGGGCTTCACCTGTGCTCAGAAATTGAGGCAGAGCAGCTGCGAGACCCCTAAACGATAGTGGTTGTTTTCATGTCAAATCTGTGCAAACAGCTCATATGTCAAAGTGACAACGTGTCCCTGGGATGCTCCTCACACACAGCAGGTCTCTCTGGTGCCAGGCAGCTGCAGCCCCAGCCACGCTCACTCCTGCAGCACAGGTCCCCAGTGGCTGGACCTGCCCACACACACTTCATCCCCACGCACCCACTGTGGGGCACGTCCAGAGTTTGGTACATTTTCAGCATAGTTTTTCTTGCTGAGAATGCTGAACAGCATTTCCTGCCACTGCTCCACCTGGGCACAAGTCCTGCAATTCTACTGATTTAGACCCCAACCCAGCGCAACATTTAAAAATTTTATTATATTGAACAATTGATTCATTTCAGTAAAACTAAATTAACTTCACACTTTTACAGCTGTACACACACATAAAGGTTGCAATCTAGCAGATGCACAACTTCTTGGGGTGATGATACACCTCCAACCATCAGTATTTTAAAAGCAGGTCTCTCTTCTTCTAAGTCATGTGGAAATGGGAAAACCAAGTGCCACTTAAGTAGTGTCAGCATCAAATGCATTTTGGGGTTCAGCCCCCACTCACGGGGTGCACAGCATGGGGAGATCCCCACACCTGCTCACCAAAGCCCACAGTGCTGGTCAGAGCACGAAGCCCTGTGCCACACACAGGAACAGGATCAGCCCCACGTGGCATCCCAATTCCCTCTTCCCTCTTTCCTTTTAGATCCAAAAAAGCCCCTGAGTGCCGCTTTCTGCCAGCCAGGCAGGTGTCTCTGACTCACACTCCCTGGCACAGAGGGAGGAACCGAGGGTCCCATCACTGCGTTAGACTTTGCCTGCAAATCTCCAGAGGTTTCATTAAATATGCTCAGGCTCTGGGGTGCTTCAAAACCCCACGCAGTTACCGGGGTGCAGCTTGCCCCCATTTAAATGCAGATGCTTTGAGAATAATTATAAATTGTTCAATCTCCACGTGAAGCAGCAGCAGAACGGAGCCAAAACGTGTAGGGAAGGCTGAGGACACCAGCAACTGCCTTTCAGCTCTCACATTTATAAATAATTTACTCCCAGCCACCTGTGCCCAGAATAACAATTTTCTGCCTGAAATCTCCAAGCCGGTGCCTGACGGCTGTCAGGGACTCGCTTTCCCGGGACCCTCTCGACCTGTTGGGAAGGGGTCCGAGTCTCCAGAGGAGCGGCTCCGGAGGGATCTGCCCCTAGTGGGAAGAGGCACCGAGAAACAAACACTGAGCATCCGTTCAGCTGATCGCATTAGGGCTTCGCGCTGCTGCTGCCGCCACTCCGCGCTCTGCCGATGCAGCCAGCCGTGCGCTTGGACAAACATCCAGGCAGAGGGAATGGCTAGGTCTGGAAACGTCTGCAGCTGCAGAAGGCTGCAGAGCCCTGCCGTGGAGCAGCCGTAGAGGAGAGAGGCTCGTCCCCCCGAGCAGGGCAGCGTTATGAAACACGAGCGCGCCGGCTGCGCTTGAGGATTTGGGCAGCGCAGAGCGGAGGCTCCTTCCATCCAGCCTGTTGGCGCAGGAGGCCATGGAGAGGGTCCCTGCCGCCAGCCCCCGCAGGGTGCAGGACCCCGGCAGCCCGGCCCGGTGAGACCCCGGCGACACGGAGGGACCCGGGGGAGCCGCAGGGACAGGAGCGGTGAGCGGCGGGCACCGAGCGCCGCGGGCACCCGGCACGGAGCGGGGCGCGGGATTACGGGGGGAAGGAGGAGGAGGATTAGTCGGGGAAGGGCAGAGGGAGCGGGATTTACCGGCTTTTCACATGTGCATTACGGCTTTTTATAATATCTCCACTGGATTGTCTGGGACTTTGCCTGGCTACAGCACGGGGGCTCCTCGGCCGTGAAAAGGAAGGTGAGGTTTTTTTTTCCTCTTTTTCTCACACTGTTGCAGTGTCTGCCTCTTCCAGCCCTGTGCCAGCTGGCCTGGGCATGGGCAATAAGCGGACAACTTTTTGCAGAGGCTGAGGGATCAGCATTCATTGCAGTCTCGATGGCTGTTTGATTTATTCAATTTATCCACAGCATCTAAGTAGACGGGGCTTAGTGGCATTATTTATAAAGACTGCAGTTTGCTCTCGAGATGTCCTTCCCCAAGCATCCATAGAACATTATACTTGAAAAGTCGGCATGGATACTGCAAGTATGTTTGTGTCAGCTTGGTGAGGCTGGCTGGAATTCTCAGCTTCTCCAAACAGTTTCTGGAGCATCACTGGGCTGAACAAATACACTCTTAACAATGTTTAGTAGATGAATGTTGCAGGGTACTGAAGGGTTTATGAAAGACACTTTTAAAACACCTATGATTTAGTTGCAAAGCTGTGCGTTATTTTAATTCCAGTAGATTTCCTTGCACACAGGAAAGATCTCATCTCTAGCTCTTGTGGGCTAAAGCAAACATCAGTATAGGGTACATTTCTTACAACATTCTCGTGCAAAACTTCAGCCACACACCATGTAGGGGCGTTCAGAAACTGCAGACAGAGCATCATTTGCTGGGTGCTTGAACTCTTAATATCAGATGTACACCATGCATGAATACTTTATTGTTGATAAAATACTTTTGGGGCTCAGGAATAGTTTGCTGAAAGCTCTCAGTTTCTCAGAGAATGGTGACAGCAGCCTGTATGTTACCTCTGGGGCACACATCCCTCTGTGTACAGAATGCACACACGTGTATGTGTGTGCATATGTACCTCTGAAACGTGGGTTTGCATGTGTCCACATCTTTCCCATACTGGCGTGGAACCAGTCCTTCTGATCCTTGCATTATGACTGAGCTAGGTAAAATGTATGGGATTAATATGGGGGAAATACCATATCACCACAGTGTGCTCTCTGCTCAAGCTGCCCCTGAGCACTTTCCAAGTCAGCACTGTTCCACAACAAGCCTTGCTGGACCAGCTGCCTCCCACGGACTCCTCTGCACCCCTCACCTTAGGCTCTGTGCTCACCAACAATGTTATTGTCCAGATTTACATGTATTTAGACTAAAAAATTGGTCTCAAATAGTGGACTGTCTGGTGAAAGAGCTGCTGGGACTGAATTTGCACAAGTTAGCACTGACTCTCCAGCCTCAGGCTGCAGCTCTGCTCTGTGACATTTTCTTTCCCTTCCAAAGCTGAATTATCTGCCACTAAAACACCTCCCATATTGAATACAGGGAATATAATGTATGTTTTAATTTGTGTTATTTTCAACTTGATTTGACTAGTTTATGGACTGTAGAGGTTTTTTTCTGTCTTCCTGCTAACTCTGCATAGAGATTTTTTTTCTGCTTTATTAATCGCTGTTCAGCATTATTTAAAGGTTTTAACACAGTCTCAGAATCAAAGATAACTTTGCAATCTGATTACATCTTGTAGCAAGCACCCCTGTAGCGAGCAGTGGTAAACTTGCTGGAAAACCCTCTTAAGCTGCAATACTTGCCACCAGAACATATGGAGAAAGTGGGGTGCTTTTACCTCATTTCTAGCTTGTTGGCAGACCTTACAGGGAGACAGGTGCGTGGGGTCAGCACAAACCCATCCTTTAGCAAGAGAAACTCTCTAAGTTGGAAGAAGTGCTTGAGGAAGTGCCCACTGCTTCCAGCAGCCCTGAGGATGAGGCCAGACCCTCTGGGAAGGCAGCTGGCATGGTGCATCAGGGCAGCCTGAGGGTCCCTTCACTTCTGTCTCACTGGTCACTCCTTGCTTTACTGAAAATCCTTAGACTGTAAGCTTCATTTTGATGGAAAAGGGGTGGAAGAGTTAGTTTCTAGAAATATTTAAAAGCCAAATTATTTTCTAAATCACAGAGTCGGAGGTGACTTTTACCAAACCTTCAGCAAGTTCTGCAGCGGCAGAATTGACAGATGTGTGTTTCACATGGAGGGTGACTCAGGCCATGCCCAAGTGAAGCACAGGCACTAACTCATCCGCAGCCTTGTGTGCCCGAGCTGGATGTTTCAGCCTTGGAGCAAAGGATGATATCAACTCGAGTTTTCCACTTACCTTGCAGGAAGGGCAGGGATGAGAAAAAGAGAGAGCAGCAGAACGGGCACAGGGGCAGGGGCTGCAGGAGCTGTGGGGCACAGCACAGAGTGGGGTGTGAGGCAGATCAGGGCTGTGCCCCAGCCCTGCCCGTGCTCTGCGACAAAACTCACATGACACAGGGGCAGCACAAGGGGTGCCTGCCCAGCACCAGAGCTGGAGGGTGCTTTTGCCTCCATCCAAACCCAAACACTCTGGGAAGGCCAGATTGTGAGTTCTGGATGGGTCCCAGTTGAACATTGCACTGTAATTGCTGCCAGAAAGGTCAGCGACCAGGTTGTAGTCCATAGACCTCATCTCATGGAAAAGAGCATGGTTAAGTTGGTGAAGGACATGAATATTATAATAACTCTTCATCAAAAATTTCCCCTCTCTCTTTGAAAGAATATCCAAGGAGAGGTGGTGGAATTACAAAATCACCTTTCTTTCCTTTGCATGAATTTCTAAATTACCTTGTCACTGAGACAATTCCACATGACACTTTCTTAAGGAGCTAGAAAAAGTAACAACGGACCCGAGCCAAGACCCATCAGCATCAACCTGGATCTTGATTTAGGTAGATTTTGGCTTAAGACAGTAGAACACCAGGATGCTTCTTCTAAGCTTCACTTTCATCATCTGCCACTTTCCACACAAACATGATCCACAGTTTCATTTTTCTCTCTTTTCCCATGGTTTGGAAACTGGAATTATATAGAATTTCTCTGTCAATTCCAATCAGGGTATGAAGGGAGAGCTCAGCTCGACTTTGTTGTCTTTTCTAACCCCTTTCTCAATCCTGGAGAGATGCTCTGGACACCTATGAAAGCACAGCTGCAAGGAGCACTCACTGTCAGCTATCTCAGAGTTTCTCAGGCTGATTTTACCTATTGGAATAAAGGGAACTGCAAATACTTGACAGGGTCCCAACATTGAATTTGTGGCTTATTAAGAGTTTTCCTTCCTGTGTGCATTCACGCAGTATGATGTTTGCCTTGACTTTCCAAACTGCCTTGAGAAAATGGCAGTGTGTTATCCAAATGGCAGTGCTTATTCTGTGAGCCAGGATCTCTCAGCTGGGGCCTAACTGACTGCATTTGTCCTCAAAGAAAGCTGACCAAAGAAAGGAGAAATGGGGAAGAGGGATGGATTTTTCTAAAAATAGTGTTCATGAGTCCAATTCCCTTCAGTTTACAATAGAAAACATCATCTTGCTTCTGTGCCAAGAACTCTGAATTTGCAAAATCCTGCTGGTCTTTAGACAAGACCAACTCTTGATGAGCTGCAGCCATCAGTGCAGCACTGACCTGAGCTCCTGCACTGAGCACATATTAAGGGACAGTCCTCAGTTAAGCAACTCTTCACCTGCGAGTCTGGGGCTGGTTTTCAGTGTCTTCAGCCTTTACCAGCATCACTGAAAATATTCAGTCTTCCCTCAAGAATTCTGTAGCTGCTCCTTGAGCTAGGAGAGCAGAATTGCCAAGAGCTTTGCCATGTTCCTTTTAGTTCTCTTGATGAATATAATAATGCAGCTGCCTAGTGTGACATCCTCTGTCACACACTGCAAGATCATTTTGGAAGCAAGGGACTGGCCTCTTTTTCCTTATAGCAACTTTCTGGTGGCAAGGGATCCTTTCCCTGCTGAGGGCCCAGCACCCAGCAGATCTCCTGTGCTTCCACTCACCATCCCCAAAGCTGATACTTGCCAGTGCTAGTTATTGCCCTTCCCCACCACCCATTCCCCCCCCATCCTCATGCCGCATTAACCCGTTCATGTCCCCCTCCACCCACACGTCTACTCTGCCATTTAAAAATTCTCATTGCCCATCTCAAACTCCTTTCAATTATCATTTTATGATTTTACAAACAACTCCCAGTTAATATTGTCCTAAACACCTTTGGCTGTGAGAACTGATAAACAGGAACAGAAGACTACTTTTCTTCTGTTTCACTTCATTCATTTTAAGTGAAACGTGCATGAAAAAGACAAATGATGCGTTTTCTATTGCCAGATACTAGTTCTTTCCTTCTTACTCTTTCCTTTTTAATATCATCATCAAAAGGGATGCACTTCAATTCTTTTAGGCATACTTTGATGATATTGCAATATGCAGTTTATGGAAAAATCAAATGACAGTTTTTATGTTAGCAGCACTCTCTGCTATTTCCCCACTAAAAGCAACATTTAATTTTTGAGTTGCACATTCGCAGCAGTTGCTGTGGGTGGAGAGTCTGCTTATTTATTTGGTTGGATTTTACTACAATGTACTGTCATGGCAACTGCTCTGAGGGTGAGTGCATCTGGAGGTAATTCATACACATCACGTTGAATGCAGCAAAATTGCCTTGTACCATTTAAACTTTTTCAGCCACTGGGCAAAGGCAAAGTTACCCCTTTGAGACACAGAAGCAGCTTTTCCTTAGTAAATAAATAAATAAACAACCAAACCTGGCAGAGCAACAGGAGCAATGCCAAACATTTCTTGGTGTTTGGGCTCAGAGCCTGCTGCACAGTTAAATTAGGTCCGATACCTTGGGTTGTTTTCTCCAATTCTGCTGATGCACAGCAGGTTTTCCATCCTGCTCACGTGGAGGCAGAACATCCAGGCACATTTTGGGCAGGTGGTGGCCAGACTGGCCTCCCCTGGCTCCAGGAAACATTGCCATGTGCTGCCCAGGCAAGTGGCAGAGCCTCTTGTCCTGGGGATGGTGCAGCCTCCAGCTGCTCCAATTTACATCACCACAAACGTGGACAACCTCTACCAAAATCCACCGACCAAGCACACAGTGGTGTTAAAAGGGACTAAACTGGGCCAGTGAAGCAGTTTCAAGCATACCATGCCTGACCTCTGCCACATGGCCTCGATGGCCCTTCCCCAGCCAAGCTGCAGCTCTCAGCATGGCTTGGTGAGCCCAAAGGCTCCGGCTGCCACAGCACAGCCTCTCCAACACCAGCAACTGGGCACATCTGAGACCTTGGGCTTGAAACATCTCTCACTTTGTGAGTAAACCAAATGAGCTGTGAAACCCTGAATTACAGCTGGGCAGAGATGAATTTACCTGGCTTCATCTTGTTGCTGGACAGGGCGGGGTGGGGGGTAAATCTTAAACCTTTTGAAGCCCTGTGTTTCTGTAGCTGTTGCCATCTCCCCAGTGAGGCTTCACAGCAGCGTTTTACCAGGAAGGGCCACCACTTTGTAGGGCAGATGACACCTCGAAGAGCACTGTGTGCCCAGCCCCTGGTCACTGAGACAAGCAGCCCCCTGCCCACTGACCCAGCCTTCCCTCAAAGTCCTGCCAGCTGCACGGGAATTCCCAGTCCAAATCCCAAGTGGTTAATATATGCACACAGCTTGCTTTCAGATCAGGCCGCCTCCTCTGGGAACAGCTCAAGTTTCCAGTAGTCCCATGGCAGGAACAACTAGTGAATCAAATCCCACCTATGCTCATAGACAGTATTTCTTCAGATGAATTAGCACAGTAACAACCTGCAGGATCTAATTATGGCTAATTTTCCATTCATCTGTCTTGGTACTTCTGACCCTTTTACTGCAATGCTTGAGCACTCACAACATTGATCAGAGATTTTCAATAACTTAACTTTGAGGGTCAGCTCTTTAGCTGGTGTAAATCAATGCATTTTCTTTGGCTTTGGAGCTGATCCGAAGGGAGGTGTGTAACTTCTACTGTAGAGAGTGCAGTTGGAATTCACTGCAGATGCTACAGCCTGCTCATGCTCATGCTCCCAAGCCCTTAGAGAAAGTTGCTCAGTCCTGTACAATTAAAATCAGTATATATGAACTTTAACAACAAAAAAAAATTATAAGAAGTACCTAAATCAGGTCTTTGAGACCATCTGAATTGTAAGATTAGAGAGAAGGATTCCTGCCATGTGACAGCCACGTTTAGGAATCAAGACTGAAAGGTCACACGAAAGAAATTCAGGCTCAATTGACAAAAGATTCAGCTGAGTCTTAATTTATTTTTGGAAGTTTTGGACCTTTGGTTTTGGTTGCTGTATGAGACAGAAAGAATTTGCACAACCACATGAAAAAGGGACTGGGTGGAGACTTATTTGGTAACATCTATTAAATAAAGAGGCATAAGTGAATATCTACAAAACTTTCAATTAGATACTGACACAAGAAATAGAGTAAGCAGATGTTCATTGCCAGGACTGTGGATTTCAGGAGTGTGCCCCAATTGCAAGCTAAGCAAAAGCCATAATATTTTCTTTTCTGGAAAACACTGCATGTTTTCTCAACACTTGCCTGGCTCCACAGAGAGGGGATGGACTGGGAAAATGGGAACTTATGGGGAGATGCCAGCTTTTATTTGCCATGGGAAGTTAAAGGTTCCCTAGAGCACAAAGGAGCTTTTCTTGCCCAGACAATCTCATCGTGGTACACATCAGCACAACTAAAGCTGCAGAGCTCAGCAGCAGTCAAGAGAGATCTGCTGAACTTGAGATGAAATTTTTTCAAACAGTTACTAGTTTTTCTCCATGCACATCAATAGCTGGCAAGATGGATCTACTAAAAAAAAACACAATAAAATAGCAGGATGTCTGGTTTCTGATAAAGCAACATACACAGCAACTTCCCCAGCTCTGTAAATACAGAACCCCCAAATATCCTTCCAGCATAAAGCCCAACTTCATTGTGCTGCACAGAGATTAATAATTATTTTCTTATCTATTGTGAGTTGATGCAATTTCTTTTTTGCTCCCACACACCCACACTGCAGTTTCTGTCTGATCTGCATTTGTAGCTCAGCTACAGTTTAGCTGAAAGAAAGGAATTCGGTAATACCTCCCTAAAAAGATGCCTGTATTGTGGCTGCCTGTTCAGCCAGGGACAAAGGATGGAGATGTTGGCTATGGACAAAATAAAGAACTTCTTTTGCAAACGTCCCTACATAAATAACCTCACCATAAAGGTATTTCTTGCACATTCCAAGGTAGAAGAAAGGAAAGAAAAAAGTCTGAAGATCTGAAACTTGCTTGCACTCAATCAATTGTTCTCATTGGATTATAGTTCTTAATGTGCATAATTACAAACAACAGATGGAGAAGTGCTCAGCTAAAGCCAAAAAGGATGGGTGGGGGAAAGTGACCCTGATGGTGTATATTTTCAATCCGAATTTTAACCAACCTCCCCCCTCCTTGGTATTTCAGGTTTCAGCATCGTCTGTCCGGCAGGACGTGATGAAGGCATCACCCTGGGAGCGTGCAGAGCCTCTGGGCCAGCTTGGTGCCTGAGGCTGGTGGCAGTGCTGCACCAAGCTGGTCCCTGCTGCAGCTGGCTGGGAGGAAGCTTTCCATCGGGGCAAGGCACCAAAGTGATGGGCTGAACTTATGGGAGGAACAAGTGCCTGGCCAGGTGGAGATTCGGGGGCCCACTGGGAGGCGTGAAGGGCCCAGCTTCAGTAAGGGCATGGCCAAAGCTTTCTTCAGGCTACAGAAGTTTCTCCGTCGGACCCAGTTCCTGCTCTTCTTCCTCACAGCAGCTTACCTGATGGCTGGCAGCCTCCTGCTGCTGCAGCGGACACGCCTGGTCATCCAGCAAGGTTCTCGTGGCACCTCCCTTAGCCAGGCCCTGGCGGTGCCGGATGAGATGGCCGGGGTTGGCATGGCAGACCCCAGGGCTGTGCAGGACCCCCGCCCCGGTGCCCGGCTGCGGGTGGGCACGGATGCGCTGCAGGAGCCGGCGCTGGACCAGCGGCACAGCCCGCGCTGGCTCGCATCCCGCAACTCGGAGCTCAGGCACCTGAGGAGAAGGTGGTTCCACAGGTTCATCAGCGACCAGGAGCCCATGCAGGCAGCGGGATTTAAAGCCATGAAACACGCTGCTGAGCACAAAGGTAAGGCACACACATTACCTGCGCCTCGCACGTCCAGGGCGGACACAGGTGAGCATCGCAGTGTGTCCCTGCAGATCTGCCTTTCTCCTCGCTCATCACTTCTTTCAAAACAGTTCTTAGGCGTATGCACAGGCCAAAGTGCAGACCTAACCTCCCTGGTCATGCTGAGCTGTAACTTCCTCCAAAAAACCAGTAATTTTATTGATTGAATGGAAGCTCAGACAGTGCAATATGCTACCCTAATTTAAATTGTTTTCTCTTCAAGCAGGCAGAGATGACCATTTTAATTGATTTTCTTTCTCAGAAGAGGGAACACTTTAAAAGTGGATTTTATCAAATTAACTATCCAGGAGCACACAGTAACATGAGTCTAGAAGTGCCTCCTTGCTACTTAAGTTTTCTGGCATATACTAAATTCTGCTATTGCAAATGCATTCAGTGCTCCTGACCTGCCCTTTGTGAGCATCTCTGCAAACACGCTGTCCTTTGGGGGACATGAGGTGGGCCATAAACCCCTGCAAACCACAGATAAACTCCTGGGGTTTGGCGAGTTTGCTGAGAATGTGCAACAGGGCAAAGAACACAAGAAGAATTCACACCACTGCAGGGGTACAGCACATCAGTGCCCAGAAAACATGGTACAAACCCGTACCATTTCCAGTCCAAGTGGAAAGACCTTCCAGTTTGACAGAATCACAAGTTCACTGTGAGTCTGACTCTGCTGCCCTAAGCACTGCTGGTAAATACCTGCTTTGGTTGGTTCAGCAGGAAGAATGTTAAGAAACTATTAATCCAGAGCAAGCAGGGAAGCAAAACAGAGCTCTGTAGTTGTTCACATTTCCTGCATGGCTTTTTATCCTTATTACTCCCCTGAATGCTGCATCATCCAGGCACGTTTGGGCCAGCACTAAGCCAGCTGCCCATGGTGTTGGGCTGAGCTGGAGCCCTAACCCTGCTGCCACCCCAATGGCTGAGCATCCCCAGGGAGCAGACAAGCCCCCAGAGGAGCACACTGCAGGAAACACCAGGTTCTGCACTGCGTGACTGCCGTGCCCTCACTGCAGCATCAAAGTGTGAGTTTGCAGCCTTTGATGCGTTGCCTTTGAGAAGAACTAGTTGTTCTTGGAGATGTTTCACTGATAATAAAACAGGAATGGGATCCGGATGACTAGACACCACATTACTAAACTGCTTTTCAGTTTTCTGAATAAATTTACCCAAAACAAAAGGGCACCTTGTGCAAAAATCCCACAAAATGGGTGCCACATTGTGATACCTGCTGAGGGAATTGTCAGAAACTGGAGGGAGAAGGCGATAGTGGTGGTGTGTGGGAGATGAGTCACACAGCGTGAGTCAGGCACACTGAACCACTGGAGTTACCTCAAGCACCAAGCTGGAGCTGCTCCACAGATGCTTCAGAACAGCCTGTGGGTAGCAGGTTTTGAAGGCAGAGGAAAGAATGAGAGCTGCTCAGACAGGGCCTTGCTCAGGTTCTAACTGCTGATAAGAGGGGCCAGAAGGACTATTTATTTGTACATCCCACCCTATTGAATTGTAGATTCAGATATGCATCTTTTGAATATCTGACTGAACACAAAGTGACATTATTAATAACAATATTGTTAAGAAGCACTGGAATGCCTTTGAAGATTCTCAATTGAAATTTAACTACCGATGTGGAGCATGTTATCTTCCCCAACTTACTTGCAGTGAACTTAGACACTTGTTATTTCATTATGGATCCCTTCCAAGATCTAATGAACTCCTCCGTGGTTATAATGCTTATTAAAGTTTCAGTGATGCCCTGTGGTTCCCACGCAGTGAAGCAGCATTGCCTGACTGTGGAGGCTGGGCTTGTGCACTCCTTGGTGCCACTGGAATAACACTGTGGCTCTGAGGCAGCACAGCTTCCCTGCCTCTGCTTTCCTCTCCAGGCAGACCCTAACCCAAGACAAAAATTGTGGCATTTGACCCAGCATGCTGAGAACCTCCCAGCTCTCCTTGCCTTGCTGTCTCCACCCAGGAGCACACAGCCTTGAAGGGTGAAAAAATCCAAGTCCTTTTCTTTCTCCAAGTCAGGCTCCCACCTGCTGACACTGCAAAGGGCTCAGGGTAGGGACCACGTCTTTTCCTGCCAGGGACACTGGCAAATACTGTTAGTAGAACAAATGAGGATTTTCTGTTCCAAGTGCTTCCAGCGGATGGAGTTTTACAGTTTCCCCTGGCCTGGCTCTGCTGTTGCACAGGATGCAGAGGTGACAGGGACTGGATTGCTGACATGACATGACATGGCATGCTGCTCTGAGACCGTGTAGTCTCCCCATGACTCATTCATGGGAGGATGTGAATGAGAAATCGCTGCCGGGCTGGCAGCAGCGTGGGAGGGACACAGGAGGAGATCAGACAGCAGCTGCCCTGCCCAGGACCCTCACTCGGGCTCCTCAGTTTGCTCTGCTACTGGTTTGAATGGAAGTACCCAAATCAGGTGTCTCCAGTAAAATGTGGAGCATCCTTGTTGCAGGTGCCTGACTCCCACCTTGTTAACAGCGTGCTGGAGTGCGTGTTCACAGCTTGTGAATTTTCTAATTGCATGTTGGCAAATTACCGAGTGCAGGTCTTCGAATCTGCTGTTGCATTTGTAATATTTAAGTGTTTGATTTATTATTATTCCTGGCTCCAAAATCCCTGTTAGAGCAGTTCAAACTTCCTTTTTCTTGTGAATTATTTTATTGCTAATATTATGCTTTTTAGTTTCATTTTTCATCACATGTTCTTTTCCTGTCCACAGCTTACATTATTTAATTTTCCTGTGTTATCGTCTCAACGTTGCTACTTCTAAAAATGAATTTCCTTTTTTCTTTCATATTTTAATGATAAAATGTACTTACAGACACACAATTGCTGTATAATAGTGGGACTCCACATCATCCTTCCAATTGTATATTAAAAAATGGGCTGGATTTTTATAGTATTTTGTTCCTGACAACCAAAAAAATAGGCTGAACGTTGGATGCAGTCTAAGAGAAACATTTATCTTTCATATGCTAAGTAAAGTAAGACATATTTGAAGAGATTCCTTTGCATCAGAGAGAAAAAGATAGCTCAATGCAATAGCTACATGGTGCTGCCTAGTTAAGACTGAAGTGTTCTTTCCATTACAGTGTTAACGTTACTCTCTATATCTAAAGAGAATTGATTTTCTTAGTATTTTTCTTGCACCATATCATTATCAGCTAGAGATTTTAAAGAGCACTTGGGAGAAATCCAACAAGATTTCTGGAAGTTTTTGCCACTTTGAAGACTACATTGTCCTTTACTTTAGAGAAGTGCCATGTTTTGTCACCCAAGGAAGGGAGTAAAGCAGGCAGCAGCTGCCATGGTTCCAGGGTGAATACAGACTTAGGGTGTGCAAAGGCAGGTCTGCTGAAAGGAACCTGGGGAAAGTCTCATTTCCCTTCAGTCCATTTCCATGGGACAGGGGCAGTGACCCCTTTGATACACCTGCCAAGGTTCAGTACCAATGGAGAGCTCTGCAGGGCAGGTGGGACCCCAGACAGCCCTCCTTGCAGTGATGGTGCTGGATCTGCCCTGAATGGGCTTTCCCCTTCCCTGTCTCCATCCCATATGTGTTGCCTAACCCTGGTCTTGCATGCACACAGGCACCTACATGGGATGCTTCACAGACGACTCGAGGGAGAGGACCCTGAAGGGAGCAGTCTTCTATGACTTAAGAAAAATGACAGTAGCTCACTGTCAGGAAGCTTGTGCTGAGAGGTGAGTGGTGTTTTTTCACTGCAAGTTTTCTCTTTTCTGACAATAAGTGGAACTGAAATTGAAATGGAAAAAGCATCCCTACATTAAACATACAGCACCTGCAAAAATGGTAATTATCTCATACCTTCAGGCATGGCGTAGCTCTGCTACCCTGCTTGAAGCAGACCATTGCACTGCTGCCTGTTCTTTCTGGCAGTGTGGCTACTTAAAATATATTTTCTGTTGTCCTGAACAAAAATTATTGTTTGGTTAAATAGTCTTTGTAGGATATCTATCTATCTATCTATCTATCTATCTATCTATCTATCTATCTATCTCTATCTATTTATATCTATCTATCTATCTATTGATCTATCTATATCTATCTATGTCTATCTATATCTATCTCTATCTATCTACCTATATCTATCTATCTATATCTAGCTATATCTAGCTATATCTAGCTATATCTATCTATATCTATCTATCTATCTATATCTATCTATCTCTATCTATCTCTATCTATCTATCTCTATCTCTATCTATCTCTATCTATCTCTATCTATCTATCTCTATCTATATATCTCTATCTCTCTATCTCTATCTCTCTATCTATCTATCTATCTATCATCTATATCTATCTATCTATCTATCTATCTATCTATCTATCTATCTATCTATCTATCTATCTATCTATCTATCAAGGTGGCTGTCCCTGTCAAGGAGGCCACGCTGTCCCTGGGGCAGACTCAGCTCTGGAGCAGGAGAGCAGAAGCGTACGCTGTATGTAGGGACATGGGGACAGGTTACTACCTCCCTTAGGTACCAACTGGGGACCAGAAAGGTGCCTCTATGACAGTGCCTGGTTTTGCTCCTGGCAGGGCTTACACCTATGCAGGGCTGGCGTATGGAGCAGAGTGCTACTGTGGGAACACACTGCCAGCCACCACCTCGAAGCCTGAGGAGTGCAACAGCGAGTGCAAGGGCGAGAAGGGCTCTGTGTGTGGAGGGGTGAACCGGCTCTCGGTCTACAGGGTGGAGGAGCTGCGGGCAGGAGCGAGGCGACGTAAGTGGGTGTGCGACCGGAATGGGGGACCACTTGCCCACAAGGAGATGAGAGTGTAGGTTGTCCCCATTACTTGTGTCACTCCGTTTGTCACTAGAGTTTGAAATGGGAAAGGATGAAGGTGCCTATGGGGCATCCATTTGCTGCTGGCATGGTCCATGGCTCCCTCCCCAAAACAGCAGCGCTGCTCTCCGCCTGGGAGCAGGGAGAGTGCCTGGCACAGCTGCCTTGGGACTGCCACGGAGGAGGTTGGTGTCACCAGGGAGGAAACACAACACAGTCCAGAGTGACTGCAACAGGAGCAGAATTTCAGCTGATAACCCACTCCCTGTGGCATCCACTGCAGGGGGACAAACCCACGTGCTTAAGAAACAGCCTTGGAAGGAGGTGCCCTGTAACAGGAGGGTAGGAAAGCACTCAGATCAAGGCCACCCTAAGCTCAGATGATCCTAAACAAAATGAGTGCTCTGTGACTGCAGCAGGGAGCAAGTAGAGGCCAGAGGGAGAGCCACACCAATCCCATTCCTAAGTGAGAGAAAAGAGACCACAGAGTTTTGCTTTCCCAAGGACTTCTCTTCCAGCAGCAGTTGGGATTTTTGTTTCATCTGTAGATGGCAACACACTCTACTCGTCATTCAATTAGCTGCCATGGGGGACACGGTGGATAAACCTTTAGGCCAACACAAAACACATAAAAGATCTAAACAGCTGATCAGTCTTTACAATTGGCAAGCTCACAAGACCTTACGGATGTTATTTGCCGAGAAGAAGCACCAAGGCCTTATGTTGTGCCAGTATTGATGGTACTTCATTTCTTCTTAAAGACAAGTCAAGGTTTGTACAATAATCCACCCAGCTACATATAAATTATATATCAAAGGTACAGAGACCTAAATTGCCACTGTCAGGCTGACACTGTCAGGCATGTTGGCAGGTTTCCCAGGACATGCATCAGTGTTTAAACCTCCAGCATAAAATATATATTCCTACTTCACAGGAAAAGGTGGTGTTTAATTTTTTTTTTTAAGTACTAATGACTTAGTTATCAAATTAGTCTAGCCTGGAGCTAGATTTGGTGGGTTTTTTTTGCCTGTAGTAATACCTGATAGTTGTCTGAAGAATCCCCCTGACACAAGCCAGCTGAGGGGCCAACAGAAGTATTAATCACAATGAACAAGTGTGTTGGAAAGTAACTCAGAGTCTGTAACAGCCCCCTGTGATTTACGCTGTGTAATATAGAGAACAGACCTCACAAAAGGCTTCTTACACCGAGCAGATTCAGTGGCATCTTGCTGTGTCCCCTCTCTGTCCCTCACCTGCCCCTTCCCACCACTGTTCCCCAGACCCCCCGAGCTGTGCAGCTCCTGTGCCACGTGTCTTGCACCCCTACATCACATTAACTAAGGCCTTTCAAGAGCATCCTGAGAAGCCCAAACACACACAAGTCTTTTATTCTTTGGTGCCGTGCTCACAGTGACCTGGTCCCAGGGAGATTCCTGTTCCCCCCATCTTGGGTCAAGTTATTTTCTTTTCACATCACCCAAGTGATCCCAAAGATCCAGCACTGCTTCTAGTAGCTGGTTTGAACAGCAGCTTCTCCTTAGATTGCTCCTGACTTGTCCCGGAGAATTTGGGCTTTTCTGCCAGGAAATTCATGGAGAACCAATTTTTTTTAGTCATAACTGCACTGCATCAGTCCTGTCATCCAACTCACTTCCCACATCAGTTCTGGTGATATTGTTCAAGGGAGAAACTGCAATTCTGCCAAGCTTTGTGGTGTTTCTACAGAAGTAGGTGAGATCAGAGGCTGGTGCTAAAGATGTGGTGGGAGCTTTTCTCTCTGGCCAGTTGACAAAAGCTCAGTTTAGAGTCTGGAGGCTGCAGCAAACTCCCTTGGCCTGAAAAGCAGGAGAGGGAGGAGAGGGGCAGCTGATCAGAAAGGTGGGTCTGGGGGGTTTTCAGGATTCATTTACATTCCTTTCCTTTTCTGGTGCAGATCTTGGGAAGCTTTGTAGATTTTTATCGGGGTTTTTAACTCTTTGAGGGGAAAGCAAGTCTTCAGAGGAAAGTGGGACCTGCAAACACTAGCAATGCCCTCCACTGGTGGAATTTAACCCAAACCCTGTGCTGGTTTCCGTGGTTTGTACAAAGCTAAAGGGATGTGCTCCTTTCAATACCACAGGATTTGCAACAAGTTTTTCTGGTGTATATCATGGTTTCTCTTCCTTCTGCAGCCTTTGTAATGTCAAATTTCTTTTATTATTTTTGGCTTCTGTACCTAATATTGTTGTTTCTGAAAGAGGGAGGATACAACAGACATCGTTTTCTTAAGAGAAACCTATTTCATATCCCCACAGGGAGGAATGTTATCTATCGAGGATGTTTTAGAGCTCCAGAAAATTTAACAGACACCTTTCCAGCCTCTTTGATACAGCCCAATTTGACGGTGGAGATGTGCTCTGAATTTTGCTCCAAGAAAGTAAGAACAGTTCTCATTTCACATCCTTTCTTCTTTTTTTTGTTATTTTAAAGTCTAATCTACTAAGGGAAGGGCAGAGATTACTGCCTTAGAGCTTTGAATTTGTAAATGAGTTTCTAAAGGACAAAACTCATCAGAGTGAATACTCACTGATGCATCTGGTCCAACCACTCGAGTGGGGATGGCAGGAGGGAAAGTGATCAGAACAGTGCCACTACACATGATACATAGAAAAGCTGCTCTAAGTGATGAGTATCGACCATGAGGAAATCAATACTGTTTCCGTGTCACATTCCAACCAAGCCCTGAGCCAGATCTGACCCTGGGGGAGGTCTCAGTGGCTGCAGCTCATGGGGAGGCTCGATGCCAGAGGGTGGATGTGGACTGGCAGCATCTGAAATGTGATTCTGGTGTCCTCTGGGGAGCCAGCCCTGCTCAGCCCTCGGGGAGCCATGGGCAGGGCACCCTCTGCTTTAGTGGCTGTTGGTCCCCTTCCCTTCCTGCCCACTCCAGTGGGGCTGATTTTTGGTACTGAGGGTTTGTTGTGTGGTCAGATTTCACCTGCAGCCACAGCCAGCCTCATGCACTAAACATTCAATTAGTTTTTGCAGCATCACGAAATTGATTAAAACTATTAAGTCATGGAAAACAAATCTTCTTAATTACTAGGTAGAGTGGGGAAGCTTTTCCCGGTCAACATATCCTCTAAACCAGTTTTAAGAGTGCGCCATGGAATTAACTCTGTGCAGTGAATTGCAGTAAATCACCCACACCCCCTGTGCAGGCACCTCACAAACACACACCCCAACACACTTTCACATCCTGCAGGCATGGAAATGTTCAGGAATTTGTGAGCAATTCTTCCCAAGCTCTGCTGTTAGCCTGTTGTTTAATGGTGGGAGAAAATCTTGGTCTGTGCAAGTTTACTCCACATAACATAATTTTATTAATATTTACTGATGAAATACAATTAATTATTGAGGTCAGTGTTTTTAAGCACAGTCCTGCCATTCTGGTTTTGGGAGATGTTTTTTCTAAATAGATGGGTTTTCAGAAGTATAGTTCCTTCGAGTTTTTCTGGCCATGCTGCTGAGAAGTAGAAGCATCTGAAATTACTGGTGACTGAGAAGGACAAGGAAAAGATCACAAGGAAATGTACCACATGAACATGTCATTCAAACAGGTTTAGGATGGAGGAGACTGTCCATATCTGTGGAACAGCCATAACCTTTCAGAGTTAGAGCTAATGCATATTTGCTTGATGAAGCTTGCATGAGAAAGCCATCAGCAACCCAGATATTCTAAAGGATTATCTAAACAGACTCCTGCACAGAAGGCACAGACAGGGCTGCAAAAACAATAGCGTGAAGAGGAAAAGCTACAGAAGGAAAGTGCAGAACAGGTTTAGTACCTCTCTCATTTATTCCTTCTCTGTAATGGTGCAAGTAACAACTTGCTGGTAGCTCTGCCAGACACCACAAGGCCCTTTGGAAAGGGACCATTGGACAGTATTTGCCTACAAAAAGACTGGCAGTTTCTCCCTGTGCTTCAGAAGCAGAATTGCATATCCACAAGTCCAATTGTCACACACCAATGTTGGGTTTAACTCCAGATAGCTAAACAAGACCTCATGTGACACCCCAAACATTTGTGATGACATAAATAAAATTTGGAAGAAGACCAGGTCTTGAGAAGAGAACCCCAGTACCTCAAGGCATCCGACAGCTATGCCATCAACTCTGCACATTTGAAATTTCCACCTCTAAGGTGCTTCTCTTTAGAGAGCAATACAGAGAATATACAGCAATCTTCTCATTTCAAAACCAGACCTGCTATTTTGGATTCCAGATGTAGCTACATGCAGTTATTTACTCATCAACAAATGACTCCTGGGATTTGGGTCCAAATCCCATTGTAGAATTCATACAGAGTGATTCCATAGCCTGATTTAGGTATTTTTTTCAAACAGAATAAAACAAAGATAAGTAGGCCAAAACCTTGACTGGCACAGATAATCACAGTCTTGCTGACTTGACTGCAGCAGCAAGAGGGGAGCGTTTCAAATAGGGTCACACTGGGTTCTGCCCTGCAGAATTGTCCCCAGTTCAACAGATCACAGGGAAAAACAAGACAGAATTTTTATGCAAGGACAGGATTGACTTTATAGTATTTATGCTTTGCTTTTAGCATATCCATTTCAATGAGAACTTGAAGAATGACTTCTAGGTTTGTTGCAAAATGAACGTGCCAGTTTTTAAATGAACCAAACTCATCAGTTTTACTGGGGAGAGAAATTTCCTTTTGCAATCAGCCTCCATCTCTTACTCTTTCTGATAGATTGAAAGACTTTTTACTGCATCATATTGGAGAGTTAGCATAGGAAGTTGGAAAAGGAACTAATTTAGCAATCAGAGTAAAACTAGATAAATGTATTTTTAATCTATTCGTAATTCTTAATTTGGATACAACCTACTACAAAACAGTGACTGAATCCTTTCATCAGCTGCGTTACTTTTGGAGAATGTTTGCTTTCCTTACAGCACTGAAACTACCTGTTGAGGCTTCATCTCACAAATTCTTGAGCAAATAGTCGCACTGAAATCACCTCTCCCTGAGTTACAGCTCGCAGGATGCACACCGAGCCTGTCAGTGCCTGCTTTACAGCTCAGTCCAGGAAAACACTTACTCACAGCTCCTCAGTTCTCTGGCTTTGTGCTGGTGTCTCACCCAAGTGCAGCATCACAGCTCTGTGTGTGCTGAGCTCAGGGTCCAGTCCCTCCCTTCAAACTTAGATGTTACTTCAAGCCATGACCCCAGCTTGGTGGCACACAGAAGCACGCAGGTGAGCAGAGGGGGTGGCTCAGAGTTTTGCTTCAACACTGAGGGAAAGTCAAGATTGAACACATCACTTTGCAATCACTCTCTGTGCTGCATCAGGCACAGACCATCAGGCACACAGTCAGAATAATCAGCTGGCTGATTACAGCACTTTGCACCAACCCCGTGGATCCTGGTCAGTCTCTTCTCCCAGGAAACAAGTCACAGGGCACAAAGAAATGTCCTCAAGTTGATCCAGGGGAGGTTTATATTGGATATTAGGAAAATGTTGAGATTTCTCTTGCAAAGCCCGCTCCTGGTTTCTCTCCTTTCTCACCCACGTGCTGGCAAATCCCAGGGAAGGCTGCACAAGTGAGGGTCAGCCCTGAGTGCTGAGGGGCTGCAGAGCACCCAGGAGCTTCTGCAGATGCAGAAGGTGTGGAGAAGTGATTGCTTATGGCTCCTCACAAAACCCCTGGCCTTCCAGAACAGTCCTTCACTTACAGGGGCCACCTGGCATGAGATACAAGGAATATTTTTGTTCTAAGCGGTGTTTGAGGGCAGGGACACTTATTAATTCCTCAAACAGAGAAACCCTGTTTCATTGCAAAGGGAAAATATCTGTTTGCAGGCAAACCAAGAACTGTTTTGCCCTTGGATCAAATCTGTAAATAGTTTTTGACAATGTCATATCTCATTCGCTAAGCAAATGTTGGCTTTTGGGGCACACACAGCACGTGTTGCATTTGACTCCTTATCAGAGGATGAACACGTGGGCAAGAGTGAGAGATAAGCTGCTCAGCAGTCCTGTCACACCTTCCCAGACTCCAAAAGACTTTTAAAAGGCAAAAAAGTGTTGATATGGAATAGGTGGACTTGAACATTCTGCACTCAAATACTCCCTGAACTTCCTTCTGCCCACTCACACAGCCCTGCATGAGCCCACAGGGACTCTGGGACAGCCCCAGTCCTCATGTAAACAGGAGAAAACCTGTATTTTAGGGCCAGTAAGCAACTGCTAATTTCTTCAGCAAATAATTAACACATTTCCCTCAAACTTGCTCACTGCCCCGCCATCACACATCAGTGCAGCTTTGCAGCCTGTTACCCATCCTGGGTAAGACTGGTACACCAAAACCTGAATTATTCTGCATCAAACACATTAAAAAAAAACATTTCCTACAGACAAACATTTTCCTTGAGAGTTCATTCCTTTCAAGTAGCACTGACTGTAACTTCCTTGTGGGTGCACACCCTAGGAGGTTTCCTATCCAGAAGCAGAGTAGCACAAAGCACAGAATATGCCTGGTTGGATGTGTCTGTGGCTGAGGGCAGAGCCCAGGTACTGTCTGAGCTCTCTCCACAGCACCAGGGGCAGAGCCACACGTGGGCACCAGGACAGCCACACACAGGTCCCCTCTGCTGCACAGCCCCATGCTCACCATCCATGCAGCCCTTCTGAAAAACGTGCTGAAAATCACTTGGTGGAGCATTTCTAAACAGTTCTTTCAAAACTACGCCCAGTAGCTCTCAAAGCCTCCACCAGCCCCTCTCTGCACATTCATTTTTCTGCAAACTGTGAGGTCACACTAAGACACAAACTTTCTTTACTTTGGTCAGTCTATCTTTAAACATGATTGCAGCAGTCAGTGGGTCTAAAGTTCCTTCTTCCCTTTAATTCTTTCAGGGGCAAGTTTCCTCTCTACAAACTGTGGTGAAATCAACTGAGTAAAGTGAACGTGTGGCGGCTGACTCAGTTTGGGGGAATATAAATGAAACTTTAAAAGTTCGTTCAATTCAAAATGCTCATTTTGGGGGGCAAGTTCAAACCTTTCCTACACTGATGTTTTGCAGGTGAAATTATATATTAGGCGATGCAGGAATATGATAATTTTTTTTCATGAATTACGAAAAAAAATATTGTGAATTTTAAGTTTTTGAGGTTTGTGTCTGAAACTCATGTTTTAAGTAATTGCAACATGAAGACAGCAGCAATAAAGGAGCATTGGCTTTAGGATGACAAGCACTGCTTTGATCTTGAGAGTGGCCTTGTGAAGATTTATTTTCCTAGCGTGGCAGCAGCATTCCCCTGAGGCTGTTGATGCCCTGGCATTTCTGCACTGATCCATTTTCTCTCTTCCCTAGGAGTTTCCCTTGGCAGTGATCCGAGGGCAGGAGTGTTACTGTGGATACCCCACCGGGCGCTTCTCGCTGCGCGACGGCGCGGACGGGCTGCGCTGCAGCAGGACACCCAACACCAGCAGCCCTGCCGAGGGAAACTACTGCCTGGTCTATCAGACACCTGTGCAAGGTACAACCTCCAGCCTTGCTGGGCCAGGGCCAGGGCCACCACTGCTGGAGACGGCCCCTGCGCCCCTTCTGCAGCGGGTAAAAGTGATCTCCTTTGCAGCAGTCTGAGCCACAGTAGTGGGGATCACGGCACAGGCAGGGATTTAGGGAACGGTCTTTATCTAAATTCCCCCCTTGGAATCGTGCTCGTGAAGATGCATCTTTCCATTCTGCACAGCACAGCCTCCCCCAAGTGCAGAACATCATCATTGTTCTGCAGATGGAGAGGATGAGGCAGAGCCTGGGAAGGCATTTCCCCATCATGCAGCCACCAAGGCAACTCTGCAGACTCTAATTCTGCTCTACTCATCTTCCTCTAAAATATTTATCTGCATACATGTTTAAGGCTGGAAAACAAGGCACAGAGTAAGCCTCCAACCCAGAAAGCCATTTAGGTGGTTCTGGCAGCTTTATCTATGCAGTGATTTGCACTGAGTTCAGTGAAACTTCTCACAAGCTTAAAACTGACAAATTAAGTGCTTTTCTGGATTGGCACTGGGCTTTTTTTCCCCAACACCCTTTCTTTAATCTCCATCTCAGAGGCAGTTCAGAGGTAGACTGCAGACACCAGGATGTGAAAAGATCATGCAAGAAGAATAGTTGTTTCTATGAAATTGCTAGTTCTTCCCAGGTCTGTGGAGATCTGCAGTAGGAGACTTCCTTCTCTGGGCTATGCAGGCACTTTCTAACCATGGCTTCATCTAGAGCTTGCTCTGAAGAATGAAGAGAGCTGGCTTCCTGATGAATCATCACATAGGGTCAATATTAATTCTCATCCTATCCTTTGTTTCTTTGGCGTGTTAAGAAGCAAGGTGAGGATTTACAGAAGCACATAAGAAACCAGGTGTCTGACTCCATGTTTGGAGGGCTTGTGAGTGCCTGGGCCCTTCAGAGAGGAATGGCAATAAAGAGATTTAACTGAAGGCAGCTCCTTTCAGTAGGAAGCTGTTCTCCTCTGTTATAAAAAACTCCAGTTTCCACGTGTAGTGGCACATTTTGAGTTCCATTGAAGAGCCAACCTGACAGGCAAATAGCTGGTAACAAACAGGCATCAAAGGGCTATTAACACAACTTGCTGGCAAGTACAATGGTTTGCTGCAGCTTCATTAAAAAAGCATTGCCTAACACAAAACCAGCAGAAACCTCTCTGAGGATAATCTCTTCAGCCTCATATGGCTGAATTAATTTTGGGAAGTAGCTGACTCACAACCGGACTCAAATTGATATCCTATGTTCATAAGAGAGAGAAAGAGGAAGCAATAAACCCTGTAATCAAGAGCTGTCAGTGGAATTATTAAAAAGCCACAATGCTAACAATGAAATATCTTCTCTGCTCACAGACACTCGCTGCACGGACAGGAAATTCTTAACCACCAAATCCAAAGTGTTCGTTGCTTTGTCGAGCTTTCCCGGGGCTGGGAATACGTGGGCTCGCCATCTGATAGAACATGCCACGGGGTACTACACAGGGAGTTACTACTTCGATGGAGCCCTCTACAACAAAGGTACTGTGTCCCAAGGGGTGGGACACATGCAGCCCTTCCCAGGCTTTACTTATTGCTCTGGGATCCTTCTGCTTCAGCCAGCAGTGGCTGTCGCTGTCAGCACGTTTGGTAAAATTTAAACACATGCCTGGACCGAGCAGCCTCCCACAGTGCAGATGGCAGCAGGGATGGCTCCTCAGTGTGCTGTGCCTGACAGGCAGCTGCTCTCAGACAACAGCCAGGCTCTGCATTTGCAAATGTGTGCATTGCCTGCATTGGTGCCCTGTGCACACACACACATCTGACAGGCTGTTGCCTAAACCCTGTGGGTAAGATCCTTCAGTAGCACAGGAAACACAAAGGTTAAATTTTCAAATATTAGTAATTATTCTCGGAGGGCAGTAGCCCAAGGGGGCAGACATTTAGTGAGCACCAAGCACTGGCCCTGTGAAAAGCTGCCTTGTTGCAGCACAGGGCTGAGGACACCCTGCTCAGCAAGGGAGAGCCTGGCTGTCAGTGGGTTTAACACACTGGTACTGTCACAACAGCTTTACACCACTCTAGGGGAAAGATTTAGGACCAAAAGGCACAGACATATAATCAAGTGAAAAAGCCAACAATCCCATCTTGTAAAACAGGTTTTAAAGGAGAAAAAGACCACTGGAGAAGTAGAAGGACCATCTGTGTGAAAACCCATGAAAGTGGCAAGACAGAGATTGAAATGTTTGACTCAGCCATCCTGTTGATCAGGAACCCGTACAAGTCACTGATGGCAGAGTTCAACAGAAAATATGCTGGGCACCTGGGCTATGCCACCGACCGCAACTGGAAGAGCAAAGGTAAGCACTGCCCCAGCATGGGCTGGTTTGAAACCCACCCCGAGCATACTGGGATGGGGGGACACACTGGGACCTGAGTGAGCACTGCAAACAAATCCAGTGAGACCTGAGTCCCACCACAGCTGAGATCAGCCCCCAAAGCACTTAGACGTGTGCTCTGGGAGCACTTGTGGCCTTGCCATACACCCTCCATGGGGAGGAGAGGAGTGCAGCACTGACACAGCAACCACAGGCACACAGGAGCATCACTGCCAGTGCACTGTTGGGCAGAGAAAACATGTCCAGGTACAACACTCCTGTGCACAGCCCATTTGCCAGGCTATGTGAGGTGAAGGAAATTTGCCCCTGCAGCATGTAATAACCATGAGAAATCTAATTTAAGATTTGGAGGATCCAATGGAGCATGACATTTCCTGAAGGAAATTTTACAGTACTGTACAGGTGCTACTGCACTGCAGATAAATAACGATAATAGCAAGAAGGGGACTTGAGATTCAGTGTCCCCTGAACACGTGAAAAGCCTTCAGAACCTGCCTGCCACGCTTCATGCCTTTGACTGGCAAGTTGGCTGGTGGCTGCAATTCCCCCACTGGATACGCTGCTGCACTCAGACTCTGCAGCAGAAGAGACATTTGGCTTCCATTTCTCCTTGTGCATATTTTAGGCATTACAGCTGTGGCTTGGCATAGGGCTGGGGGGGAAACTGTCCTGTGTCACAGCACATTTCTTTCCCAAGTTCATGTATCACCTTTCATCAGTCACAGCTCGAGTCCTATTCATCAGAAAACAGACAAAATAGCCCTCAGAAAAGAGAAAAAGTCTGGAGAGAATGGCTTTCCCATACTGTGAACTGCAAATTGTTACGTTTCAGCCACAATGCTCTTTGTCCAGGCCAAAAGCTTTCGCCAGGGCTATCTTGACCTTTGGGAAATTAAATTATCACAGACAGCAAATAGAGATTGAGGTACTATTAATGCACGAGGCAAAGGAAAACTGCTGAGTTGCAGCATGGCTAACAGTGTCTTCTTTTCCTGCTTTCCTGGTCTTCCAGAGTGGCCAGATTTTGTGAACAGCTATGCCTCCTGGTGGGCCTCCCACGTCCTGGACTGGCTGAAGTATGGGAAGCGCCTGCTCATTGTCCACTATGAGGACCTGAAGCAGAGCCTCATCCCCAAGCTGAAGGAGATGGTGGAGTTTCTGAATGTGACAGTGACAGAGGACCGGCTGCTCTGTGTGGAGAACAACAGGGATGGGAATTTCAAGCGGTCTGGTGCTAAGCAAAAGGATTTTGAGCCATTCACCCAGGAAATGAAAGATCTTATCAACAGATACATCCTGACAGTGGATGAAGCCTTGAGGGGAAGAAACTTCACAGGGCTGCCCAGGGAGTACGTGCCAAGATGATAGCCTGGTATCACACTGCTGTGGTTAAAAATAAAGTATTTTTTTCTGAAAAAAAAAACCCACACCAAAAAAAAACCAAAAAAAGAAACCAACAACAAACCCCCAGCACTCTCCAGCAGTTACAGCAAAGATACTTGTGAAGGTTGCTGAGCACTGCAAATTCTCTCCACTCTTGGGGGTTCTTCAGTGCACTAAGTGCTCCAGAAGGGAAGAGATGAAGGATAGAAATTGGGTTATAAACCAAGGCAAAAAACTATTAGCCTACCTGTGTGTGTCCCTCCCTGCACAGGTGGCTCAGAGCGTCCCAGCAGAGCATCCCTACCCCTGTGGCACTTGTCTGCTCACCCCACTGCCACCACAGCCCTGCTGCTTGGGACTCCACAGCAACTGTGCTGGAAATGGATGTGCTTAAAGGGGGAGAAAGGGGGGAAGTCTTGACACTGATCAACAGTTTTCACCTGAGTATTTAAAAAAATCAGTTGCTTTCTTTCGTATAACCCATTAGTCAGGTCATCTGCCACAGTGGTGTCAGAGCTACACCACCAAAGGGCAAAGGTGCTGTGGATGCTGGGCAGAAAGGTGCTTCTGGACCAACCCCAGACTGCCCTGCAGCAACAGCAGCCGGAATTTCAGCACCACCTGAACTCCACAGGTAGGGGGGCAACTACAGAATACCCCATGGTGAGGTGCACAGCTGGGGACCTGTAGGAGTGCAAATTCAGCATGGCCAGTTGGGTATCCCTGGGTGTTATCAGCCCCAAACAGCCGCAGACCTGGCCCCAGGGGCATGGATGAGACCCCAGAGGGTGGCAGAGGACAGGATGCCACCTGTGCTAGGGGCTTGGCTTAGGTTTCTGCACCTCCATCTCTGCACCTGGAGGGTCGTGGTGGGTCTGGGGAGACACCGGAGCCAAATGTCACCGTGGTTGGTGCTCTTGGTTCTAGAAGTGGCCATGGCCAAGCAGTACTGACATCAGCCTGGACCACCTGCAGATTGGGGCCAAAGGGGATGAGCCTTGGCCCTGCCAGCCCCAGCAGGGGTAGAATCCCACCTCCCCCTTCATCCGTGGAAGAACTGCAAGGCAGTCCAACCTGAAAAACCACAGCCTACTTAGAACTGCCCTCTGGAGCCACCCCCAGCAGCCACATGGGTTTGATTTCTAGCTCCTGCTGTTCCCTGTGGCTCATTTCACCCTGTGCCAGACCCATGTGTGGTGGGGAGGGAGTGGGGGCACACAGGGCAGCTGCCCCATGGTCCTGGACCACCAGGCAGCTTAGAGATGGTGAAATGGTGCAGCCAAAGGAGCTGCCCTGCTGCAGGATGCTTCTGTTCATGTGAAATAAAGGATTTCTTAAAAATTTGAGTGAAAATACTAGTTTTAATAAAACAAGAAGTTTATATAAAGGGAGTTGGACTTCCTCTGCCTGTGTATCATTGGTGCTTTAAAAAAAAAAAAATATACAGGATATAGAGCACACTTCAGCCTGAGTCTCTCCCTGTTTATAGTCCATACACAGCTCATCTCTGTGCCACCCAGCTGGCATGGGGCTTGTTGCAGGGCTGTCATGTCCCCATTCCCAATCTGAGCCACACAGTCCCTGCACAGGAGCACAGCTCACACACACGGGCACCAAAAAAAACCCAAATACCACCAGAACCCAATTACACTGTGCCAGTAACAAACACCACAGCTAGTGTAGAAACATCCAGGTATAGAAACACCCCCATAAAGTAGATAAATTAGGATGCTACAAAACAGGACTATCACCATCTCTACTGTGACTTAGTAAAGAGCTGGTTCTTTCTGAAATTACAAATTAAATTGCTTCCAAGGTTCATTTGGGCAGCAGTTGCTGTTGATGGACGTGGGTCATGTCCTACAGAGTTTGAGCTCAGTCCATGGAAGGTGCACGAATAATTCACAGAGAGAAATTGCTCTTGGCCTCGCTGGATTATATGCCTGAGACCACGGACCAGAATTTGGGCCCACCACCAAACATTAAGATTATGAGAATGACATTTTATTACCCTGCCTTTCCAGCCTGCTATAGCTTTACAGGGCCATTTAAAAAATACTTTGATCATTTCAAACCCTGTAAATGGTGAGCAAGGACAGGCTGTGAACTCTCAAGTAGGCAATTTAATTATGTGCATGTCCTGTAATGAAGGCTCTAGGTAGCTAAAATTAGAACTGGCAAAAATTATGAATATTCATTAGCTCTGTGATGCCAAAAATCAGCTCATTTAAAAAAGGAAGTTGTAGCTAATAATTTCTTAAGAGCTGAGGTACAGGGACCACCTCTTTATACATTTTGCACAAAATATGTATATATTATATACATTATACAGCTGTATGAAGAGTCACACAAACATACCATTTTGTGTATGTTCTGCCAGAGGTCCTTTAGGACCATAGGAATAGTGAAGGACTTCCTGGGTCATGGCACACCATCCCTGCCACTGCCTGAACCACCACATGCAAGTCATCCACACGAATAAGCTGACATATCTTAAAAACAGCTGCAGTATTTTTACCCCTTTCTCTCCTAGGGAAAAGGTTGCAGAATGCTCTCCTCTACTGGTCAGGAACCATCTCCAGACCAACACCCTGAAGAGAATCAGAGCTCATGCTGTCCTTCCCACCATTTTTTTATTTTTATTTTTGGCCAACATTGTGTTTTAGCTGAAGTAGCCCTTCTTCTTTGCCTTGAGATGCGCTCACAGACATTGATCATGTCCTCTCTCGAGCTTCATCTTGCAAGGGCAAATATTCCATGGTGCTTTACCCAATTTCCCTGCAAGGCAGGGTTTCCTATGCTTATCGACTGAACTTTAATTAACCAGGATGTTTTAGTAAAAAAAAAAAAAGGTGCTCTCATGCCACGGAAAGCCATGTTGATGTTCACTCCACGTACATTTTCCTCCTTATTTTGTATTCCATAGCAGCGTATTAGAAATGGAAGAAATACGCGTGCAATTCCCTCAAGCTTTCAGTTTCCCCCAGGAAGTCATGAGTCAGAAGCAGGCAACTGGAACAAAACAGAGATGCTATGTTTGAAGAAGAGTTTAACACTTGAGATTTTTAAAGTGAACAACAGTCACAATAAATAAGATGGAATCCAGATTCTCCACTGAACAGCAGCTAGATTCTGTCCTGCTGCACACCCAGATTCAGGTTACCCTGACCACTCTCCTGTTTGATCCCAGCTGCTCTGCTCTTGACTCAAGAGCTCAAAACCAACCTCCAGACACACCACCAGCTTCAACTGGCTTTTCTCTTAAAGAAAGAAGTAGCTCTTAAAGAAGCTTCGAATTTCTCTCCTTCCAGAAGAGCCTCTGCCAGGACCTACATTTACAGACACCTTCTTCACCACCCCCTACATGTGGTCCATTGTGCCAGTGAATGACATGCCCTGAGTGCTGGGTCACGCAAACAACTGTCCCCAAAGACGACAGGCAACGACAATGAAGGTGGAGTCATTCCCCACGAGCCAGGCCAGACATGAAATCACCAAAGGCACGTGAGCTTGCTGCAGACACTCTGCAACAGCACACAGCCAACACCAAGTCTTGGAAGGATGGAACCCTCTCCCCTGTGACAGCAAAGGTCCTGGAAAACTTTTACATGTAGGTGAGAGACAACCTCTCTACAGAGGGAGACTGTGTTGGTCTCACCATCAAAGATCTTCTCACACTTTGAGTGCACTTGTACTCTTATGGAGAGGGGGGAAAAAACCCAAAAAAGTGCAGGTAAACCATACTAGGAAGAGAGGATATAATAGGAGATAAAATGGTTTTGCTTCCTGGAAACCAACTGCAAAATAAAGCTTTTAAAGCAATCCCAAAAAAAGCATGAACGTCATTGCCAGAAATTCAGTCTTTCTGCACTGCTTTATTAATTTTCCATTAAAGCCATTTCTTTTAAAACCCATTACTCACTGCTAAGACCAAGCTACTCCACTACTACAGCAGTATTAACCTCCATGAAATAATTAAAGGATGGATTATCAGCACGAGACCTTCTGTGTCACCTCTCTGGAACCTAATGTGTCTTCCAATGGCCTGGAATATAATGAGATGCTCAAATATAAAAAGTTGAGTTACCGCTTTTCTCAGTTGTGACATTTATTCAGTCAGAAAGATCCAACTTCTCAACTGCATTACTTACAATTTAGTTTTGACCCTGAGTGGCTGAGAGCAATCTTTAAGGAAGCTATCCCTTTGAATCTCCTTTTTAGATTAGCACTTAATTACTCTAACAAATTTCCAGATGTACAAATTATAATGGACTGTAAATCAGCTCTTCCCCTTTGAACCACAACATTGCATTTTTTAGCCTTCTGCATACTCAGACCATCAAACACATCTGTCTCTCAGCTCTTGTTCTTCACAGCACCTATTTAGCTTCAGTTACTGGTTCCCAGGTGAGGAGCTTTTCCCATTGCAGGATTACACCTACCACCAAACACTGGTCTTATTTCAGGCCCCTCAGGTGGCATCATCATGTTGTTTCTGTTACAAATAGAGCAACTCAGAGGCATGTCCAAGAAAACACAAGAAACTTACCAAAAATGTATAATTTTGACACACGGGGCATGGTCACCACTAATGGGTGCATGTTTTTGACCAAGATATCTGCAAGAGCAGCAAAGAGAACAGCTGCTCTCAGTCACACAAACTGGTGTCAAGCAATCCTTCAAATGAAGAAAGGTATGACTGAAGTGCATTATTAGATGAAATGTTTTATGCAACAGTTAAAAGGGTGTGATAGGCCCAAAATTTTTTTAAATTAAATCAGCTCTAACTGAGGAAATGAGTTATCATCAATTTGGTCTCTCCCCTGTGTTTGGAGCCTGCTCTTCCCCTCCCTGCCCAGAGGAGGGTGGTCTGTGGTTACCAACTTGCCTCCTGCCCACCCTGGACACACCAGGAGGGATTTTTCTGCAGTTCAAGGTTCCCCAAAGCCTTGGCTAGAGCTCCTTTAGGTCCTGCCCTAGTGCAGGGAACAGCATCCAGCTGCCCACCTGGCGACTGCCACTGTCACCTTTCACTGGTGCTGAATGGGAAGTGCCAAGGTTGGCAGGTAGGAGATATTATGGAGTTGGAAGCTCTTACAATTACTGAAAAGGAGAACAATTTCCTCACTTGGGCCATAGTGGGGAGACCTTTCCAGGTCAGTTCTGCACCTGTGGGGTGGGCCTGAAGCAAAGTGCATATCTGGAGGAGTTGCTGCAGACACACAGCAAGGGGATTATGAGCAGTTATCCTGGAGGCAGAACAGACAACCACAGCCTTTGGATTTTAAAGATATGTTGGAAGCTGTATTAACCTATAATGCTTCTGAAATAAAGCACTTAGCACCACCCTAGAAAAATTATACAGCTCATTTCACAGAACAAAATTCAAGTCACAATGAATAAAAAACACAGAGAGGGAAGTGATTTAAAGGCAACACCTTGCTAATGACAAGAACATTTCTTTGACGAGTGGGGTTATAAAGGAGCGGTCTAAAGTACAACTGCATCCTTCATGAAGCATCAAATATGCTGGAAAATAAACCAAATCTTCCATGCTGACTTACCCTATTACAATGATGTTCTGGAAAATTGTCAAATACACACAAATACACGCACGTGTGACTGCATGGGCAGTTGGCCCCATGTCCTCTGCACGGGGACCAGGAGACCTGTCCCTGCCCCAGGTCCTGTGGGGACTCTGCACCACCTTGGGGTGCACAGGGTGGAACCCCCAGCCCACAGCAGGGAGGGCACAGCTGGGGCAGCACCCACGGCCCTGGGGGACAGGGGGTGGCTGCACTTGGGCCACCCCACTCCAATGGAGGATTTCTGTGAAGAGAACATGCAGAACATTTGTTTTCTTAGGAACTGTCTTTCTTTCACAGTCACTCATTTAAATGGATTCCGCTGCCTGTTTTATGCCTCTCTTCATTCCAGCAGAGACTAAATTAGGCTTTGAAGTTTAGTGAGAAATCCTAATGGCATTCGACTTCAGTGCTATTGCCTGAATCCTGGGGAATTAAAGGAAGGGGGAGAGCAAGACGAAAGAAACCACTCTTCTCTTTTATTGTTTCCTACAGCTTGATCCCGAAATGACTGACTTTGAAAATAACCTTAGCGCCTAACATTATGCATTATTCATATGTACTAAAGCATATAAATACAGTTTTCAAAGGTTAAAATAAAACACTTTTCCTGTACAGGTTACAATTATTTAATATTTTGACACAGCAACTTACATCATTAATATTGAACAGCAGATAGGGGGAAAAAAGGGACTTACAATGAGCATGTACTTTTTTTGTCAGTATGGAACATCTACACATTGCTCGAGAAACTGGTAGACTAGAAGCATGCATAAGGTCTTTCAAAAAGGAGGAAAGAATTAAGCATTTTAATTTTGCATAAAACTGTAGGGGCCAGTGTGTCATTGACTAAGAACGTGGTCTGTCAAAATGTCTATTTGTAATGAATTTCCCAGCATAGGAATAGTCATAGGGGCTCAACTAGTAGCATTATTTCAGTTTTCAGGAATAATAATGACCATTTAGTCACAATTAAAAGATAAATGATGGGTTTGTATTTGATTACTATGACAATAAACAGGATGCATCTGGAGCATACCTGTATACCTATATATATATATGTATATATATATTAGTGTCTTGGGTAATTTAAACCTGTGCCCTCCCATCCTACAGAACCTGCCTGCAGCTGTGAACCACAGCATAACCCAGGGATGCAAATTCCATGCTCTCTGGGCAATGTCAAAGACATCATTGCACCCACCACTGTCATGATTTAATTTCCATACTGAAGGATGAAGCAGGCCTGAGCTTTAAGCAAGAGTTCATTTCTTCTAAATGTTCACTCAGAAAGGAGAGAGACAACAACTTCTGCCCCTGTGACAACTCCTTCCTGGCTGCAAACAGGATTCATCCTAATTGCCAGGGACAGAAATCCTGTTAGGCTATCCAGCCTGGCTCTCTGCTAGCACAGGGTACTCCCCCGGGCTTCTAGGTTATTATCTATTGCTTTGTTTAGTCTGTCTTCCAGTTTTATGTGGATGCCCATAACTAGTACCTAGGCACTTCTCCAGTTAATTACATTGCTAAGAAAGATCAATAAATCTCATGGACTTTAGTTCTCAATTCAGGTGGCTCAGGCATGCTGGGGGAGTGGTGAGGGACCAAATGTTAGACGCCAACAAGAGCATTCTGCATCCTCCTTCTGATTTGTCAAAAAAAAACGCTTATGGGAAAAAAAGCCACGCTCAAAGTGTCCAAAATTAAGAAAATAGACTTGGTAAAACAAAAAAAATATTGCAACTGCCAAAGCAGCATTCATTGAAAAAGACTTGATTTAGTTCAGAGTGTCTCAGCTTTACAAGCTCAGCTCATGGTTGGTTGTTTTGGAGTGACTGAAGGTGAAGCAACAGCCTTCTGGGGCCTGTTTTGTTCCTTAGTCTAAATATGTTCATGCACCCACACACTGTCTCTTATTTTTTATGTGGCAGCAATATGAGAGAGTAAGCAGAGGGAAAAAATGGAAATTTCAAATTTCTTCTGGGACAGGAAACAAAATCTGCTCACATCTATAGCAGCATTAGAATTAACTTCTGAGCTTTGGTAAACATAAAGGTTTGTTACAAATGCTTAATCCAGCTCTGCCTACTCTCCACGTAATGAGGCACAAGGAGATTATTTTCAACGTACTTTCTGCATTATTTGACCGAGGATTGTTAATGGTGTTTGATTTACCATTGCTGTAAATATATGGCCAATTATAATTAGACAAGAAAACGCAAACCATGAGCTGTAATTTTTCAGAGCTGCAGGAGGAAGGCTCTTGTTTTACAGGACACCCATAACCCCGGAGCAATGCACTTCTTTCAAGTTAGAAAAGCCAAAATGCTTCACTTTAATCACCTCACTGCAAGACATATGCTAAGTGTAAATACAACCAACTTGGAAATTGCTAAAGCATTAGCATATATGCAAAATACCTTTAATCAGAACCGTGCAGAGGGGAACCTCCAAAACAATTTGTTTCCACAGCAATTTACAAAAACTGATATTGCTATTTGGAACTCACTTCCAAAATTAAAAGCAGACCTGCATCCCCAGTGTGGAGAAATAAGAGTTACATACATTTCTGGAAAATTCTGCCAATTTTATCTGTATTTCGAGCACAATAAAACTTTTATGAAAAGAGCAGAATGAAAAATGAGAATAGCTTTTATTTAACTAATCTAAGAATTAATTAAAATAAAGATTTGCTGTCAGTTATGAGCATCAACAAACGAGCACAACATTATTCTAATAACAGCTTATTACATTATTTCTCTGCTAGGATGCAATATTGATTGGAAATCCGTGGGATGGAACAAATTGACTATTTGAACAAATTAAACAACTGTTTACTTACAAATGCAGATCCTTATTGTTTAATTTGAAATGAGTCTAGAGGCAAGTTCTAGATGCTGGCAAAGGGGGCCCAGTGTACCCACAGCTCTAAGCAGTTATACCTGGGGTTCCTTAACCCTGGGCAGTTTTTCACTGTGCTTGGGTGTGACTCAGTCCAGCCTTACCCAGGACACACCACCTGAACCCCAGTTCTACCAGGTGGTGCTTTAGTGGATTATTCAGTCCTGAAGAACCAAGTGTGCTGGGAAGTAGGGCTGGTACCCAGGGTGCTGCATCCCCCCAGGCTCCTGCATCCCACCCAGGCTCCCTCTCCTCCACAGCACCCAGCCTGAAGCAGGCCTGGACTTTGCTGAGGGTTGCAACACCCACCTCTAGTGTCACACATTTGGGGAGAGAGTCACCAACAGCTTGCTCCACCATGACCTGCCACGATGCCAACCTGACACCGTGGGAACCCCCACAGTAGCTGGAGACCAATGACCCTCCGTTTGTGCCTGTGGAATCCACCTTGGACTTAAACTTCTTGATTCACAGCTACGACTTAATCAGTGCCGAGGTCTCAGGGCTATAAGCTTTTGATTATCCTAATTCATTTTCAACTAGCTTGCTGATTAAAAAGAGAAAATGAAAGAAACCCACACACAGCAAGAGAAAAAAATTCCACCTGCTGCTTAGTGTGCAGTAGGACACATTTCAGTGCTGACCCTGGAGAACTTGTTCTTTGCCACCACAACATGATTTGGACTCCATGTCCACTTTGATCAGAATTCCCACCAGCCCAGCACAGCCTCCTGCCCACAGTGGGGCCCTCGGGGCCCTAATGCAGTCAATGCACAGATTTCAATATGAAACAATAGCGCACACATGCTCTATAAATAACTTTCAATGTGTCAGCAACATGCAGAAGGCTCAGGAAGCAGCTAAAGCTTCTGACAGTGCCCACGTTCAAATCATTCCTGCTTTCTTAGGGTTTAATTTCTGTATTATTTATACTGATTTATAATTTACTAATATTGCCAAGCCTGGCTGAAGACTTGTAAATTAAACAAGTACCTGCAAGGCAGAAGGAGTAGAAATGAATAGAAGAATATCAGAAAACCCCAAATTAGCTTATTCTATATATGTTACATATAAAACACGTATCTTTTTTCAAACACACCACAGAGACCTTGAGAATGGATTGGTTTTGACCCAAAGTGGACAAAAATCTTTCTCCTGATTTCAATCCAGCTGTTAAACCTGGAGCCCACAGCAGCACTGGAGTCCTGCTCTGAATCACAGCTCTGCAGCTGCTGCCAGGGCTGGAAGGGCTGGATGGAACAGCTGAGGGGGAAATATGTCAAGTACGGTAGAAAACATTAACACCATCACATCCAGAAAGCTTAATTTCTCTTTTCACCTGGCCACAACCAGGTTTACAGACAGTAGGACTGTTGTATAACTGAGTATTTGGTCTTATAAGGAGTCAAGAAAAAAGAGCAAGCAGGTTTTTAGTAGCAATTTATCTCAATACAGGCTTTAAACCATCAATTTATCTCTGTCGTTGCCAACATTTAGCTTAATCTGTTGCTCTGTCTCTTTCTCACTGTTAAGAATCCCAGAAGGATAAGGAACTGCTATACATAAAGAACTGAATTTCAATTAACGCAGTCTCTTGCTAATTTTTCCATCACATAACATTTCAGCTCACTGTTTTCTTGTTGCTGAGTCTCTAGAGAAATGCTTCTACATATTTATTTTTTCTGCAAGTTGGTATTTATCACCCACCATGGCTGTCTCAATGACATGAAGGTTTGCAAGCAACACCTCTATGTTTCACCCTTCCATAAGTAAATATTTTAATTAAAACGAGAAGCAACTTCAATATTAGCATCAAGTTTCGAAACAGATTTAAATAACGCTGCAGCTGCAGGATGCCTTGTTCTTGTTTGGCTGAGGAGGCCACTGGTCCATTCTCTCCAAAGAACAGCTGCTGTGCCAGAAATAGGTGAGGCATTTTAAAGTGAGTCTGTTAATCCAGGTGAGGTATTTTAAAGTGAGTCTGTTAATCCTGGTGGGAACAGAAAGGGAAACGCTCCCTCCCTGGGATGCTGGAATAAAAGCAGGAGTGGGAAGTGGGAACTTTTTGGCATGGTGTTCTCTGCATTAGTGTTCAGTTTTAGGACAATCTGGTATTCTCTTTTGGTAAGAATTGGGACCAAAACTCGTCTGCAGGAAGGGTTGTCACCACTGTCACCTGTTGTCACAGGTGGCTGCCAGCATGAGCTCTACCTGGTAGTGCTGGCAGGGGAATGAGGTGGAGGGGGGAGGTTCTCTCGTGCTGAAAATCAGGAGATTTGTATTTCCCTCACTGTCCTGCTAAATATCAACGTGGAAGCCCTTGGGCTGTTTGCAGTGTGTGAGCTACACACCCACAAAAACTTTGTAGGGGACTTTTCATTCCCAAAGTGCCTGTCATTTCCTCTCTATACAGTGTTTAGACTTGGGGTAATGCTGCCAGAAGTCATCCTGTCAACGCCTGAATTAAATAACTTTTAACAAAAGCCATAAATGGTTTTTAAAAGTCATGAGCATGTCTCCAGCAATCGATAAAACAAGCTTCTGTAACCATGGAAAGACTCCAAACACAGGAGATGATCAGGTTGGATTCACTACGAGTCAGGCACATGCTCTTTGAGCATCATGTGGGCTGTAAATGGGCTTTGGGAAGGAGCCAGAAAGCTCACAAAAGGATGACTCCATTAGTCCAAAGGTAACACGAAAGTGCCACACGCTCCATATTCACAGAGGTACGTGGGAAAGGGCAGCCATCAACCAATAAAGGGTAAATGGGGCATTTGAAAATGCATTTGAAATATGATTCTGAGAAAAAAGTCTTCAGCTTGAGAGCTGTACCAAGACAGGAATGGAATTAAACTAACCTAACAGCCACTAAGAAACAACATCAAAGAAAAAGCGACACAGCCTGAACCTTCCTGGGACCGAAAATGGCCTCTTTGGTTTCCTCTGATTTTGGATTTTAAAACCCATTGTTCACTCCCCTTCAGCTTCTTTAGGCTTTCTGCATCTGTCAATTTAGTCCTTACTTGGCTTTCGCCTTTCATCTGAGTGCCATTTCCACAATGAATTCTGAGAGAGCAGCTTCTGCAAAGGAATAGTTTGAGACAGAAGTTGAAAGGCTGCAGAGCCAGGGCTGGAGTCTCACCCTGCAGGTCCACGGGCAAGAGGGACAAAACCTTCCTCAGGATGTCACGCTTGAAAAGGATGCCACACGGGTTGGGATCACTGGGGTCGCTGTTCCAACCCCCCATCCAGCCATCTGCCAGCAGCAAGATGCTGCAGGATGAGACCAGGAGCAACCAGAGGTGCAGGGATTCTACAAAGCAGGGAAAATGCCAGGCATCCTGGCACAGCACAGCTGGGATTCACCAAACTGGCAGGGGTTAGAAAGCCAGCCCCTTGACTTCCCAGTCGATGACATAAGGGCAGTCTTCTCACCTCAAAACAAGGTTTTACAAACATCCTTGTCTACTCAGTGGATGCCAGATAACTCCCTATGTAACCCCTGGGGTTGGGGGGGCTGTCACTGCTCCCTTGGTGCCTATTTCTGCCCTCTTCCCAGCAGTGTCCCAGGGGTTGGTCCCCACCAGATGAGAGCCCACAACAGGCTCCCACAGGACAGATGGTGAGGGGTAACTGAGAGGGGCTGCTGCCCAAGGATGCCAGTGCCCAGCATCTCTGGTCCAGCACAGAGCAGAGCTCTGACTGCTGCTCCCCAAGGGAGGGCCAGGGCATGGGGGCACTGTGGGGGCACCCACCCTGACCTGCTGCACCTCTGCCTGCAGCTCCTCTGCAGGGAACTCCTGCCAAGCCACCTGGGGACCGCAGGCAGAGAGCAGCAGGCTCAGAGGCAGAAGTGCTGTGGCAGCATCTGACTCAGGAGAGGAGAGCAGTGGAGGGGAATCCCACCCCATCCTCCCATCCCCTGTAACGTGTCATTGCTTTGGCAGCACTTTGCTTTCCCTGCAAGGAAGCTGTCATCTCGGTGACACTCCAGGGATCCCTGAAGGAACAGACAGAATTAGATCTTAATCAAAAGTCTCTGCAGGCCAGAAAGATTTTTTATTTTTTTTTTATTAATCTGTCTCTGGGAGTAAATCTCACAAACCACGGTACAGTATCACCTACAGGGAAGCAAATGACACAGTTCATCCTCTGAGATGAACTGCCACGGAATTTACCTGAGCTTTGCCAGGCAGTTACATGGCTCACGAGTCAGTCATCCTGCTGTTCCTGGACTGACAAGAGCCATTGCTTCAGCTGGTAAAAGTTAGCATCATCCTGCTGACTTCAAACAGATTTCTTCTGGTTTATCAACTGCTGAGGATCATCTCCTTCAGCCATTCCAGGGTAATAAAAAGGTTATTTAAAAAACCCATTACAACTGACAAACAGTCCATGCAGGGAAACATTAAAAGCCATTTTTAAGTTCAAGCTGAAAGCCTGAAGAGATGCCCCGATGATATTTATATTGCTATTTGTGCAGTAAAACAGACAAGGAAGTCATCAAGTGATTTGGGTTTGGCTACAAAAGGACAAATAGAGGGTAAAGTGCTGCACTGAAGTAGCACAGACTGCAGGAGATATTCGTGATAATCAGGTTAGCAAGAGAAATGCCATATCACAGTTGTTAGCTGCCTTTTCCCATCACCAGACACATTTGAGCAGGGTTGCCAAAAGGTTGGCAAAAACAGGAATCAAGTTTTACATGGAAAAGCCTCCAATGTTAAAACTAAGGTCTATTAATATCCACAGCCTTCTAGCTCTGTTGGGAGTAACAGTATAATAACTACCAAAACAACTCTCAGACTTCAGAAAGAAGAATTTGTAACCACTCTGAAGAAAGAAATATGTTCAAACATCCCTCTATGGGTCCAGAACAGTCAAAGGCAACTGCAATATAAATTAAAAGAACAATCTTCAAGGCAAAGAGCAAGAGAAGTTATTTTACCCAAAACAATGAAACTCCTCTTAAATTCAGTCCTTTTGCAGGTCTGTAAATTGCAATAATTGGAAGAGGGGAAAAAAGGTCAATGCTATTAGATAATTTATTTCAGCAAGTAACAGCTTCTGACTTCTTGCAGCCTGATGAAAAAGGAAACAACCCAGGGGCCTATTTTTACATTCCACTCCAAAGGTGTCATTCCTGTGCATGTTCTCCATTACCATGTCACATCACTTCCACTTGCAGCTTACCTGTCTCAGTGAGGAATAACACACTTCTGCTTTGGCTGAGGAGACTCAGAGCTGTTGCCAACAATCTGTCCAAAATCTCCCTTGCCCTGTGAATATTCACATACCAGAAGGATGCTCAGGGAGGGGAGGTGGCAGCAACCCTTTCAAAAGGAGTCAGGAGTGCCACGGGCACTGGGAAAGCCACCCAGGGTCTATCATTTTACTCGTTATTGAAAATATTTTGCCTTCCCCTTCTTCCATACAATTAAATTAGCTACGGTGAATTGGCATGCAAAATTGCCCTCTCCATATACATTGTTGTTAAATTACTCTATAATTAGTACTAACATATTGTACTTAGAGCATTTACTATGCTTGATAGTTCCATCATCATAACCTTATTGTGATCTATAGCAGTAACGATAACAATTAAAATGGTATTACTCACTTTTAAAGAGCCACTGTCACGTTCTACCCACATTTACAAGTGTCCTTTCAATCATGTTTAGCCACTTCCATAAACTCTATTAATATTTCTACAGTGCTGGTTTCCTTGTGGAGAGAAAGAAACAGAAAAGCCTTCCCATCCTTTTGGGCAGGAGTGGGAGGCAGAGGCTCCATAGCCATGATGGGGTACCTGCCTCCCATGGAACAAATACCAGGGGCTTTCAGGAACAAGGAAATCAGTGCCAGAAATCCCCCATGCAACTCAGTAGGATTCAGGATCCTAAATCCTTTAGGCCCTTCTGCTAATCCTGGTTTATTGCCCAGGAGGGATAACACGCCCATCATGCCTGGCCAGTGTGGGGAGCAAGTGGGACCCTGCAGAGCTGGAGGGCAAACACCTCCCATTGCACATGGCAGGAGTGTTGCTTCCAGTGAAGCTCAGGGTGGTATTGGAACTCTTCAGGGAAAGATTAGAGTCTCCTTTGGCCAGAGTGGAAGCTGGGAGAGATGCCCAAGAGGACCACACTGTGGAACAAAGAACATGAACCAGAGCACAGGCTGGAGATGTAGAGCTCTAAGTGTTGCCAGCAACTACCACAGCCAGAAGGGATTTATCCAGTAGGCTCAAGCTCCTAAATACATTATTTTATGGCCTATGTTGTATAAAAATGAGGTCCAATTTCAAATGCTTTGGCTTTTGGGTGTCCAGCTGGAGACACTGTACCAGGGATTGCTTGGTAATCCTCTACCTCTCAGTTCCTGACGTTGTCAGAAGTTAGGTACCCCCAGGAATCCAATAAAACAGAGAACTAATTCCTCTGCTGGAATTTTATCCGGTCACATGGACCTATTCCCTGTGCACCATCTCAGAGCCAGGACTAAGATTTAGCCCCTGGTTAGAAAGAATATTTATACATCTGCTTCATACAAGCTGAGTGCAGAACCCACCATAAATAGGTAACTTAACACAAAAATTACTCTTTAAATGAAGCCTTCGTTTGTCCTATGGAAAAGGAAGTGCATTGGAATATTAATAGCATTCATCTTTCCCTTACAAGCAGTGTTTCAGATTTGCAGCCTGGTGCAAAGGAGCAGGGTGAGGAGGAGGGGTAAAAGTGACCTCAATCCTGACAGTCACATAATTTCACAGTACAAAAGTCATTGGAACGTTTCTGAGCATAATGCCCAATGATTTGCATTCCAGAGACCTTTCCCACAAACTGAAGGATTGCTAAAGGGTATGTATCTCAGCTCTAATGTTTGTGCCCTTTTCTCAAATTAGCGATACTGTCAAGCTCTGATGAGATCATATCTGACACAGAGCAAAATTATGGTAACAGTCATATGTGATCTTATCCAGCCCAACTCCTATTTCCATGGGACTAGAAAAGGAAAGAAAGTCCCATTAAACTGTATTAGAGAAGGTGATATTCACCCTGCAGCTATAGGAATATATCTGAGCACTACATATCACATCCTCAGGAAAGGAAGTAGAAAATGAAAATTCAGAAGCAGCACCAAGGATCTAAGCAATCATTTAATACAATCCCAGCTACAATTTAGTGCTGATTGTAATTCTAGGTTTCTAGGCATAAGTGAAGGAAACCAGATGAAGTTTGGGGATCTGTTTCCACATGTATAATTAAAAGGGTGCCTTTAACAGCTGAGGATCCTGCCTTGTTTGTGAAAGCAGGGTTTGAACAGCGTGTTTTGCCTTTAATTTGGCTATGCCCAGAACACATTCAAATAGCCTCCCACTTCCTTGAGGGGAGGGATGATTAATGACAGAGAGAGGCACATTCTGCACTGGTGGTAAATCTCTCTCTGCAGGGAGGATGAAGGACACACCAGGGGAGCAGGTCAGGCAAGCCCCTCCAGCTCTCCCCACCACAGGACCAAGGAGCATTTCTACAGTGCAGCAGGCAAGTGGCAGCTTGAACCCAAGAGGATGAGCAGCCCCTGCAGAGCCCCCAGAGCCCCCTGAGGGGAACTCAGTGCCATTCCCTGGGAATCCCAGGCATGGTGAGTGCTGGAGAGCAAAAAATGCTGGAGTGATGGAAAGCTCTCCTCCAATCCTCCCAGAAAAGCCCACTTGCCATTCAAATTTCTTGCAGTCAGAAAGCATGTCATTTCCCACGTCTCCTGTGGCATCTGGGAGGTGGCTCTCCCAGTCCCTGCACCTCTGCCATCAGCCTGCTGCTCTCACAGAGCCCTCCACACATCGAGTAACTCACTCTATGCATTCCCCATGCCCAGATCCCAACTACCACACAGTGATTGCAGGGTTGGAAATGAAAACATTAATTATCTCTGGTGCCTCTTGGTGCAGAGAGGGAAGGCAAGCCAGGCACCCTCAGCTCACCCAGGCAGACATGGGGGGGTTCTGGTAAATAAGGGGGTCTTATTTGTAGAGCCCCAGTGTTGGTTTAGGTGGGTGATGGCCAGGATTCTGGTGGCTTCAGCAAAATATGTGATCACCTTTTGCTGGAAAAATATACTCTGAAATCTGTGTAAGAATAACCAGGAAGGCAAAAAAAGAGCAATTTGGACACACATGCATACGAGGAAACACAACAGCAAGATTTCCATGTTTCAAATACTTTGGGTGAGAAATAATGTTCTTCTTATGCAAGCACACGGAAAACAAGAGTGAGTTTAAAAAAAAGAAAGGGAAGTGTTACACAAAATCCAGAAAAATTTTAGAGAGGAAAAATGTAGTCACAATATCCAAGTTTTTCCAACCTCTGACTGAGCAGGGATTAATCTTATTGTGTATGGCCAGCACTGGTGGGGCTGGCTTTTCTTAAGGCTTTACTTATGCCTTTAGAAACCTGAAGTGGCTCATTTTAAATGTCTGAGGCAAAATTAATTCCTTGTGAAAAATCAAGGCAGGGTACACAGACACACACACATGGCATGAGCATGCAAGAGTTGATCAAAATTGCTGGAAAACCCGTGACAAAAAAAGTAACCCCATGCATTTTGGGGAGGAAAAGAGAAGGAACCCTGGGAGGATCCACCATCTGTCAACATGCTCTCTTTGAATACTGACAGGAGAAAGAGCATTCTCTGTTCCTGTATCCATCAATGCATCAGGTTCTGCAAACCTGGAGAATAGAACCTATTATTTTAATTTAAATAGGCTTTTGTCCTCAAAGATTTTGCTATTTCCTCACATTTTTTTTACTTCAGTGTGTTGATGTCTTTCCTTGTTAATAGTCTGCACAAAGTACCTGTGTGATCATAGTCTGTGTTGTGCTTTCCATCTCTCTTGGATGTGTTTAATCATTAGAGAAAAAACAGGACCATAACAAAAATGCTGCTAATTGAAGTTTTTAGCTAGATTTCATTGTACCAGTGATGTTTTGCTAGACCTTTTTCCAAATATCCAAGTGCATGCTCAATATCAGCTTGTCTGCCTGGGAATAGGGACATATTTATTCGTAGGGAGCCAGCGTGGGAAGGACCCAGCCCCAGTCACAGGGTGTTAAATGGGCTCAGTAAAAGCAAAGCCATTAGCCCATATATTTGCTGTGCTCCATGCCAGCCCTCATTGATCCCTGGCTGCTCACAAGGCTGGAGTTTTACATATTCAATTATCGGGGGAGACCATTTAAACAAAAGCCAGAAATAGAGTAAGGGCAGGAAAACTGCTGATAAGTCGAACCGGGGCGGATCTGAAAGCCACTCGTAGACCTATTCCCAGATGTTTATAGAGACAGCATTGAAATATGAAAAGTTGTGCTTCATTTAGAAAACAGCCACCAAAAGTTTATGTTTCACAGCCTGTCTTGTCGAGAAAAGGATGTGCACAGCTCCAGTCTGGAAGAAGAGGAGTAGGTGAAAACCAGAGCTTGCCATGAGAGCAGTGAATTCCCTCCCTTACTCACTCTGGAAAATGCGTGCCCTTTCTTGGGAGGAGGGCAGCATAATTTAAGCCTTCGTCTTTCACTGCTCACCTATATTGTCAGAAATCATCTTGCCAAATATTAAGGACTGAAGACTCCTTTACAAACCATACCCAGTGGACAAAATGTTTTAAACATGTACATTTAAAAATGTAAGGAAAGACAGAAAAAAACTGGATGTGTGTTACTGTAAGAGGAAACTGTGAGGAGAATCACAAAGAGACTCTTTTTTTCCCTCTGGATAGCTAGCCCTGAAGGAATGAAGAGGAGAAACACCTCCATTAATTTCTTCTTGGAGAGATCAATACCATGACACCAACAAAAACTTGGGGGCAGCAGGGCTGGGCAGGACCCTCCTGCCTCCACCCGGCCCCTGTGTGGTCAAAGCTCTCCTTCAGAGAGGAGAAGTCACCGAGCAGCTGGACTGCCCTTCCTGCAGGCTGCTCCTCTCTCATCTGCATTTGCTTTGCTCTGTGTTTAGTTCACCCCAGAGGAGCCTGGCTCTTCTTGAGACGGCGCAGGAATATCAAATAAAGGCCTTTTAAACTAAAGTCTAAACAAGGCATGGTTACAGTCCCATTCGACAGCCTTGCTGGCGTGGAAGGAGGGACACACAGGAGCAGAAACTGTTCCAATACCTCCCAGGAGAAGGAAGTACATATTCTGCTAGTGGAGAGGGAACAGAGGGGTGCATTTCTGTAACAGGAATCACTTTGGCTCTGGTCGTACAAAAGATCATTGTTTTCCTGTCAAGACACGGCACAAAATCTTCCCTTTTTGAACTCATCACCTACAGATTGAAATTTTGCTCATTCTGCACAGAGTATGAGATTTGTGTGCTGAACGTGGCACATCAAGCTCTGTTCCACTTCAGCTGGTCTTGGGAGCCTCCCCAGCCTGGGCAGTGGCACCCACACATGTCCAGCACTTTGCCTCCCTCATTGCATTGATTGCAGCTGATGTGGTGGAAGGTGGGAAAGGCAAATTCATCACACTCTGTATGAGGCTGCTGCTCACATGGAAACTGAGCTGCTTTCAAAATCTCTTGCTTTAATGTGTCTACTGATATTTTGTTAAAGAAAGATGTCTAATATTTAATGCTCGTCATCTTTCAAAAGTGAGCAAATACTTCTAATTAAATCAATTATGATAATCATGCAGGTGTCTCATGTGTGCTCTAAGTTGGGGTGTTATAGTTACAAACTGGGGAGAAAACTTTAGCAACGAATATTCATACTGGCTGCCTCTCCCTCCCTACTCAGGGACCTGGAGAGGAGAGGGGTTTGCATGGGTTGGAGTTCTTCCAGGGTCTTAAGAACCACTGGAAGGTTGTCCCTCATGGCTCCTGGGACAGAAGAAACCCAAAAACCCACGGAGCCCAAGTCTAGCCAAGCCCAAAAGGTTCAGTGGGGAAAACTCTCCACCATTTGTTTTCCCTTTGTTCCCATTGTGGGGCGTGGGGAGGTCACGTGGTTGGTGAATCCCTTTTTTGTGGGTAAACCATTTCCCTTGTATTTTCGTAGTTATTGCTATTTTCTTTTAGCAAAGTTGTTATTCCTTTTCACTTACATCTCTTCACATTTTTGGTCTCTATAAAAGGGCAGGGGGTTAATTTCTTTTGAGTTCCTGCCCAAATATAGTCTTTAAACTAAGATATGGGGTTTGATTTCCAAGACATTGCCTCTTGAAAGGAAATAGCTTGTTCTTTTGTTCTGCACTGCTTTGGGTTGGAAGAACAGTGAATAATTAATCACAGCTTCATTACAGACTTGTGAATTACTACAAGCAAATGCCAGGTTCTGCACATGGCCCCCTCTCCTGCCAACAGGCAGTTCCTCTGGGAAGGACAGGCCAGGCTCTGGAGAGCCCCCAGGCAGGTGCTTCTCTGCTATTTTGAAAGGTGAAAGAAGCTGAAAAAGGTTCATCAGGAAAGTGATCTTAAATCATGAAAAAATGCCAAGCAGTTCTCAGTGCACCTTTACCTCAGGGGTGGGAACAGCAATTTCCATTTCAGAAGCCTTTCCACAATTTAAAGTAGGTTCTTCCAATTAGGATCAAAACATTCCATTTTTCTTTGAATTTAAATTAGGCAATTTCAGACCATTCTTAACAGCTGAGTCTTACTGAGCAGTGGAAACCACACATCCATCTTCCATTAAAGTATCCCATGTACATCTATGAGAGAAAAGGAATAAAATCTCTTCAGTCACACCTCTTGGTGCCAGCACTTCATGGATTCCTGCAAACAGGACACTCCTTGTTGGTTTTCATCAGAATTTTGGCTAAACTAGGACAGCTGCTTGAGGCCACAACCAGGCAGAATTGAAAAAAATAACAGAAATAAGAGCAGAAGAGTCAGCACTGAACCTGTTTCCCTCTGAAACCAGTTTCACTCCGAGTGTCAGCACATCCCAGCTGCCCAGAAAGGGGAAGGGCATTCAAAAGCAGGTTTGCAAGGCTGGAAAAGCTCCCAATGAGTTTCTGTGCCTTTCTCTTAAAGATGTTGTATCTCCAAATAGCATCTCGGAGTTGCATTGATAGCTCAAGGAAACCAAAGAAACAGCAAAACGGACCTTCAATTAAAGCAGCCCAGATCTGGCACAGTTACTGAGCAGTGAAAGAGAACAAATGGCCTTTAATTGGTGCTGCAATTGTGTAGTGTCCTCACAGTGGTCTGCTTTAATTTCTGAATTAAAATTTTCTCTTCTTAATAGTCACTCCTGGCAACTAACTTTGCCTTCTGCTCATCCCATAAGGTTCTCAACAGCCAAATTATTGCTTCTTTATTCTTCAAGAATGGCTGGATTCTTTCGAAGAGAGCCCTCACTTCAGGGGAAGCTCATGAAGAAGTTTAACAGTACATTAAATGATGCTGAATTACACGGGAATTTGCATGGATTTGCATTTTACATTTATATTAATGCAAGATGAGTTCATTATGATTCATCTAAAATAATGAATGCTAAAGGAATAAGTAATGATCATGATATTGCAACTGTGCCCTAATCCTTTCTCTGCAATTTCAGTCTCCTGTTTTCTACAAAAGCAGAGAACCAGTTACTGTCCCTGGCACTGTGACATTGCTCTCTGTTACCATCCTGACCTGGGTCTAACTCTTACGTGGCCTTCACAGGTTTTCTGTGAACATGGGGCTTAAAAGTCTTTGCCAATTATCATCTTTCCAGAATTTAAAATAGCTGAAAAGCCATGGGTGGTCCTTGTGCTGATTTTGCTGTCTGTCCCCATTCTCCCAGGGGATTGGAGCAGCTTGCACAGCTCAGCCAGCACACAATCATGGTCGCATTTCAGGTATGTCATAAGTGTCAGCACAGCTGGCCCACAGCTGCAGGCAGATTTGGGGAACAGAGAGAGAAGAGAACAGAAGATGGGCTTATCTCCATCAATCCCAAGCCTGGGCTGTCTCCTGCCCTCCCTCAACATTTCTCTCTGGATCCATTGCCTGGATCCATGACACCGATGGGAACACCTGCAGCTCCAGCTGCTGTCCCTGGACACTGACTGGTCCCAGGAGCGAGCAGAGCCACTGAGCACAAAGTGTCATCTCAGCACTGCTACAGAACGTGGTCCAGCCTGCCAGAGACCCAGTGTCTGGCACCAGCTCTGCAGGAGCTGATCCCTTTGCTTTCCTCCCTTCTGCTGCATCTCCCCATATTTGCAAAACACTGTGAGATTAGAGGAAAGGAATTGCAAGAGAACAGTATTATCCAAGAGAAAAACTGCTTACTCTGTTAGAATTATCTCAATTAAATTATGTCCTAGAGTGAGTTTTCAGTTATTCTGAGTGATGAATTTCAAAACTAATTTGATTTCATTTCTCTGGGCAGTATTTCCTCTGGGGCTGGTAGGTATTTCGAACTGGATGGTCTCTTCTTCTTGTGGACCACTGGTGTGAGCACAGAGCATCCAGACAAGGGGGAAGTCTCCTGCTACTGGCACCTGCAGGGGTGAGCCAGGCAGCAGGGGCTGCCCTGGGCAGCACTACAGACCCCAACCCTGGCCCCAAGAGCCTCAGGACCTGCAGGCAGGACCAGCTCCCCTTCCTCTGCACAGGACTGAGCTCAGAGCTCTCCCTTCATCCTTGGGGCACATACCAGCACAGGCTCTATCAACTGGTTTAGCTGAGCACCATCAGTGGCACCTGACAGGTTATTGACTTCAAGTGATGCACCAAAACTCAGGGGGGACCCAAGCTCTGAGCTCCTTATGAGAACACAGGCTTGTTAGGAAAATTTAGTGATAGGAAAACTATTATAGTCTCCAGCAGAAACAGCCCTTATGTGACACTCACAATAGCAAAAGGTTAAATTAAATCTTCCCTGCAGCAGCATGATCAGGAGATGGCCAGGCACAGCTCTGTGTTATCATGCTGCGCACACTTCAATTAGAACAGCAAAGAGGGTTTTATATGTACATATTTAGCATGAAGATATTAAAAACAGAGACCTGTTTCCCCTCTCCAAATGGCCACCTTCTCCACTTCTGACTGAGTCTGAAACTATTAGAGCTTGATTCACAGCTCACATGTTTTTCATACCAGAAAATGAGTCCTGTGGTGCTCATTGCCAAATGCTGGCAAGTGCTGGTCAACATCCACTGAGCAGGAGAGAGGGAGGGAAATCCCTTGCAAGCAGGTGTGTCTGGTGGCAGACCACAGGGATCATTTTTGCCATGGCTGTGACACCATTGCACTGAGCAAAGTCTTAGAGAACTGGACAAGGGCCACCCAGCAAGCCCAGAGCTGCAGCAAGCACGGCTGAACCTCCATGGTGGGCAGCGATGGGACAACTATCCCAGAGCCTACAGAGCACAAACCCATCTGAGGCTCCAACCCACAGCACAGCTCAGCCTGGAGATTTGTCTAATTCCAGCACGGGAGCTGAACAGAGTCAATAAACAATTAACAAGCTCCCAACCAAGCAATTAAATCTATGGCAAGCGGGTAATTCCAGCAGACAACACAATTACCGTATTAACTACCAAAAGTGCTGCATGTAACTGCTGAGAGGAAGAAACCCCAGCAAAGGAGGTGCTGGGGCTGTTTGCTTCTGCAGTGGAACAAGTCTGTCAGTGGGTGTTGGGCACGCGTGGGATTCACAGTGACAACTGTCACTACTTCCCAAACCTGGGGAGAAGAGGAGGGGATGTTTCTCAGCAGTGGCACCATCCCTGTGCTTGCAGGAGCTGACATGTGGTTTGGCTGCTCCCAGATGAGGATGAGGCACTGGTGGAAGGGACTGGGCAGTGGGTGCAGCACTCACAGGTGATCAGCTCATGAGCCGTGGGGCAGTGACACAGGGAAGGGCCATAAGAACCTCAGGAATGTTTTATTAAGGGTTATTTATTAAGGATGCCCAGCACTGCAGAGCAGCCAAGCCCCAGCATGGATACATGGGGGGAGAGTGAGCTCTCCTGGGCTGCATCAATGCCCTGTCACTGTCCTGGTGCTGCCCATCTGTCTCTCATGCTTAATTAGAAATAATATTGTACATACTGCTTGAACTGCTGAGAAGAGCTGCTTAGCTTGGGAAATTCAGAATACATTCACTCATTATGCAAGATAAAATAAGTCTCTCTGGGATGGGAGCTGACGTGGAGCCCAGAGAAAGAGCAGATCTGTGGAATGGGGGCTGTTTGATCCGTGCTTTGCTAGCTGTGGTAACAGCTCCTCTCAGGAGATGAGAAGGAATATTAGCCAGGAAATTACTTTCCAGTTAGTTCAAGCAGTGTTTTACAATGCTGATTGAGGTGAAAGGTGACAGAAACAATTGCTAAATATCAATAATATTATGTACACAATTAAAATACTGCCAAGAGTCTTTTAATACAAACCAAAATGAGGTTGGGAGCCCATGCAGGGATTCAGTTCTGTTGCCAGGTTAAATCTTCAACTCAGTGGAATATTTGAAAATGTAATTTTTGCCTCCTCCTCCTCCAAATCCCTTTTAATATTCACAATTGCCTTCTCTGTGAGAGACTTCCAGCCCTGAGAAGTTGTTTGAGGGGAGTAGCTAAGGATTATCTCTAATAAAGAACTGTTATTCAGGACAAATCTCTATAGAGAGGTTTACTAAATAACTCTGATATTTAACAGAATACATGACAGTAATTACAAGAGCAACAAAAACAGGGGGTGAAATGTTGCTGTCATGGTCATCATAAAGGGGGGGAAAAGTCAACGTGGAGCTTTCTTTTGGAATAAACACCCAAAGTCCCAGGCAGGTCTGGATCCCAGGAAGCTGCCAGGCTCTCACGATGGCCATTGAGATGCTACATTTCCAGTGATGAGCCTGAAAGCAAAACTTTTAACTTTTTTAAATCCACGGCCCCTGCTTGCTCTTGAAATAGGATAAGGAAAAGCCTTTGTTTTGGCTGGATCCTTCTGACATTTTCAGTGACAAAAATAAATCTGATTTTCACAAGCTGTGAAGGAACGGGAACAATGTTAATTCTAAAGTGTGCATGGTACTATTGGATATGATAAAAGACTGAATGAGTCAGTAAATGTAGCAGTTTAGTAGCTTAAAAAAAATAAATCAATAATCATGCAGCAAGATCTACAGTACTGGAAAAGAAAAATGTAGCTGAAAGCTGAGTGTCTGGGACAAACCCTTCCTCTGGCAGTCCCTTCCTGCACAAGGCAGAGCACAGGGCAGCTCTTCAGTGAGTTGTGTGTGTGTGCACTTAGCCCTGGGTGTAGAAATAAGGGAAGAGTCTCACAGCAAAGGAAATGTGGGGCTGTGGGAGACGTGACGTGGTGCAGCCCCAAGGGTATGGGAGGGCATGGCCATGCCCAGTGTGGCATCATCCTGCTCCCATCCCATCCTCCCACCTGCTTTATTTACTTCTGTCCTCAGCCACACCTTCTTCTCTCCACCTGAGACCTGAGACTGCTGCACCAGGAATGGCTCCTGCCACTCCTGCCTCTCCTGCCATGGAACATCACCCACCTCCCACCTCGGAACCACCAGCTGGACCGTGGCAAGAGCTCCTCATTGCCTTGCAGAAAAGCAAACACTTTGTACAGGACATTTCAAAGGGTCCTGCAGGAAAGGAAAACAAATGGCCACAATGACCAGCTACTGCAGGAGGCCCTGACTCAACGGAGCTGGGCTCTGCACTGCTGAAGTTATTGCCAAAGCAGATGTTTCCTGTGTGGGAGCATCACACTGCTAAGTGCAGAACAGACTAAGGAAAGGCAGATGTTATCTTGACCTCTACTTTCAGGAGTGTGATGGCTGATTTTCATTTCTGGCACATAATCTGAGTGTATTCATCTAGAAGATGACGGAAAAAAGGAGTATAAGCAGCTGTGCCCCCCCAAAAAAACATTTCCTTTTGCTTCTCTCAGAGGAAAACAAAAAATGACCTTGAGATCCTTCCACCTGCCTTTGCATTTATCTGCTTTATTTCAGTATTTCCTGTTTTCTCCTGACTCCCCACTTCCTCTGCATGTTCAGAGCATCCCAGGACACTACTAAGCACAGCTGCCACGACTGCAGCACAGGGGCTGCTCTGCTGGCACAGGCAGAGCTTGGGGACACAGAATGTGAGCCACCACCTTGGGACGTAGTCCTGATCCCACCCCAGATCTGTCAGAGGATGGTGTTTTAGATTAGTAAGTCACTGGGAAGCCCCTGTGACCAACAGACATGGTGGCAGAGGAGCCCTGGCCCAGCCCAGCTGTCCCATCCCTGCTGCCACCCTGTCCTGCCTCCTGAGCCATCACTGATCTGAACCAGAGCACAAGAACATCACCTGCCCCTTCCCTGCCAGCATACCTGGGCTTCAGGAGGAGAGAAATTGCTCCAGAGGAAGAATTGCTCCTCCCATTTTCAATCTGTTCCCATACAGTCTCCATCCCAGGCATGGTTTTTTTCTGCAGAGACAGGACATTGCAAACCACAAGCCATTTCTGAAAATATCAAACCTGGTGAGAGGACCAAGTCTGATCCCCTCAGCAGCAGAGACAAGACAGATGAGGCCACAAGGACTGCAATAGGAATTTGCCTGCCAGAAGGAGCTTGTGGTGCTCCCTGTGACCACCCAGCACAGAGTCCACCCACAAAGTGGGATGTGAACCCAAAACCTCCTGCAAACATCCAGTGCACCAAGAGACACACCACACACGGCCACTGAAAATGGGATGATTCATCCCAAACTATTTGTTCAGTATCTGAGCTCACACACCAGCTGAGGAGCCTCCTGACAAGCGTGTCTGTCTCAGGTCTGACGTGTTCAGGGAGGAAGCACAACTGCTGTTGGAGAAAGAGAGGCACTTAGCAACACCTCCAATTGAAAGTGTCAATTGTCTCAAACGTGCACCATAATACGGATTTAATAAGAATGCCTATGTTAATTATATATCCATTTATTGTTAAAAGAGCACTAAAGATTTAATAAGAGATAAATGCAGGTGTCTGCTAATTAGCTGAAAGCTGCATGAAGTATGCAGGGTAAAATTCCCACCTGCACTGGGTGGGCTTTGGCCAATGCAGGATTTGGCTTCCACCCACCCCTGGTGGCACAAGGACTGAGTGGGCCCTGAGGTGACCTCATTGCAGAGAGACAATTTCACTGCAAATGCATAATGACCTTTTCATCAATACTAGATACTTGCAAAGAGATTTTTTCCAAATCAATTTAATGCTCTACCTGCAATTCAATACCAATGCAATCAGACCAAGATTATGCACATTCAGCTATGACTCACTGACTGCTGCTGTTCAGCCACGTGATGTTTGAGCAAGAGAATATAAAACAAAGAACTCCCCTTCAAAATACCAGTGTAAATGCTAAATTCTAATGGGTATTTTGCAGAGGACCATTTTTAATCATTTTACACGCCTGTGTTCATTTGCAATCAGGGTTATCAAACACTGGTAGATGTGAGCTAGACTTTGCTCAGAGTGCTGACAGCAAGACCAGGACCTGGAGGAATCATGGATGTGATCCACCTTCCTTCCCAAGACTAGACCAAGAAAACAATAACTTGACTTTTAGAGGTCTAGACAATCTGTTGCAGAGCTCTCTGGGCCAAGAAGACTTTTCCAAGGGGGAAAAGCATCTGCCCATGCTTTAGATTAAAAGGTCAGGTTCCAATGTCTGTCACCATAAAGCACAATGATTTTATTTAGATCTCGTGCAAGTGAAATTTAGTTACGTTACTCCAAGCAAACAGGTATTAGAGAAAAGAGTTTTGACTTGAATATAAAAAACACCCAAAGAAAACAATATTTGTTAAACAAAGAATCATTCCGAATAAGACTAACTCATGTTAACATAAAAACAACACGCAGGGGGAAAAAAAGTGAGAAAGCAAGCAAGCGAGAAAGAAAACTTGATATAAATCAAGTCTAAGCACTCTACCAATCATCAGCTCTCTAAATCAAGAAATCTGACAGATTTTCCAAGTGAGAATCAATCTCCCTGTCTCTGCAGTAAATACTGTAATCCTTTTTCCAGCACGGTACAGAAAATGTAACTGCCACATTCAAGATTTATTGAAAAATATTCTGCCAGATTGTTTGAATGTTGCAGTTCCAAATGTTTTTAAACAAGAGGTCAGGAGGACTTTTCACAGCTCTATCCTCCCCTGCCCAAAGCAGATTTGGTGAGAGACAATTGGCATGCATGGCTCCTGTGCCTGCCCTGGTGGTACCCGTGTCCAGAGCCTGAGGTGATGCATCTGCCAGCTGATATCACCTCCTGGGGGTGGCAGATGCTGCTGAAACCACAAAGAACTCAAAGTGGGGAAAAGTAGCCAAAAAGAAGCCAACACTAAACCCACCTCACCCCCAGCCCTGCCCCTGCCTGCCCCAGCTATTGCAGAGCTTTGACTCAAAGTTCAACCCTCGGAGGACTAGAGTGGGATAGGAAGGTATTCCAACTACAGGCAACAGCACTGGGAAACAATGCCTTAATTCTCAGTACAATACAGCAAATCAATGCTGCTGGCATTGGAATCTGTTCATGTTACAAGAAATTCAAGTGATTTTGCAGAAATAACCCTGAGGCAACAGGTAAAGGGAGAGGGGAAAACCATTGGATTAAGAAACTATTTAAATTAAGAAGTCACAACTGAGGGCTGAGGTTTCACCAGAGTTTTTAGGGCCATTTTTTAAGGTCCCTGGTGAGTCAAAAAGAGGTATTCTTCTCTTCCCCATTGCTTACAGCCAGGGGACCTCAGCAGATGTGCATGACAAGACCACCTCACAAGGATTTCATGGCTCACAGCAGGCGCTAGGGCTGTGGTGATGCTCCCAGGCTGGTGGTGCTCCCAGGCTGGTGGTGCCAGTTACTGAGCAGAGAAGTTGGCAGAACTGAGGTGAATTGGGACTCCCTGGAAGAGCTAACACTGTGTGTTAACACTGGTGTCCTGGCTCAACTCCAGTTTGCTTAATTATAACCCAGTGCTCTCCAGCCCCTGTGCTGCCAGCTGGGAGGACCATGTCCCTCTGCCCCACCCCATAACCATGGCATGGTGGCACCACTCAGTCCAGGGTGGGCTGGGTTTTGGTGGAGGGCGAAGTGATGGCCCATATGTCATTCCTGTACCCCCCAGAGATGTTGTTAAGGTGTGTGCTTCCCCATGAGAGCTTGCAGAATGGCAGAACTGTGTTGGTTATCCATGATAAGCCCAAGAGAGAGGGGAAGGCTGCAAGCAATGATGTTAAGAAGTGGCAATGTGAGGAGCCCAGAGTTCAGTCGATGTCAAACAAACAGGCTGATGTTTTAGGAGCTGGCTTGGCAGTGAGGAGACAGTGAGGTGCCACTGAGGGTCCTCACTTGACCATCAGGAGAGGGAAGTGATCTGGTAAAACTGTAAGAAATACATGTTCTTACCAGTGAGAAAAAGGGAGCAGAGGAGAGGCTGTTTCCTTTGTGTTTATCCTTTTAGTCTCTCTAAAAACTTACAATGAGAGCACAATAAGGTTTGGTTTTTAACAAGGATAATTTGTATACCAGGAAAATAGCTGAGGTTTGATTTTCCTTTCAAGTCTGTATGATACAACAGCCAACATGACTGTTCAGCAGCAGAAGGGACCTTGCAGGTAGTTTTATTCTACATTGGTGAACATAGTTATTCTTTTTCAAAAGGCATATATATTTTTTTTGTCTTAGCTTTCTGCATGCACTTTCACTTTCTCATAGGCCAAAGTAACATATTTAATGCAAAAATGCTGTGAGAGCACCCCTGGAGCTGCAGTGCAGATCTGTCACTGTCCCCTCTCCCCAGGAGCTGGGCCTGCTCCTCACCCCATCAGTCAGGAACATGCCCCTGTGTGAACAGCCTGACATCCCTTCAGATGAATATGAAGGAAAGATGGGACCTGAGCGGGTGTTCAAAATTCAGCAAGAACAATTTCTTTTAAAAATTAATTACTGCTGACATCTAATACAATTGCAGCATGCAGGCAGACACCAGCAATTAATTAATGGGCAGTTTTCAAAAGAGAGGGTATTGATTTGTTGTTCCTCATAAACCTGGAATATTAGATTGAGGATGAGACAATTACATAAAGCAAGGGAAGGAAATTGGCTTTCATGAGTAAGACAAATGGAAAGGAGTCTGCATGTCTCTGGTTTCCTTACAGGACACCTGAGTCTCCATCAGGGTCATGCTCCAGAAAGGCACATGCAAAACACTTCACTTAATCTTCCGGAAAATTAAGTCTCTCCAATAAATAAATAAATGCATAAATAAACTGAACAAGTTGTGGTGCTGGAACAGACTAAAGAAAGCCATCCTCACACATACTCATTTTAGATAGGTGCTCTGTGTCTCTTCTCCAGAGGATGATGTGATACCTGGGAAGCACCCACGGAGACCCTGGGGGACTCCCTGCCTTGTCCCCTGCTCCACTGCCAGCACAGGGCCACAGTGTCACTTCTGCCACTTGTGGAGCAGGACCTGGCTGTGGCACGCAGGGAATATTGCCCAGCAGCCCACTCCTCCTTTGGAAAGTGTCAGTTCTCAGCTCCATCTTCTGCAAGCAGTTCTGTTAAGTTTAGTCCTGTTTCCCTGCAAGGCTCCTTCCCTTCCAGGCAGTCATGGCACCTGGATCCTGAGTGGCATGGCCAAGGCATCATGCTAGCAATCACACTGTTTTTTCCAGGAGCAGAATTGTCTCTGTTTAATTCTCTGTCCTGTGTGTGCCTGCAGTCCATTGCTCTGTCACAGCTCTCTCTCTCTGTGTCTCACTCCATGCATGTTATTTACCACCTCCCCTCCCCATTATCTTTCCCATGAGATGGAAGCTCACGTTTTAGGCATTATTTGGAGGTTTGACTAGCACAACTTTGCTGATTCAAGAGGGAAAATCAACTGAAAGATGCTGCCCTCCCTGCCAGCCTCTGCACCACAGCCCCAAAGGAGGGTGGCAGGGCCCTTACTATGAGCAGAGGCATCACTGCTGCCCCAAAGGAGGGTGACAATGCCCTTATTATGAGCAGGGGCATCACTGCTGCCCCAAAGGAGGGTGGCAATGCCCTTATTATGAGCAGGGGCATCACAGCTGCCCTGGGCATCCTCTGCCCCTGCCCTGCCTGCATCTGTAGCTGGTCCCACAGCTGCCTTGGCTGCCCATCCTCTGCCCCCACCCTCCCACTGCAGAGGGCACAGAGGTCTCCCATGGCAGAGAATGTGACTGAGCAGTGATTATTAACTGGTTACACAGCATCTGATGACAACAAGGCCATGCACAGAAATCCTGGTGAAAAACAAACAGTGAGATCTCACTCAGGCAGTTTCCATGGATGCAGCTGCTGCTGGAGTGGCCTAAAAAATAAAACAGTCCAGAATTTCACATTTCCTTTCTCCCTGCAACCACATGCATGGGGTTTGAAGCTGTTGATCCCCATTTCCATCCACCCACACCTCCCCAGAGACTGGGAGCGTGCCACCCCCTGATTTACACGGCAGGCCAGGGAACAGGGACGTGACCACCTTGCCTGTTCAGTGTTCAGCATGCTGACAAACAACCCAATACTACATTGCCAAGGAACTAAAACCTGCCTGAGAAAGCCAAGGTTTCATTAGCAGGTGGTGTTTGCTTGCTGCCCAGCCCAGGACAGCATGAGCCCCCACCAGCTCCAATAAGTTTGGCTGGAGAGGGTGCTCAGCCCTGGGTGCTGCCTCCTTGCTGTGTTCTCTGGTGTGAGATGGAAATTCAGACTCTCAACAATACAAGATTTTGGCCTGAATTCCTGAGAAAATCACTCTTTAACTGTGCTGGCCAGCAGGTCACCTTATACCTGCTCATCCTCACCCTCCATCACAAACTCCTTTTCTTTATCCTGTTGCCCACTTTCCAAGGAATTTGGCCAGAACTCCAGGACTTCTGAGCTACCCAAGTTCTGACAAGTTTCCCCCCAAATAAGCCTGTGGGTTGCAGAGCTGACCAGCTGTTTGGGCCAGAGGAAATCCTTCTCCCCAGTGCTGCTACTCACAGAGGTGCATTCTCCAGCAGCACAGATCTCTTTCTGGGCGTTTCTGTGGTCTCCTTCCAAGCAGGACTCACTTTACAGGGAGCAGAGGGGCAGCTCCACAGAGCTCAGCACAGGGGTAAGTCAGTGTGGAGGTGCTGCAGCTGCATGAAGGAGGGAGAGAGACACAAAGCACGTGGGGCAGAGCTGGGCTACCCAGCAGGGCTGAGCCAGGGAGTCCCAGCAGCCTTCCCATTCCCCCGAGGTGTCCCAGTCCTTAGGAATCACTAGGAGGATGCTCCCTGCTGTATGAACAGCTTGACTGCATCAGTAACCCACTGTTAGAGAAACACCCTGCTGGGCAGCGTGGAGCCAGATCAGCATAATTAAAGAGCATCTGAGCGCTCCCAGGCTCAGCATGGCTGATCTCATCATTTGCTTAGGAATTTGTATCTTCCAAAGCCAGGATTTCATTTGACTTAGAGGGCTTCCCTGCCACTGAGGCAAATTTCAAAGCGAAATATTGTTTTGAGAAGCGACTGGTACAGGTTTGAAGGGGGAAAGGAGGATTGTGACACACATGATTTCCAGTAAAAAGTCTCCACACCCACTCAAGGACATCACCCAGGGTAGGCTGCCCAGGACCATCACAGCCAGGCTTGGATATCTCCAAGGACATAAGTCACCCAGCCTCTCTGGACAGCCCATCCCAGGCTCTCACCACGCTCACAGCAAAGGTTTTTCTGCTGTTAAATGTGATATTCTGCGTTTGCACCCGTTTGTACCCATTCCAGGCACAAAACTGGGAGATAAATCTAGGAGTGCTTGATGTGCTCCGGCTGCGATGCTGAGACAGCGGCTCTGCCCGCGGGACTTGCTGTAAAGAAGCAATCCAATCACCAGGAGTGCTTGTTTTCATGTCACCTGCAGGGAGAACCACTCTCCATCTACCCAAAATAAGCCCTGCTTCAGAAAACATGCTGTGAGTGAAGCTCATGGGCAGAAAAAAACCACTTTCCTTTGATTGCATGTGTGGGAGCCCTTTGTGTCTGCCAGGAAAGGGAACAGGCTCTTTGCAATGAGGAGCACCTTTGCTTTAGGCCTGGCATTCTTGGTGCACCTTCTCTGCCAGGTGAGGAGCTGGCAGTGCCTCCCAGTGCTGCACAGCCCCCTCCCTGCATCCCCTGGCATCATTGTGCCTCCATGGGGGCCACACACCCATTCAGCCCCACAGCAGTGGGGAGTGGGAATGGCACGTTTGGAACTCAGCCTGTGTGCTCTCATCCACTATTGTTCCTAAATCTCCTCCTCCAAAATTCAAATATTATTTAGGAGTCAGTCTTCTCCTCTCATAAAGGCCAGCAGAAGGCACCTGCAAAATGAGGATGGGACATAAATTGATCCTAATGTTTCTTAAGAGAGGTGAGTTAGGTACAATCCCGGGTTTCTACCGTGGTCAGAGCAAACACACAGAGAGCACTTGCCCCAGTCAGTCTTACCCCAGCTTTTGATACTCTTCATTTCTCTACACAAAAATAACACTTAGAGAATTTTCTTCAATTAAACCTTGCACAGCAAAAACATGGTTTCCAGTAAATACAACTCCAGGGAAGCCAACTGACCTAATTTCACACCCTAAGTCAGGCATGTATTTAAATACCCTATAGGATTATAGTTTCAGTTACTGTATTATGCATTTTTCCATAATTAACAAATTGAGAATGAAAAAAGCCAGTGAGGAAGCAGGACGAAACCTGCCTAGCTCTTTTTGCTCTGTATTGCAGTCACTGAGCAGAGATACCTGGGCTCCAACAGACCCTCACACACGGTGACAAGGCAATTTCTCCCAGGCTGCTTTGTCACCATTACACTCACATCTTATTGACTGTAGGGATCTAATGTGAAAATAATTCCTTATTTCCCTTAAGAGAGCAATATAATGAGAACATAGCAAGCCTTGTGTGCAACAGCAAGTGTTACTGAAGGTTTTAAGGGACAGTTTTGGTGTGTGTTTCTTGTCCTGAGCACTGAGTGCCAAGGCAGATGCTCCCCAAAGTGGCCACACGCTGCTGTGCCAGTCCCAGCTCACCTAGAGCATGGGCACTGCCAACCCCTGGCATCAACCCCTGGCTCTGCCCTGGCAGGTCCAGGGGATGCAGCACCTGCCAGATGCCAAGGGGACCAGCCCAGCTCCACCAGGAAACTGGGGAGGAAGGAGGAAAGGGGAGAAAAACTGGCCAATTTCAGCACACTCTGACTGGTACCTATTACATGCTCAAATATGTTTCAGAAGTGCAGTAAGTCATGGAGGGAAAGTGGAGGTGCAGAGCAGTGAAGGCAGAAGGTGGACAGGGGTGAGGAGGGTTCTCCACAGCACTCAAAGTTCAGTCCACTGAACTGGCCCAGGGATTTCAGTCCCCTCAGTCCCCATGCTCAGTCCCCAACCACACCAGCTGCTTCCAGCACAGCCACAGCACCGTGGCCAGCACTGGCCCTTCCCTCCCCACGCACAGACACTTGCCAGGGCCAGGCTATGAAGCATCTCACTAATTCTCAGTGTCTCACACACCATTATTTACAGAGAAAAGGCTCCCCAGCGACTGTGCAGGCTTCCCAAGGAAGGGTCAGGTTAGAGAGTGCTCGAGCACGAGACCAGAGATTAAAATGATTACTGTGGTTTGTTCTTTTGGAGGTTCCTCTATGCAGGCAGCCAGAGCTGGCAGGTCCCCTCAGCACAGAGAGGAACTGCCTTCCAAAACACAATTTCTATCTCCCCAGACTCCAAAGACAGCAGCAAATCCTGCAGCTCTGGGCTGTGTTTCTTTTTCAGCATCTCCCTCTTGTTGTATTGCATTTTTCCCTCGCTATTTAGCACTTGAGAAACAAAACTGATTAGAGATGTCTCACTGGAGACTTTGGTTTCAGGGAGTGGAAGGAAGCAGCACTAAAAGCATACTGAATATTCATTCAACGATGAAATCCTAATTCTCCTTAGCACTTCGTCGGCAGCAGCACATTTCAAAGTGAGACTTCAACATCAAGGTGAATATTCATTACACTGCAGTTGGCTTTTTCCTCAGCAGATCTCATTTCTACCTTGCAGTTCTGCAAATTCTCATGCACAACTAAACTTACCACCAGGGCTGAGCAGAAAAATAACATTAAGATTTATACGAGCAGGGTGTGCAACAAACACTAAAGATTCGTAAAATACAAAGTTCACAGCAGTTTAGTAAATAACAACAGCAACCTCCAGCTCCCTGGAGGCTTCTCCAGGGCATCTGGATGTCAACTGGAGCCTGACAAGGATGACAGGGACAGGAGGAAGAGCACTTTATCTCTGTTAACTGTACAGCACTTACACAATGGCAGGACTGGGCTCTTTGCTGAGCTCTCCAAACACCTCTTTTCTAAAGAAGGGTTTTCTTCACACTCTGTACTCAAAACTCTTCTCAGTTCTTCAGAAACGACGTCCAGTTCACTGCTGTCAGACCCAAATAGCAAAATAGGTATGCAAAGAAAATAAGAGTCAGTTTTTATGGAGAAGGTGCCTTAGGGATTTCATTCAAAATTATTGTCTTCAATTTTATTAAAATCAATATGAGATTTTATTACAGTATAAATTAAATGAGAGGCTATTTGCTCCTCAGATACCAGGAGCAATAGCATGAACATTGCTTCAAGCAATGATATTCATCCAGATGTCTTAGCTATGTTATCCATGCACAAGTGTGGAGTTTAATTTCTTTTTCTCCCTTGTTTTTTTCATCCCTTAAACACCAGGCACAGTTCATGAAACGTGACTAAGGCTTACAGATGATACCCAGATATTTTTAAAGGCTCAGGGAGCTCAGAAAGGACCTGAACAAATTATTAAGGTCTGTGGCAAATGCTCTACGGCGAGTAATTAAAGAGCTCAATCTGTTTAGTTTATTAAAAAGAAGGCGAAAGGTGGCTTGATTACAGGGTATTAATATGTTCACAGGGAGAAAAGTACATGGAACTAAATGGCTTTCAATCTAAAGGAGAAAACAGCCACTGTGCTCAGCAGCACGTGCCAGCCTGGGAGGGGGATGCCGAGGGGTGACCCCCTGGCACATTGGCACCAATGCCAGGGATAAATCCTGCCCCAGAGCACCAGGGTTGGACACTGCATGTGGGTTTGGGAGCTGAAAGGCAGATTTGGGTTCAGGTGTTTGCAGGCAGCACCTGTGCCCTGCTGGAGCTGGGAAGCTCTAAACTCACATGTGGGTGGCACTCTGGTAATGGCACTGCTTTGAAAGTGAAATTTCTAAAAACCAGAGCGAGGAGACAGAGGATTTGATGGAAATGCCAGGGTGTTGGTGGTGCTCCAGGAAAAACCTGAAATGCTGGATTACAGTAGATGGAAGATAAACTCTCATAATAGCCAATATTCTGTCAAAGTTGATCTAATAATCACTTAAACCAGACTTAAATGCTTGAAAGGTTAATGTGGCAACAACTCATTTCAGCGAATTGCCATCTATCAGCAGACAAATCATTTAAATAAATATATACACACTCAGAAGAGGGTCAGCAGGCCCCGTAAATGCAGGTCATATCCTGAAATGCTGCCAGTTACTGTCACTGGGAAGGGGGAAATTTATGTCAGGCTGATTTGCATAGGAAGAAACTGGCCTTAAACACTAAAGACAGAGAAATCAAAGGCAGATGGCAGCAGGTTGCATGATCTTTAAAGTTCATCCCAACACATGACACAAACCTAAAGCACTCCCAGCCCCCCCAGATCTTACAGGCTCTGCAGAGGGAGCAGTGAGGTGGAAGGTTTTGTGCAAAGGAGATGCTGCATCGCCTGCTCTGACCACCCTGAGCTCACAGATTTGCTGCCCCTCATCCTAAACCACTCAGACAAAGGGTACAGCTGCGTGGCCAGCCCCAGGAGTAGCAAGACAAGCTCCCATCTCTGAATATCCTCAGAGTTTCTAAAGCTGAGACGTGCAACTGAGAGAAGCCAGGGATTATTCCCTGAATGTGGGGAGAAAGAGCATAAAATAGGGGTGTTCAGAGCTTCTTTTTGGGTTTTTTTTTTGGTTTTTTTTTTTTTTTTGCTGATGCTCTATTTCCCCCTGCAGTCTGCTGTGCCACTGCTCACTGGCACCCTCCAGCAAGCCACAGGGTGCCAGCCCCTCACTGCTCTGCACTGCAACACCTGCTGAGGTGTCAGAATGACAAAAATTCAATAGCAGCACCTTTGCTCTCTTTCAGCATTGCAGGCTTTAAAGCAATTCCTTTTCTACTTCAAACCAGACCTTTTAGTATCACTGGAAATGGGAGAGGAGAAGGATGAGCATTGAGCAGTGATTTAAAAGTGCAAGAATAAATCTCAGGCGTGACATTCTTCAGAGCCTTTGGGGTCTTTGCACCCGCCTGTGCTCAGTCTTATTTTGGAGCTCACCATCCTTCTCCTGAGAACATGCTGCACGTTCACCCTATCCCAAAACAGATCCATCTCCTTCCAAAGGGGATCTTTCCCTGTTAGTGATGGAGAAAACCCTCCACAACTAGTTTAGAGTAAAGGTTTCACCCTCAGATACCTGAGGTTTAATGAGCTGAGACTCACTCCTTGCACTGCAGGCGATGCCTCTGTGGCTCTGCATGGCAGGAGCCTGGTCTGCAACCCCTGGGCAGGCTCTGCTTTTACTGTGGCTGCACATCATGAGGCCCCAACACCCAATGGACCCTTCTAAACTCTCTCATCACCATCATAGCAATCAGTGTCCTCAGGGCTCCAGAAAGGGCACCATAAATCACCAAGACAACTGGCAGCAACTAGACACAGAGCATGCACTTGTGCTTTGGATATGCTGATGGAAGCTAAGGACTGACATATTTACTAGAGACAGGCCCAAGCCAGGCAGCAGCTGGGCCAAGTTCCCACACACAGATTTCTCATCATTCCTGTTTAAAACCTCACCACTCTGACAGACACGTTTCCCACTCTTCGTGGTGTTGCTGCTGGTTCCACCACCACCATGAATATATCACTGAATGCCCTGAGGGGTTCCCAGACCTGCTGGTACCACCAGGAGAGCAAAGAAAAACATTGATCCATCTGAAAACAATCCTGCTCGGGCAACATTTATGCTCTACAGATGCTACATCTTGCTTTTCCTTTAATTAGAGCATTTGCATTAAAACTGGATTTCTACATCCTAAGTTTAACAGTTCTAGCTGAGGGTTTTTTTCCTCTCTTCTGAAATTGCCTTTGCTTTGGGGACATGATAATTTCTATCTTGCTAATTATGATGTCAAAACCAAAGGATTAGCTACTCCACTAGGAATATATGCAATGAGAGGTGATTACACTGCTTTCCCTTCTCTGTGCAAAAGCCACTGGCATAAGCCAGTAGCACAGAGGATACACGAACCAAACACTGGTTCATGCCCATGGGTGCAGAATCAAGTGAAATTGGATGTGATTATGTTGCATGTCTGCCACTCAAGGCTGGGTTCTGCCCTCTCTGCCCAGGTTCTCCTCCCTGTCAGAAATCTGGTGCTGCTGTTGCTCCCCTCTGTGCTCCTCTCTCCCATATTGAACAGAGCATCAGCACAGACTCTGTTTGTTCTTTTCCTTATCTCACTTCCTATTTTTAAATCACTGAGCTGAAAAACCTGCTTTTAATGAAAAGAGATGAGCTCTTTGTTAGAAATGTGACAAATAAGGTCTCCTGTATGAAAAAGAAAAATTCTCCGGGTTATTAGAAGTGACACGTCAACTACAAACTGGATTATGGGCACAGTGAAGTAATTATTTCTTAGAGAGATATCATTAAACCAGGACATAACACTTTTTAAAGCCCTGATAGATAATGAGCATGGGAAACTGATGAACACAGGCAAGTGCCTGATTTAAAATGGAGCAGGACTCCCACAGGGGCACCAGGAGATGCTGGGGAACCCCTGAGCTCTGGGTGCTTGACCCCTTGGGACACTTACCCCTAGGACATCCACAGCCACCCCCCAGGACACCAGTTCAGGCTCAAATGAGGAAAAACTGGTGATGAAATTGGATCAGTAGAAATCCAGGCCAGCAAAGATGGCAAAAATAATGATGCATGCCACAAAAAGCCAGTTTTTTTCTGATCCCGTTACTTCTGGGAGACTGGAATTTCTCCCAGAGAGTGACAGAGAGGAGCTGTACAAATCATTGATTTTTTTGGCTCCCTGGCTGTGCTGGTTTCAGTGGGATGGAGTTAATTTCCTTCCTAGTAGCTGGTATGGGGCTGTGTTTTGGATTTGTGCTGAAAACAACCCAGGGCTGTTTTTGTTATTGCTGAGCAGTGCTGACGCTGTCCTGCTCCTCACCCCACTGTGAGGAGGCTGGGGGTGCACAAGGAGTGGGCAGGGAACACGAGGGGATCCCTCAGGCCCAAGGGATATTCCAAGCCATAAAATATCAGTGCCATGGTATGCCAAAAAGTGTCTGAGACATCTCATGACTGAAACTTTGCCATCCTAGTGCTGCACATCCTCTGACAGCTCAGCAAGGCAGGAGGAACTGACCTTTCTGGGAAAGAGACAGTCTTCCTTGTTTGTTGAGCTGAAAAGAAAAACATAAACACAACACTTAGTGTCTTAATAGCTGTCAGAAGGAGCTCCATGGAACCTTTCTTTGTATGCTAAGAATAGATGCCATTTTAATCTGCTGCCAGACACAGACATTTATGGATGAACATGCCCAAACCCCTCCTCAGACACGATCCAGCTGCTCACATCAGTCTTCCCTTTTTCACAAACAAAACTTCTCATTCATGTGCTCCTCACTGAGCATCATTGAAACAAATACATTTATAATGCTCCTGTTTTCTTCACAGAGAATTTATGAAGAACATCATCATAACTGTATAAAAGTACAGACATACACTCAATTGTAAGCAGTGAAATAATAGAGGAACAGACAAGCAGGGGACATGGTGAATTCTTCATCATTTGACTCCTTAAAGATCAGATTTCTTTTGAAAAGATGCATGTTAAACAGACTATCACTAGACACAGGAATTATTGAATGAGAGCCTGCCTTTCAGGATGTTAATGTGGTGCACAAAAAGATCCTGGGCTTAGGGTATACAATTAAAATAAAGGCTTTTTCCCCCAGGGTTGCTATCTGTCAAGGGAATTACAATTCTTACTCTATTGACCCTTTTCCTGTATGAACCTCTACTGGTTACATATCTTCAGCATATTTTTGCTTTCTGCTGAATTTGGGAGTGTGGGCAGCATGGAAGCAGTTGCTGTCCTTGCTGTAGTTTCCTGCTATGCTATTACAGCACAGGAATTCCCAGTACAGATAGAGCTCAAAATATTTAAGCCAATTCCTGTCACTGTCAGGCATGTTCTTCAAAACAAACCTCCCCAGCTGCCATTTCCAGAGGTATTTAAGAAAAGCAGTTACTGAACAGGTTCTGATGGGGTTAAGACCAATGTTAAAAATGCCTCTGAGTGCCATAGCAGTCCCCCAGGTACCTTGGGTGCTGGCAGAACTAACCAGGAGATTTACTAGATGTAAATACTAATTAACAAATGTAAATGAACGTGAACTGAATTCTAGTCTCACATAGGTATTGTCTGACCCGTGGTCCAGCAGCTCAACAGAGCAGAGCAAGGTAAAACGCCTGCAGAGAGCAGCAGCACAGACCCTTTCAAGCCAATGGAGATGAAATATGGGACACTAATTTGCTTTTTAAAATGTAGGACAAATGACCAAAATAGAAGATGCAGCAAAATTAGTAGAGCAGAAAAGTCCAAATGATGTGGTAATAATTCAGTCTGTTAACATCAAACGCCTGCTGACACAGAGTGTAATTCAATAAAGCCACTCTTTCCACTCTGGGCTGTCAAGGAGGGAACAACAGGGCACAGAAACACACATTTGGCTGTGCAGAGAGCTCAGAGAGGTCTCAGGCTGACTGGGCACACGGATCCAGGAGAACAACAGTTCTGCCTGCAGAAGGAACCAGCCAAGGTTATCCATCTCTGGCCAAGATAATCCATCTCTGGTTGAGATTATCCATCTCCACTGGGTAGTGTGGTGGGGAAATATTGGGAGCACCCCACAAGGGAAAGGCATGTCAGTTTGTTTCTCACCAACAACCCACACTTCTAATTAATTTGATCATTTAGCCACTCTAATTAATGAGCAAACATTATTTGAAAACTAAAGTATTTAAACATGGGTTTTAATTTAATCAAATATTTAATAGTGCTGCAATTAATCTCCTGTTAATGAATTAAATCATGGTCCTCCTGCAGTTTGATTTATAGCATTGACTCAGCTTCAGAGAAACGACCCAGCACTTGATGTCCTGATGCTGTGCATGAACCCAGATTTAAACAACATTCTCCTGGCAAACCAACAGGCTCTACTAACCTTGAGCACACACTTTCCTATGCTGGGAATAGTATTTTGTGTGTTCTTCATAGCCAAGAGTGTACTCAGGAACCAGTGACTGTGCATGCTGGATTGAGACAATGTGCCTTGAATAAGGGGAAGGGGTAAGTTCCTGCACCTGATGATCAATTCTAAAAACATCCAGAAAGTAAAAACATTGAAAGTTTTCAGGAAGTGAACATTTCAGTGACACTTCAACTACTTTTGGGGATTACTTGGAACACCTTTCATATATTTTAAATATTTCCTTGGTTTGCAACCCTTTGTTTATAAAAGTGGGTTTACAACTGATGAACTATTCATTGAAACAAGAAATCCCTTCCAAACAAAATGACAGCAGCTTTTTGTAATAAAAATGTCAAAATGGAGTGTCACATTTTAGAAGTGCCAGTATTCCCGTGTTTTCTCATAAACACTGCAATTATAAAATCTCACATATGGAGACAGAAAACAACTAGTCTGGTTGAAACAGCAAATGTTAAAGAAACACCAGGTTCGGTTCATGTCTGTCATCAGAGCCCACACTCCCCAAGAGAGGGTACCTGTTCAGCCTCAGAGAGCAAAACCAGCACATGCAGAATTAGTGCCTTTTGAGGTGATTCACAGAAAACTACATCTAAAGCTGAAGGAGTCTCTGGATTCCCATGGACCACCACAAGAGATGAAATGACCTGTTCCTGGGTGAGGAACCATGTCCCTTCCCTTGGCATTCCGACCAGCACAGGAAGGGTTCCAGTTTGCTATTACAGATAAACTGAAAGAGCAGAAATATATTTTCCATCAATTGGCAAAGCCTAATTGCTTATCAAAGCCTAGAAACAAATTCACCAGTATAACTACTGCCATGAGAAATTATGTACCAAAACGTGGTCGTTCTCATCTCACAAGCTGTCAGCCAAAAGCAATGCTCCCACTGCTGTCACAGTGTCACTGGGGGACACAGGGAGCTGCCTTGCAACCTGCTGTGAACACAGGGCAAAGAGCTTTCCCAGAGTCAAGCTGCAAAGAGAGGATTCCAGCCTCAGGGTGACAGTAGGTCTCAGGATTTCAAATGCACCTCTGAATTCCCATGTCAGCAAACATGAGTTGTGTGATGACTGCACAGAACTGCCTGGTCCACTGCAACAGGCTGCTGTGAACAGCATCCTGCAGCTTCAGACTAAGCAAGGGCCAGGCCATTTCTCAAGCAGAGTTTGTAGGCTTGGAAAAGAAGCATCCATTTTTCATTTTATTCGAAACTTTAATAAATGTCTTCAATTTATCAGTACAAATTTGAAAACGCATGAAGCTCTTCCCAAAACATGGCAACAAGATTGAGTGATATTTGCCAATAGGATATCTATCTTGTTGCAGTCTTTAAACACGAAAAACACGCCATCTGTTCAAAGTGGAATTAACTACTCCTCCCAACCATGCCTTTATTTTCTTGTATATTCATTTATCTCCTTATATTATGTCTTCTTTTCTCTTGCTCACTACTTATGGTTGATGGGACTGTGCTCAAGCCTCGACAGACAGTGAGACAAGCAGGGCATGGTGTGGCACAGGGCACTCACCCCATCACCACATTGCCAGGAGGTGCCTGTACCATGGTCTGCCCAACACATGTGTCTACTTTTCTGTATCACAGTTGTGTGCAGATATGCCCCAGGGGAAGAAAGATCTGACTTCCCAAATGAATAACTCTTAAAATTACTTAAAAGGAGTCCTCTTGACAAGCCGATGTATAAGATTATTTGTCATGCACTGCAGAGCTTTGCAATGAGCTTAGACTTGGATATAACATGCAGATCTAAAGACTGAGTGCTAATGGCACAGAGGAAGCCCATTCCTGCACCCTGGTGTACTCCAGCAGCACCTCCCAAACCCAGACACTCACCCTGAACAAGTCAAGTTTTCCCTGACATGTTATGTCCCTTGTTCTTCCCAGACTGTGCCCTCACCTCAGTAGCCAATGAACAACTTCAAGTAGTTTCAGTTCAAAATTACAGAAAGTCTGTAGTTATCCTCTTCATTTTAACATATGAGCATATGTCTCCAGACTGAGCTGTACTTCAGCTTTTCGGGTTTCTTAAGCAGAGTCAAAAAATAACAGCTCAATTTCAAAACATGCATTTACCCAGCCAGTGCTCACACAAAAGATTCAAGCCATTCCAGATACTGCTGGAGTGCACCAGCCTGCTGTTTGCAGGGCCTTTTCTGCTAGGTTTCATCACGTGCAGAAGCTCAATAATCATTATAATCAGGAATAAACTGTGGATTTAGTTGATTTGTACACAGATGTATTAAAACTGTTGTAAAACAGAAAAACTTAATACTACGAAGATATACTCCATTATGTATTATTTATCCCCACACCATTAGCTCATTAAATGAGGAATGCATATCGTAGTCAGCACTCGGTAACTAAGTCAAATTAATACACAATTAAAATACCAAATGAGCTTTAAGCAATTCCATTCTGTTTACAGAGCTGGTGGTGGCTGCTGGCTGCCTTGGAGTGCCCATGCTTTCCCCACAGCATCCCTGGGGACAGGGGACAGCCAGGTGACACCAACTCCATACACCTAGAAATCATTACCCTTCTTCACAGCAGGGGGATTAATGATGCAAAGGTGTCCACAGGTCAGGGGTCACTGGTTTTTTAGTGTCCCCTTCCCTCTGCAATACACAGTGTGCAGGGTCTCTGGTCCAGCTAGTGGTTGGGGAAGAAATATTCTTTCCTGTAAGCAGCAAGGAATAAAGTGCATGGATATGGCTATGCATGAGAGATGGGAGAAAGGGAGAGCAACTGGAAAAGGTTTATATTCCAGACATCTCAGCCCTAGAGCAAACTGTTACTATTGTCCTTCGGTCTCTTCAAAGTCGTGATAGAAATTAAAGGCATTCATTGAGTAAAGATGAACTGAAACACACGCTCTGTGGCTGCTGCAGCCCAGCAGACAAGATAGGTGTGTGGCTGGAGGATGGTTCTAGGCTCCCTGGCCTTCAGACAGCTTGTCCCCTCCTGCCCTTTAGCCCCAGGGAGGAGGTGGCTGCCAGGATAAGCCCCTGGTCCACAGCCAGGGTGCCAAGAGGATCTCCATGTCACCTGCTTTGGCACACGGGCTAAAACATGCCCTCTCCTTGTGTAATTCAGGTGTTCCCTCCATATCTCCTCTCGTGGCCCTGTGTGGCAGCAGACCTGGAGGGCAGCTGGAAATTTATGTCAGCTTTTCAGTCTGTTCAGGCTCTTTTTAATGAAATGACATTGAGGAAAAGAGAGCAAACCAGGATTATGATAATACTGTGTTTTAAACCGAATGATTTAAGGCTCCCAGGAGACAGCTATTTTGATAGCACACGAAGGGGATAATACACTTTCTGACAAATGGAGCCTCACCAGCAGCAGTGCAGATGGCTCCATGTCCAACCAGCATGGTACAGAGATGCCCAATGCCACAGGAGCAGAGGGGCAAGGGGGTGCTTTGAGCTAAGACACAAGGTCTGAGTGTGCCCTCAGGGCTGGCACACAGGCTGGGAGACACCCAGCACTGAATTCAGCTGAGACACCTCAATCACCAGAGCCCCAGGCACATGGGAGAGAGCACCCGTAACCCACATATGCTGCACTCCCATTTCCCATTTGTAACACAAGCAGGATCAGGTCTGGCTGCAGCCAGGGTGAACTGTGAAGATGAGCATATTTGATATCAAATATATGTTGTGGCACCAGGTAAGAAGGTGCTTAGAAATGTGTGGATATAAATACCTAGCCCAGAAAGCAGGACCCAGTAGCACAGTGCACCCAACCCACCAACCCATTAGGTCTGGCTGCAGATACTTCCAACAAGAACAAGTCCCACTCTGACCACAAATCTGAGAGCAGATCAAATGACTGCTCAGCTGTAGGGAACACTGTCCATTAATGCTGTTTATTTTATATATAGTGCAGCTTCCCAGTGAGAAAGTGCTTTTTCCAGGACTTTTATACTGGGGGAGGTTAAGATTGAGTTTTTTCTGATCAAACACTTCTCACTTCTCCCTGTTTGCTCTGATTCTTTGCTGTAGCTCAGCCCTGTTCCATCAGACGAGCAGCTCCACTCTCCAGACAGCAAGTGGCTTTCAATAAGCAAACACTCAATGTAATGGATGAAAAACATCATAAATAACTAATAGTGCTGCAAACACTGAAAGAAGATCCATCTTTCAGTAAACTGCACATGCTTTTTGAGTTTTGTGACTTCTTCCCCGGATCTCCTGGAAGTAGTGTATAAATATAAAATATTGCAGCTATCACCCTTTATTTCAGCAATCAATTTCGCTCTTGTGTGATATTCATGTTTGGCAAAAAGGGCTGTTTAAAAGAAGTTTGCTCTGCTGTGTGTGACCTAAAAGCAAAGACAGACTCTTGCAAATGAAGGAGTAAAGTGGGCCAGCGGTGAAGGTGTTTTACAAACTAATTAAGAGTGTGGTTTCCTGGCAAACAAGAAAAAGAGGTCATGTAAACTTTTGCCTTAAGCAGCTCCCAACTTCTCTGAACATCTGTAAGTGTTTTCAAAACAAGTCCTTAAACCCTGCTAATCCCCAACACCTGCATTGCAATATTTACCTCTCTAAGCAGCTGCTGTTTGGAAATAGCATTGTATTTATTAAATACTTGCTTCCTGTGTCTGGTTGGGGCTTTGTTTGCCTTCTTGTTAGCAAAATGAGTGCTGTGGGCTGACTCAGCCTGGCCAGCTTACTCAAGCTCACGAAAAAACAACAAATGCAGCCAGAGGAACACTTCTCCCTCGAAAATGCTGTGATGGATCGTTAGCATTTCACTACCAGCGCTGTCCTGGCACCCCCACAGTTTCCTTACCCTGTACACACAATGGCATTGCCCAGCTCCCTAGTCTACCAAGGGGCAAGTCACCCAGATGAGTGGCTTGCACAAGGCACAGATGAGCTTCTCCTAGAAGTAATTAACACCCCTTCACTTTTGACAAACCTTGCATTCTGCTGTTTGTTATAAATGCAAATACAACCCTCCTGGGGCAAGTCAAAGGTGCACAAAGAGATGTACTGATCGTGCTTCCTGCAGCACTGGTCACTGCCTGGGATGCACCTGCTCCACCAGCAGGGTGAGAACCCACTAGGTGCCTTTTCTTACCTTCCAAATTTATTTAATGGGTGCCCTGTGGTTGTTTTCCATCTCTTCCGGCCACTTAGGCTGTCCAGGAGAGATGGAAAACCTGAAAAAGTTAAATGCCTCACAGCTGCATTGGCTCTCAATGAGGTGTGGTTCACTGTTTGGTCTGCCCCAGCCTGGATCCCTCTTGCTCTTGCCCATCACCTCCTCAGAGGGGATCACCTGCTGTTACAAGTATTATTGTGGCTCTTTCAGTGCTGCAAATACACATACACGGCCTGTAACAGACACTGCAGAGTTGTGATCACAGCAGTTTACAGCAAACCTGCTTCTTTGGATGCAAATCAGCTATTTTGGATCACTGAGTGATAATCACAGTCAGTGATGGAGAAAAGAACAAGGAAACTGTCAAGAATAGGGACCACTTGCTGGAACAGGAAATAACCCGTAATAGATAAGATTTGGAAGGCCTGAAGTCAAACAGCAGTACAATAGATTTGAGGTCACCCCAGATTTCCATCCCCACCTTTTCCTGGTGCCTGTACCTGTTGTAGCATTTTTCCAGCCACACCAAACAAATGACATTTTCCAGTCATTCCTGCACCAGGATCACTGCAGGCACATCTCTGCACTGACCTTGATGTTAATCTCTGGCATGTTCATGGGGGCGAGATGTGTTAAAAGTGAGAAAAATAGTACAGAAATCACATCCGATGCCACAGCTGGGACCCCTCTACATGTAAATGCACTCAGTGCCCCCCTGTGAGAGGAATCATTTCCTAGCAAACCACTTGCTAAGTTGCAATCCTGCATAAACACATCTGCCTCAGATCCTCATGCTACAGTTATGCTAAATTGGTCTGCTCTCTGTTTATCCTTTTAGTCTTAATTCTTTTTCTTTTGTTTGCAAACAGAATTCTTACAGAAAACACCAGAATAATTAAGCACCTGGCTGCCAAATATCTTTGCTCCAGGTCGGTAATTCTACAGTGAGGGTACAAAGCTCTGAATGCTCACTAAATTCTTGAAAAATTTCTAATATTATTTCTGATTTCCCTGTCACATGGCTCATTTTTCTCCTCTTACAAAGCGTGAAAGAAGACAGCCACGAACCATGAATTCTTGGAAGTGTGACTACGTGGATTGCACAACCCAGACAACATTATTAATCTCATGAATAAATCAGAATCCATCAATAACCCTGAGGTGGAATTTCCATGCAAAGGTGCTTTCCAAGGCCATCTTTAAATGCTAAAACTTCCTTTGAAACTCCAGTGCTGTATTTCATGTCCTGGAGGGAACACATCCATTCAGACAGCAGCGCTGCCACAGTTGTGCCTTAGGAGCCCAACTGGGACCCTCTGCACAGTGGCCCACCATCACCCTGACCTGGCCAGGACCTCCTGCCCGACTGTGGGCACCACTCAGGTGCTATGACCAAGGTTTGGCCCAAGTCCATGGGGGCAGAAACCTCCAGAGACACAGGCAGAGCCACAGACCCCCCAGCAACCCTTCATGCAGCAAGGGGAAGTGAGGAACAGCAAAGAACAAGCTGCCCTTGTTTCCCTTGGGAGTATTTCCAAGATTAATCTCTGCAGAGATAAGAGTCCTAAAATATTTATATGAAGAATTTCATGCTTCAGTGTAAATCCCACTGTAAGCCCTACAGGAGCGATAGGGTTTTTCTTCCTCCCTTTTTCTCCTTGTCTGTGTCTTTCCACAGATATAAAAATAACCTGATAATATCCAGCTAGGCTGAATAAATTCAGAGCTATTGAGCTGTGGAATTACAATTGCCCAGAGAAAAGCACAGAAGGAAGCGACTTTGCTTCCTACAACACAGGGGTGAGTAATGGAGTATAAACATGAGTGGAGCTCCTCACCCTCCTGACTGACACAAATACACATCACCTGGAAGATGCCAGCTCTGTTTGAGGTCACACACTGCATGTATTAGAGCTGAGGGAACAGGAGGTACAGTCATCATCGAGGGGGAAAGAACAACACTATCATCACAGCACAGAGCTACCAAACAGCACAAAAAACCCCAGTGTAATTGGGAGAGGCACAAACACCATCTAATTCACAGACTTACAAGAGCTGTGGGACCACTATGTTCCCTCCAAAGACAAGATATTTTTCAGCCAACACCAGTGAGGCCCCAGCAGGTCCCAGCACCTGAGGCTGGTGACTGATTCACCAGCAGAGAGCTGGCATTGCCCTGCTGCTCCATGGGAATGGCAGTGGGAGATTGACCCTCAAACCCCATGTCTGCTCTAGTACCACAACAGTCTAATGATGGTCATCCTCAAGTTTCAATGTACCTCAAGCTTCCTTCCTTGCCATGTCACCATTGCTCCTGTTGATCTTGCAGCAAGGCTGCTCATGAGAGGGCTCACTTTGAAACGTGAGAAACTTCAGGTGAGAAAAGACACCCCAACAAACTGCACTCTCAGGCATTACTTCTCATGGGCAGCAAGGGCTGAGGTATCCTGCTGGACCACTTAGCATTTGGTGCCAGGCAGTGCCTGAAAAAGCTCCCTGCTTTCAATGAGCTGCAAAGATAGTTACCAAGTTATTGTGAGCTATAAATAAAGCAGCAATGTCTTTTCATAAAGTGTCTTTTCCCCGTCCACAGAAGGGGAAAAATAAAAAGCCTTCACACAGGTGCCTTCAAACAGCACAATGCTGCCTTTTCCAGCATCCTCAGCTTTTATCTGCTCCCAGTGGTTGTTCCCAACCCTGTGGTGCAGTGTCCAGCTCATTAGGCACATGCCTTGTGCTTGGCAGTGTTTCCTACAGGGAGACAAGGACAGGGAATGCACAGAGGGCTCAGCACCCTCCAGAGCCTCCCAGCCCCGTGCACAGCCATGGCAAGACAAAGCAGCCCCAGCTACAGCGAGGCTGAACATCCCTGCCCTGGGACAAGAACCTCTGCCTCCACCCCAGCTCCAGCCTCCAGGAAGGAGCCTTTCTCCAGAGCCCAAGGTCCTGCTGCACATGGACAATACGAATCAGAGTGAGCAAGGCTGACAATATGCAGATGATGTACAATTTTTTTTCCTCAGTCATTGTTGCCTGCTAAATTTAAACATGACAAAGCACATTGTACTTCTGCCTCGACTTTATCACTTTGAAAGAAAAAGGCTTGAATACTTCCCAAATTACAGCCCAGACTAGGAGAGCTTTTTAAGTTTCTTGCAGAATTGGTTATTTCAGGCTAATGGAAGAATTGGGAGGGCAATGCTGTGAGCCCACCACAGGCCTGTGTGAGGGGGATGAGAGCACACCCACAGCAACAACTGCAATGCACAGCAGCAACAGTCACATGGCCAGCTGAAGCACTTCTGTATTACCTTAGTTAATAAAAATTAGAAAATTATTCCCAGCATTTTAGGAACAGTTAATGCTATGGTAATGTAGTAAGATATATATATAATCTATTGCAACATTAATAGGCAATCTCTTAAAATGCATTTACAACCTCATATAATGGAGAGGAAACTGAAGTGCCATCTCAGTAATATGCACCTGCTTAATTCTGAAGACACAGCTCTGCCCTGAGCAAGCACTGCTTCCCTGGCAGAATGGCTTTGGGCAAGCAGAAGCAGTATTTGGCTTTCCTGACCCCAGTAAAGGCCAGTCCCTGCCCACACACACAGCACTAGCCCCACACACGAGCACTGCTGCTCTCCTCACACACAGACGCCAGATTATGGAGGAGAAGAATTTTGCAAAACGTTTCCAAAGGTCAGCAGAGTAGGGTGAAAGGCTTTAGAGCCCAATGAAGTGCCATGTTTCCAAGAGGAAATGAAATGGTGGTGAATTAATTTCTCCTGTAATATTACTGCTTCCTTTAACACACTTGAGAGTAACACCTGGGAGGAAGCCCAGAAACTCAGCCATCAGCTGCCAGCTCATGGCACAGACCACATCCATCATTCCCAGCCCATTACTGGTGATGGCTTAAAAGTTTGATCTGCTTTTTAGAATTTAGTGCACAAAAACATTCCAGCGCACTGTGTCACGCTGGGAATTCATTAAAGGAAGCAAATACAGTCTAAGCCTTCCCATGGAATTTTCATAGGTAAAATAAATGAACTTTTCTGCCAATATTGTGTCACCTCATAAACTCCCTTCACAGCAGAGCAGCAGTGAGTGGTGACGTGGAGCAGGCACTAACCCATTCCACTGAATTACAGCATGGCCCCAAAAGCAGTTCCTTATTAACACCAGTGGACTTTGGCTCCAGTGGGTATTTAGCTATATTTAGTTATTTAGCTATCAATTTTGGCTGCTGAACTGCTCACTTTTTATGTGAAGCCACCTGGGTGTGCAGCCCTAGCATGAAATGAAGGAAGAGTACTTAATACCTGGTATCATGTCACCTGGGTGCTGTGCAAGCCTTACACCACTCTGGGGACTGTCTCTGATGCCAGACAGCCAGAAAACAGAAGACAGATTTAGTCTGGATCTTTTGCATTGAGGCAAAACTAATGCAATGATTTGGCTGGATGAAAATGCCACGCTGAGTGCCCCCACCATGCAGATTACATCTGCCAGTTGTAGAAACAGTCAGCAAGATGGACAAGCCAAAAAAACAAAGACGCCAAAAAGGTTCATTTGTGTAATTAAACAACTAATCAAGGTGTCTGCTCAGAAGATGCATCCATGGTGTGACAGGGATGAAACAGGGCAAGTGCATCATACAGTGAAAGACACAAAAAAGACAGAATTTATTCTCTGTATCTATGCCCGTTTGCATGGCCAGCACAGACCCAGAGCAAGATCTTGTACAGATCAAAAATATTTTGAAGTTCTAGCTGTGAGATCAACAGACAAAAATCTCTGTAAAAACCTATCTAATACAGGAGCAAATTACAGTCTTTTAAAAATTTCTTTGTTAAAATTTAGTTGTAGAATTCAAGGACAGCAGTGAATGAAAAGAAACAAAACCATAACGCCTTCAGGGCAGACACAAAACAAAATCAGATCCTAAACTCGAGCAAATCAAAGCAAATCTACTGCCATCAGTGCAGCAATGTCATGCAAAGTGTGTGGCCCGTCACTGAGGATCACTTCCTACACACTGTTCCCAAGAGTAGGGAAGTGCAGAAATAAAGAACCTGTCACTTGGATCCAGAACGGAAATTGGCCATAATTTTACATTGCAGATTTCTGACTCCCTTGTTTTCCTCACTGGGATACTACAGAGTAACCAAAAATGATGAAGATAAACAGTGTGGTTGTTCCCTCTGACTACAAAATTGCAGTTCTAGTGTCATAAATTGTGATCTCTATGGGGACAGAACAAGACTGCTTTTCCCAGGATTACTCTCAGGCTTCGCAAAAGTCACACACTGCAAATACATTTACTATAATATCATTTTTATAACATAGCAACGTGAGACCCAGAGCATTTAGCAATAAACTCTAAGAGCTGATTTGCCATTGCCAGAGCTGTTCCCGTAATAACACATAAAGTACCATATTCAATAAAGTCTTTTCTTCATTGTACATGGATTTGTACAATCTGATCTCAGGCGGCAGAAACCTCACAGGCTTCTGAATGCACACACAGCACAACACCACCAGCAGCCCAAACATTCATTTCCCCTCCCTTCTGGTCCCCCTGGGGAGGTGGAAGGGCTGAAAGAAAGGGTTGGAACCTCTTCCACCTTCTCCATAAGTGCCAGGCAGCAGCACAGGCTGGTAAGAGAGGGAAAAGCCCCCACAGCACCCAGGGCAGCTGGAACTGACATTTTCCATCACACCCCACTGGTCTTTTCTGTGGGAAAAGGATGGACCAGCCCGATCCCTTGAAGTGTGATTAAGACATAGGGTCTGGTTTCTGCCCGTTGCAGGGTACCCTGTCTAAGCCTCTCTGACACACATTCATTTTTCAGATCAATGCTTGGTATTAGTTTTCACGGTCAGCTTTGTTCCTCTACTCAGGAGAGACATGTGATGTGTCCTGACAGCTCTGTCCGTGTTTGAACATGACTATTGGCAGATCCATGTTTATGGGGCTACTCCAACTCCATCTAGCTTGGCAGCTGCTGGAAACAGATTGACAAATACCTATTAATAACCTAAACCAGTGGAAGAAATCATAGTCTTAGGAGAAAAATAGGGGTATCTCAAATGTTATTTTCTTTTACAAAGTAGAGCCTTACAAGACTTGCTCAGGAGCCATTTCTTCTTTAAGAAGCACATGAAGTTTCCTTACTTCAATCTGCAGCTGGCATGTTGACGTAATTTGGCCTCTGACAATAAGTTTTTTCTTAATTTCACACATTAATCCTGAGGATTTACTCTAGACAGAGCAACTTGCTAGGACTATGCACAGAAAGGCAGTGGTTAAAAGGAAGCCCAAATTCTCATTACACAGAGATGTCTCCAGCAGTCAGGCTGGAGACTGTTCAAATCACCTCAGTCTGGAGAGCTCAGCTGTTCCACCCTTATGAAAGGGTGACAAATAGCCACACACTGCACAGGACAACTCCAGAGAAAACAGATTCTCACTGTCTCCTTGAACTGGAGAAAGACAAATTCTTAAGGAATATTTCCATGTGTGCCTTATTAATGGAAACAGCTGCATAGCAAGAAAAAAAATCAATTACTTGTAAAAAAAAGTCCATAAATCTGCTACAGTATGTTGCTGTCTTCTTTATGGTAATGGTCAATACTGAATATTAATTGAAAATCAATGGTACCAACTAAACTATACTTCAACTAAAAATAGACTGTATCTCAAAGTTTTCTTGGATTGCCTGTGTGATGCTTTCTCCAATATCATCTCAAGCACTTCATTTTTTGGCTATAATTAAAAATACTATCATGTGCTGTCTCAAAACTGATCACAGTCTGTTCATAAAAACCTGTTTGGAGATGTTTCATTGTGAGCACAGCGTTACACAGAAGCTTCTCTGTGGAGCCAAAGCGGTGTTGCCCATCCATTCGAGATGATCAACTGGGCATTCAGAACACAGAGATTGGGTTTTCCCATTAATAGGTACAAAGGCTGCAGTTTAATTTAGAGAAATTATACCCTTAGTACCTTCCCAGAAGCATGGATTTGAATGACAGGCATCTTGATTTTGTAAAACAACATCTGAAAAAGAGTGGTGCAAAAATGCTGTCTCCTGCATGTCCATAGGGCCACTTCACTGCCCATCAGGACAAATGTCCTGGGGCACTGAAGAGATTGCATTTACAATAATTATGTTAGAATTGCAGTGATGAATTCTGACAGCTGTAACTTCTGCAGGGTTATGGCTGGAATGCAAAATTATGTGTTATCTCATCATCCTTTGCAATTTGACTTCAGTTTCTCTCAGCAGGACCTGAAAAACCTGAAGTTAGCAAGAGCCATGGTACACCTCCCCTACAGATTCATGGCAAAAACAAGGGACCCATTTCAATTGGCTGCCAAGTTCATACCCCAAATAAACTAGGATTTAAATACAGTTTAATATTGTCTGGTAGTAAGAGAGGAAATGGATTACATCCTACTGATAGTCCATAAGAGGAGCCACAACATAGTTCATGGAAGTGCTCTTTGACACTGGAGTTACAATCATGTGTCCCCAAGCACAACCCATAAAAAACAGAAACACAGAAAAGGATTCTCTTAGCAGGTTAAACCAGTTTGATGCCTCGGAAATTATCTCTCTGACACAATGAGAGCTACACAAATATTCTCTCAGCTATGTTTAAATAGAATCTTTCTACATTGATCATCTGAGGAACTGCCAACAGAATTACAAGTAGAGCCATTTTTATATCTTGTGCCATAGGCACAAATTTGTGATGCAGCACCGACAACGGAGACATGCTGAGGGAGAGAAGTGCTCAGCATGCCAGAAATGAAGGCTAATTACAGGTACCACACGAACTCACCAACATGGAAATCATTCTCTGGTTGGTATCTGTCATTTCAGCTCTCAAATATCCTTCCACTAATATTTACTACGGTCTTGTTGTGATTCGGGAAGCGCTTGCTCCCTAAACCTAAATGTTTGAAAAACTTTGCAAAAACGTTCAGTCCAACAAAGATCACATTTGGCAACTCTCTCCCCTTTGCTAACTAAATAACCTGGGTCTCTCACAGAACCTCTAGATCACATCTCGTTCCTGTGTTCAGCCTCCTGTTTCAGCACCCTCCCATTTCTAGGCACTGTGGAGCCTCGTTAGCACCACAGGCAGGGAATTAAATGCAGGACTCAGCCCATGGAATGCATGAGCAATTCCAGAGGAAAGCCCAGCAACTGTGAATAGACCCAAAGGAATAAAAGAGAAGCAAGTGCTGGCAAAACATGAAGCAAAGTCTTATCTAAAACCATGCCCTTCTGCAAGTCTTCTTTCTTTCCTGTGAGTCTTCCAAAGGTATCATCTGATCTCAGCAGGCTTTTCCTCCTCCTGTTGGGAATACCTGAATCAGCACATCATGCAGAGGCTGCTCTCACATAAAGGAAAGAAGAAAGACTTCAGTTGGATGTTTTTCTGCCAATAGTCTGTGCAGGTATTGAAATTCTTCCCTTGCTTCCTAGGACCCTCCTTACTTGCACAAATGCATAGAGGGGAGCAGAGTTAAGATCCGAGATAGACCTTTTTTCTTCTCCTCTTTCTAAACCAAACTAAATTATTGAGACTGCACAGCCAGGTGCCCCCAGCTCTGTGGCCATGGAACACCCACCCAGCAGTGCCAGTCCCACACGTGATTTAGAGGCAGATTCTCCTTACTTTGTGCAATCCAGAGCATCAAGCAACAAAATGGGATCTGGTTCTAATCATGTCAGTAGCATTACATGCCATACAAAGGAAAGCAAGAAGTGGGATTTTGTTCCCAGCATCAACTGTCATTTATTTATGAGCTCAACCAGCCCAAGGTGGCTTATATCTGATACAAAAGAACATCTCAGTAGTTCACAGAGGGGTACAACAGGAACCAGTAGGTGAAATAATTACAATTTAAAAACCTGGAAATAGAACTTAAGCTGTAAAAAGAATAAAGCTCTGCAGGGATCAGAATTTCTGTTTCTCAGTGTTGTACAGTTTCAAACCACAGCTAATTCCAAGTCAGAAATTACTTTTCTTTTTAATGCAAAGACATTTTATATAATTTCAGTTCACTACAGTGCAAACTGCAAACAAACTTTGGTATGAAATATGAAGATGTATTACTTCACTCTTAAAAGGTGTATTTTGACCATGTGTTTTGTTTGTTCCTGACCATTCCCTTGATCTCAAGACATACATTAATAAAATAATTGCTAAAAGAAAAATGTCCCATCAGAAAACTCCTTATAGCTTTAATCATCAGCCAGAAGGCCAGGCTGTCAAAAGGCAGCAGGTATTTCAATAAATGAAGTGCTCCAACTATCTTTCTGGAATATCTTAATTCAGCTCTCAATTCTGAGGTTACCTGTCCAAACCTCTGGGCCCTGGGCTGCAGTTCTGCCTTGCTCTGGGCACTGATGTGAAAGGAGCAGCTCCAGGGAATAGCATTTTTCAGAACAGAAGAAACCAGGAAAGCTCTTTTCTCGGTGCTATTCTTAGACTGAAATATTCATCCTTAAATTGCTTCTGTGTCTCCAACTGGGATGTCTGACAACCTGACAGACAAATCTTGGTAAAAGACAGACTTGATAAATATGCCAGGAGAAGTACTTGCAGTCTTCTTACACAAAGAAATAAAAATGGGGGGGGAAGGGAAAAGACTGAGAGAATTAGATAGAAGAAAAGGCAAAGTGCTCAGCTACTCTGGCTCCACGAATGAATTCTGGAAGAAGGCTGGAAGAGAAGTTATTATTTATGCCAAACAATGCAAGGCAAAATATTTAGGCTGTTTCTTTCTTTGCCTGATGTACAGTCTCCTAGATCCAAGGAGGAGAGACTCTTGCCAGGCTTGTTCCCACAGGGGCTGTAGGAAAGACCCTCCCAAACCCCACACCACGAGTGCCAAGCTGGGATGTTCCACTGCCATTCTGCAGCTCAGAGCTCGGGTGGAGGCTTTGAGAGAGCAAGCAGAAAGATCACAAGGACAACACAAACTATTTCTGTTTCTATTTCCCCTGGGGTCTGAGCCCAAGAGTGCAACTTGAATCAGTTTCTCTACTGTGAGTGAACGAGAAAGATGCTTTTAACAAAACCAGACTTGATATTCTTCTGTAATCACACGCTCCAGAGCAGAGTTTCAAAACACTTTGGGATGGTCGTCATAAGCTGTTGCAAGACATCTAAATCCAGGGGACCTGAGCTGTCCCAGGCTCCCCTCTGCAAAGAATGGCTCAGACCCTCCCAAAAATCCCATGGGATGTCAGAGGGGAGGGCTTCGTCACCCCAGAAGAACTTGTTTACTTTTGCTAACAAAATCAAAGTAGATGAGGTGGACTCAAGGTCATCTTTGCAATTTTATGAGTATCAGAAGGGGTTTTCTTTTCTTTCAGTGTGGGACCTGGACTTCTGACTGTCATTGTGCCGTGTTTCCACACCTCCTGCCTGTTGGCAGGGTGCCTTCAAGGGCAAAGTAGGATCTGAAAGCTTTCCCACCAAGTCCTATTTCTCCAAGGCTGAGCCCCCAGATAAGAGAGCCTGTCAGTCTCAATGGCTTTTGCCCAGCTCACAGAGGTGATGTGATAATGCTGCTTTTATGTGCACCCATGTGTTGCTTCTGTTCACAACAGGATCCACGGGGGAATTAAAAGGAGCTGCTGAATTCCCCCAGGCTCAGCTCTCCACTCTCAAGGTTTATGGTTGCTTTGCTCTGGTACTGCTTTGCCCACAAATGAATGTGAAAAAGAAGCAGCACTTTGAGAATAGGGCAACAACAAATTGATTCTTCAAGTGACCCAGCCCGAGCCTAAAGATTGGTCAAGTGAATTCAGTTCTTTTATCAGTGAACTTTTTCGAATGTTATGCACTGACTTGATCAAGCTAAGGGAAGAAGGAGGAAAACTAAAATTGTAATTCAGAGGATAAAGGATTGTCAGCAACCATTTATTACTACCATTATATTTAATCAAAATAAACCATAGTGAAACAAGGCAGAATGGCAGTCCTGTGCCACCACAATTAACACAGAGTCAATTATTTCCTCCCCAGTTCTGCTTTGAGGGACCCTTCAAAGTCATTAAAACAAAGTGAAGTAAATGCATGACAACTGAGAGCACATTTACCAAATAGTGAGTCAGCCAGGAAAATCAGAACCAATTTCACCAGTGGCAGCAGCCATGGGAGTCAAAGAGATGGCAACAGCTCCTTCCACATGTAAACCCAGTGCATCAAAAGGGCTCCTTCCTCCCCCAACTCTTTTGCTTATTTAAATCCATGACAACTTGCACACCAGTGTAAAAATATTACATGGAAAAGTAAAAAAAACATGGAAAAGTCCCCACATTGCCTCTAAATACAGCTGAGAGTCCAGCCATTCAGCTCTCTCCTTGTAAAAGAGGCCTTGCTCACTACAGTGAAAAAAAGAAAAAAAAATTTATATAAAGGATTAGGAGAATGACAATTTCAACAAGTGGGTTAATGGCTCTCAGAGGACACGAGATCTGTTGGCTACTGAGTTCAACAGAGCCTTGGCGTGTGCCCTCCCTTCAGCACAGTGAGAGTGATTGATTGATCACCAAGGCTCTGGTGCTGAACTTTGTTTCCTCCCTCTGGTCTTCACGGCGAGGTGAGCAATGTAAATAAACAGCCCTGAGGTACATTAACTCCACTGGAAGGAAAAACATGATCCCATCATAAAGCATTCACCCACCAATTCTTCAAAACAGTAAGTAAGGCTGTAATTTGCTGTCACTGTAATCCAGCCATTCATTTACACTTCCAAAACTGTTCCTTCCACAGCAATCATCCCACATCTGAAATAAAACTCAAGTATTGTATCGCTGACCTGTTAGGTTTAGGTCTTAGTTTTTAGGATTTTTGTTGCTTGGTTTTACAGTAAGAGGGAGTAAATATCTCAGCTCAGTGTCTTCATCAAAAACACCCCTGACAGGGCTAAGCTTTCCCAGGGGTTAAAGAAAGACAAGGCAAAGAGGGATGATTCCATGACCCAAACACCTCTCAGGAGGAGAGGAGATTTACTGAATACATAATTTTGACTGATTATTTTTTTTTAAACCATAGCTAATTAGAATGTATTTTAATAACTGCTGGACCTTTATGCCTCCCCCTTGCTGTGGATGCACCTCAGGCAGCTCCAGCAGCCCCCACGCAGGAGGGTCTGGCTGCTGCCCTGCTGAGATCCCTGGAAATGCTGCCATCCCACACCTCCCCTCGGATGCAGGGTTTTAAAACATCCATCACAAGAGCTGCTCGGCATAAATCCAGACGTTTTCCCCTCATTGCACAGTAAATAAATTACATTCCATTTTCTCGAGGCTTTTGAATTCCATTTCCTGTTGCTGGAGAAGTCCAACCCTGTTAGGATGAGGAGTGTGTGAGCCAGCACTACACATACATTTGGAAGCTGCAGCCTCTCCCAGGAGGAGGCTTTCGAGGAGGTACAAGGCATCAGTGTCTTCCATGCAATGCAAGGCAAACCCTTTCCATCCTCTGTGCCAACAGCCCTTGCATTTTGTTTTTTGAGAGCTTCTGTCATTCACCCTCCTGTTCTCCCAAGGTGCTAGAAAATAACTAACAAGTTTTCCAAAATAACTTTTTATTCCTGAGAGACTAGTATTGAGACATAATGCTTGGTCAAGAAAACAAATCCTTACTTTGTACTGTTTGCAGCCAGCCAAGCAATTAAGTTTCAAGAGGTCTCCTGAGACTTCAGGTGGTTTTTTAGAATGCAGGTCAGAAGGAAACCAAAACAAAAACTAAAGACCCTTGTTCAAAGCAGCTATGCATTTCCCACTATCCAAGGGAAGCTGATTAATTCTCCTCTGGCTTTACATTTTTTGTGCCTTTCTTAATGAAGCGTGTCCAAGTTCCAAAGCAACAACCTCTAATTTGTGCCATTTTTATTTTAATTGCTGCTCCTGTGCAAGTCAAGTCCATAGCAGACAGATTGAGGAAGACAGGGAAGAGAAAGACTTGTCAGACAAAGCATGAGTGGTGGTAGTTGAATGGCAAACATGTACCACTTGTACTTTCACTGCTCCTTTTCACTTCACATTTCTACCTGGCTCATTTCCCTCTTATTAAACCTTCAGTATATTCACTTCTGGCCAAAATGAAGCCTGTTGAATACAAATATTCAAAGCGATCTACAAATTTAAATTTTAAAATCTTAAGAAAATTTATTTTTGCAGAAAACACTAAAGTCCTTGGACAGTTTACTAAAAGCAGTACCAAGTCAGGGATTGTTACACAGGTAAAAACATCCAACAGGTTCACCAAAGGCTGAAAGGAAAGGATTCTTCCTATTCTACAAGCAGATACACAGAGATCATTTGGAGTGAATTTGAAAGATTCATGATGATTTCTCATTTAAAGCAGTGGAGGAACTTCAATAAACACTTCCTGCATCAAGCAGTTTCATTTCCCTTCAGCAGGGGGTGGCAATTTTATTCACAACCACCACCAGCCACTCTCCTTGCTCTCCAGTCTCCCAGTGAGATGTGAGGAGCAGGGATGGGGCACAGGAGAAAGAGGCATTCTTTTAAAAGCTGTGTTTAAAGAGGTGATGAGCATTTCCTCAGTCTGCTGCTTGGCTTTTTTCCATTATGAATCACTGTAGCTTAGATAAATGAGGTCACTGGGTTTGAAATGCCAGGCTTCGTTATCTCTCCCCACTCAAGCAGTTCTACTGGCTCTGGTGTCAGTAATTGGTTCACCTGATATTAATAACAAGCTCCCTGCCTGCAGAGACAGTCTGTTCACCCAATGCTAATGGGGGAAAGAAGAAGAGAAATGAAGACTATGTGGATAAACAAATTAGGAGGTGCTGCTATTGCCCATCAAATGCTGAAAGGCCATTTACCAGGGATTTGGATTAGGCAGCACAGGAAGCTTTCTTTCTAATATCCAAGGGAGTAAAAGAATTGCCCTAAGTTTTCGGGGCCATAGTAGCTGGGGTTTTTTTTCATTTTGGTGAAAAAGAAACCTTTTCTGAATATTTCAGTGTGAATATTTTAGAATAATTATCTATTGCAATATGATAAACAAATTGAGGTTTGCTTTTGGGAAAGAAGCTGAGCCAGAGCACCAAGCAATGAATGATAAACCCTAATTACAGGAAAAATTCTCAGAGGATTGCCTTTGCTATAAAAAATGTAAAAAATACAAAGCCTTTGCAGCTCTCAGCCTAGATAGCTGAAAGGGGGAAAAACTTTTCCAAGTGAAGTTGACTTAATTCCCACCCTGCCCCATACTGCCAGATTGCTCTCTGGAAAGCCTAAAAATAAAAAAAGGAAGAGAAATAAATTGGTCAGTGTCCTTTTTCCATTCTCTTGAAGCCAGCAGAAAGCTCATGAAAGGAATTTCTGCAACAGTCAGACTTTTTGTAGGAGCATTCAGCATTGGATTAGCCCTTCTCTTCTCAAAATCCATGGGAGTCCCTACTCTGACTTAGGTACAAAGAAAAGTCAAAATGAAGCTTCAAACCTCTCAAAAAGCTGCTGTGAGTGAGCAAGAGCCAGTGTCTTCCAAATCAATTGTTGAATTGCTTTGTATTCTGTTATATTATATATATATTATATTCTGTGTATAACACACAATGACCATCAGAGCCATTTGCACCCAGCAGAATGATTCCCTGTGAAGAGGAAGGCTGCTCTTGCACACTTAATATGCATCTTCTGTCAGAAAGAGGACCCAAGCTCTCTCCTTCCACACACCCCACTCAGGTGCAAGGCTTGCAGCCTCACAGCCCCTGGCAGAAGTGCTTGGAAATGAGGACACCAACCTGAATGAACTGAAAGATAACTGTACAGATGGATGAAAAGGAGCCACTTGCAGTAATAATAATGCCCCAACAGGACTGACCCTGCCAAACCACTGGGGCACAGAGTGTGGCTGTGTGTGCTCAGGGTGCTGCAGTTCCCCAGCCTCGGAGGTGCCTTCAGCTATAGGTGTTGCACAAGGAATCCTTTGAATCCTTTGCTCCCAAGGAGTCACCACTGCTGCAGCCACCACCACCAGTGCCACCTCTGGGACCCGAATGGAGCTACTGCACCAGCACAGAGAAATCCCCCCTTCCTCTCCAGTGCTTCGAGCACTTATTGAGGGGGCTGGCATTGTACCCACTGTGATGGGGGAGCCTTGAGTCAGCCCTAAAAATTAAATACTCAGTGAAAATCTGGTGTGTCGAGGACACTGTACCAGAATGTCATTTCCTATCATTCCGGGAGCTTGCTGAAACATCAGTTTATCCTTTAAGGTTCAACACTAAAATTTGGGATGGAATCCAAGGGTGGTGGTTTAATCACTAAGTAAAATGCTACTCCTGCAACCTGCCACTCCATGTGGTAAAAGGGTCTCAGACTTTTCACCTGAAAAATAGAACAAGAAATAAAAAAACACCTAGCAAACTACTCCTACTTAAAGCAAAGGAACAGAAAAGCTGGTTTCAGTGTGCTGCAACTTAGAGAAATTAATAGCATCAGATGAAAAATACATTTTCTGATGTAGCTCAGGGAGCCTTACAGAACAGCTTAGAAATATTTAAGCTACCTAAATGCCAAACTCCTAATATGAAATGATTCTCTACAGGATTTTACTCAGACCTAACCATCTCAGTATTCATTTACTGTTCAGCATGTGTAACCTTCTTAGAGCAGAGCAGACACTGTCCATGTTTGCTGGGCTCCAGCCCCACACCAGAAGAACTTTTCCCAGACAGCAAAGAGATGCAGGATGTGCCCCTGCTCCCTCAGCCCTAGACCCTGCTTAGCAGCCCAAACCACAGCTCCCCACTCACCAAACCTCTGATACCCAGGACCTGCCTCACCCAAGATGCTGCAGTGGGGAGGCAGAAGGTGTTTGTTAGCACAAGGAACGAGAGTCTGCCCTGCAGCCTGGATATAGTGGGATCTTTCCTCAAAACCTCCTCATCTGCCCAACAGCTGCACAGAACACACCTTGTCCTTCTGAGGCTGCTAAGGGATGCTACGCTGTTTCCTTTTGTTCATGGTCACAATACAAGAGGTATTTGAATATATAAAACACAGCTAGTAGGTTGCTTGGCTCCTAATTTGGAGCTTTGTATTGTTATATCCATGGCTTAGTAGAAACACAGTCAGGCCCTATTTATAAACCCTATAGTGTTTTAAATCTTTTGTCTTTCTAGCCAGAAAGACTTACCAATGTGCTGCCAAGTGCAAATGGCTGAAAAGCAGGATGGTGTTTCAGGCTTTTCTCAGGTATCACCCACTGGAACCAGTTTTCACATAGAGAACTTGTTCAACTAGAGCAAAATGGGGAAAAGAGCACCAGAAACTAGGAAAGGTGAAACTGGAGCAAGTGACTACAGAAAAAGAATTGCTACTACTGCATTCACACATCTGGTAGAAGCCACTTTCTGCTTTAACTGTGCTCCTTTATGCTCTTCATTTATGTCAGAAAAAAATGCTAAGAGTCAAAGCACTCCTAGAAGTAACTGCTGATGCCCCATCTCTGCTTGAGCTTGTCCATGTTTTGTTGGGAGCCATTGTTGATACCAGCACGGAGCAATTACTACGAACCTCTTCAATACCTCAAGTGACACAGAAACCAACCCTCAAAATTAACCCCAAATGCTCCTCACAAGAACTGGGGAGCGTTCCTTGATTCTGGGCTGCCCTATCACCCGCCCGCTGTTTGCGGAGACAATACTTAAAGGCTTCTTCTTCTTTGAACCTTCAAAAGGAGATGGTATCAAACAAAAGGACAGCACACCAACATCTCTTCGTCTGGTGTCAGAGTCCAGGGCAGAGGAATGAGCAAGAATGACATCAAACACGCAAAGAGGAACTTGGCTCACTTTTTCCAGAACGCTACCTGAGACTCTCTGGGCACTCAAGGATCTGAAAACACATCGAACTCAATCAGAAAAACAAGACGGGAAGATCAGAAAAAAGTTTCATAAGTTCCTCCATGTGCCAGCCACATGACCAAGGAACTTCTAAGAGGCCTTTCAATGAAGTGCACTTTGCTTTCTCAGGCGTATTATTGGGGTCTGCTCCCAAGCAACAAAAGATTCAGCTTGATAGAAGTGTAAGAGTCAGGCTGTAAGAGTTAATTCTGTTCCTCACTTCCCAAAGTGCAGGTTTTATATCACTGACCTTGAGCCAATGCCTTTACACAACAGGTGGATGCATTTTCTACTTTTTCTGGGGTCAGCCTTTTTCAGGAACAACAATCCTGCTGAAATAAACCTTTTTGGTTGTGTTGTCCTCAGCCTTTGACAAGAATTCCTGGCAAACATCCCTCCTTACTGTCTTTCCAAAAAGCATGTAATTCTTCTGTCATTCCTCTTTCATCTTCCACTAGCAACTACTAAAACTGAAGCCCACGCTCTGATGAAAATGAAAGTTGAATGCTATGTAGCAGTTAAGAATTAACACGCTAATGAATATTCTGTAATAATTGAATCCAACGCTACAATCAACAGCACTGACTGTCTCAGAGGCAGGCAATTGCAAAAAAGATAATTAGAATCAGTTCTTCAAACAAAATCTTTTGTTATTAATTAAGGTAAAGATTAACTGTCAATCATGCTTACTAGAAGCAAGTTCAAGATTTATCTGATAATGGTGCAATATATATTATCTCACTGCTGTAACTGGATATTGAGCAAACACCTCTGGGCTGGAGTGTCCAGGCTTACCTGCCACCTTTGAGGCAATACACAGCCAAAACCTGATCTTTTACTTACATCAGCAACATGAGTCATCCCAATTTTGGTTGTTCAGTCAGTACAAAATGTATAAGGTACTTATAAACTCTGTTCTAACCTCACATCTTTTAAAAATTCCAACTTGCAGGAAACAGGATACTTGATATCCTTGGCCAGAGTCACAGCATTGCTGATAGCACTCAAAAATAATCTGCAGTTGAGAGCAGGAGAAACTGAGCAAGTCAACTGAGCTGGTCAAGAGCAGCTGAACACGAGCACATGTCCTGTGGGGAGCACCTGAGGGAGATGGGGTTGTTGAGGCTGGAGAAAAGGAGACTCAGGGGTGACCTTATGGGTCTCTACAACTCCTTGACAGGAGGTTGTAGCCAGGTGAGAGTCAGCCTCTTCTCCCAGGGTGAAAGGACATAGCCTCAAGCTGCATCAGGGGAGGTTCAGGTTGGACATCAGGAGGAATTTCTTCACATAAAGGGCTGTTACACTGCCCACAGAGGTGGTAGAATCATCATTCCTGAAGGCACTCAAGAACAAAATGGACTTGACACTCAGTGCTCTGGTCTAGTCAACAAGGTGGAGATCAGTCAGAGGTTGGACTTTAACTCAGATGTCTTTTCCAACATGATTGATCCTGTGGTTTCAGACCAAGAGCCTTTGGTCTAGCAATTCATCTGCCTTCCAACTTTGAACTTCCCATTTATCATGGTCTGAGGGCACAGCAGATGTCTAACAAGTCAAGGCCAAATCCTTTCCATCTCTTCCACAGCAATGCACCTCTTGCCTGGTACAGAGTCAATTAGATGTATTACTTTGATTGCACAGCCTACAACTCAGTGCTTGCTAAACAGGGAGGGCTGGCCACATTCAGCATTCATGCCCTGCCCCAGGCACTGAGGGGAGTGCAGAGCTCTGGCTGGAAAACACACCATGCAAGACATTTTCATTCCTGGCACAGTCAGCTGCCCCCACAATGTCTCCTAATGGCCACCCTGCCTCTCCTCCCACATCCAGCAAGCACAAGAGCCAAATGAGGAACTTAACAGGGGTGACACATCTCGCTCAAGGTCTCCCACTGGAGCTCAGTCCCTGCCTCACAGCCCATTCAGCAAACACACGAGCTCAATGTGGAATCAATCCCTAAACCTCGCAGAGGAAACTTGCATATTAGACTTTGTCTTCAAGTCCCAGCAAGGTGTGAATTATTATCCCACAGTGGCCATCTAAATCTCATAATGGCACGCACCAGGCAATGTGTGATGATAATACCTACATTGTAGATCCTTCTTCTAATAATAAAAAGGGCATAATGGTCAAATTAGTAGGTATAAGCCTGATGATTCTCTGCTAGGATTTTCAATTTGTGAAACAAAATGGGTATGGGTGTCCCCACACTCACTGGCTACTCCAAGTGCAGAATTTATTGCTCTGCCTCATGTTTCTAACTCATGCTAGGGCTGGAGGAGGCATCTGTTGCTTGGAATATGCATTAGCATATCTGCTCTGTCTTTGAACTTTCTGGAAAACAAGATGCAGTTGCAGGAATCATTCCTTACTCAGTTTCATCTGATGACAATGTTACATAGATTATCTAATGCCAGAAAAAGAAAAGGAATGAAGAATTTAGTGCATGAAAACATGCAAAGCATAGATGGCTATTAGTAGCAAGAGCTACTTATTCCCATGGGTAGATTCAATGACATCATTGAACCATCCCTGTGACAAAAAAAAACCTAACAAAAATTTCCTGCAAACTCAGAAGAAAGTGTCACACTTTGATATCATTTTTCAAACACAAATACAGACTTCAGACCACCTGCAGGCTCTGATGAGTTCAACAAGAGAGAGACAATAGACCCAAGGATCAGCAGAGTGGCCACGTGGGAGGCAGCAGATAGAGGCAAACATTAGTGCTTGAAATTTTAAAAGTCTGAATCAAAGACCAGTGAAATCAATGCATGTCCAAGGACCTCACTGGGCTTGGCTGAGATGTTCATTTTCATGTAGGTCGCTCCATACAGCTTCTGAAGGACTGGTTTCATCCCAGAGTGGGCCCTGCCTGCCTTGGGTGAGAGGAGGAACAGCTGGGCAGAACTGAGAGCAAGAAAGCACAGAAATTCACCCACAGGCACTTGGATAAATTTTGCACTTTACTGCAAACTTTAGTATCAAAGACAAACTCAGATCCTTTCTGCTTATGCTGACAGCACCCTCAAATCTCCAGTTAGTGCTCAGAGCAGAAATCCATGGGAAGGATGGAGCCACCCCAGCCTGCCACCAACCACCCCATGGAGGGCTCATCTCCAAGCACACAGCAGCCCCCAGCCAGTGATGTGGCTTATATGGTCCAAAACTAACTGAACACCAGCATCTCCTGCTTCCACAGAGCAAGCTTTGCTCTTCCTTGACATGACTTCTGTCACAGCCAGATGCTGCATCAGTGAAGCATCAGAACAGGAGCAATGTCAGTGCTGGTGTGGGTTCTCTTTGCTCCAGCTGCACACAGGGGCTCGAGGCCATTAAGCCAGGGAGGGAGATGTTAAGATTCACAGGGCTTTTTGTGATTTTTTTATTCCCCAGGGCTTCAAACGGTAAAAGGAAAATTGGGATTTCAGAACCACTCGATGCCCAGCTAAGCACAAAGTCACACCATCACATTTTCAAGTCAATTAACACAGTAGGAGGGCATTGCACGCTCCTGAAAGCATCTCTTGTTTAAACACCTCAGTGGAAACTGGGCTCTGAAACTGAGCCTGAATTTTTACTGTGCCTCCATTTACTGACACTCTACGAGTTAGACTTCACACCACACAAATGGTTTTTTTGACATTACTTAAAAGTCACACAGAGTAATGTCTACGTGAAGCAACTGGGTGACCCATTCTCCAAACGACACTTAAAACCTTTGTAGGCTCCAAGTGCAGTCATGGGGCCAGGCTCTGGTAACACACCAGAGAGGGAGAGGAGGGGAAGGACCCCATGCACCAGCTCACTCAGCACAGTCTCTGCAGCTTTCTCACACTTTGGCTTACCCAGAGACACATTTTCATTTGTTTCTTTCCCTACAGACAAAACATTTACTAATGATGAAATTCAAAGAAAACAAAACCTACAAAACTCAGTTATTTCAAGAAAGAAAACCTACAAAGCTCAGTTATTTCAAGAAAGAAAGCCCGCAGCCTTGGGCCAATGATGCAGCTTCCCTGGCACTCCAAAAGCAGCAAGATCTTCAGGTCCTGGCACCTTTGGTCTGGGAAGGATCTTTGTCCCTGTTCAGTTTTGGGCCAAAAATGGCAATTTGGGAGATGAGCTTCTGCCAACAAACGGTTTTTCTAAGCACAGCTGGTTGCATGCCATAAATAAACATATTCACACAGTCTCCCACCCTCCCATTCTCTTCCCATCCTTGGAAAGAGAACAGGACTTGGGCTTTCAGGAATGAAAGACTACAGCATCAAGTCAGCCATTCCTTCCTCCCTGCCTTCCCCTTTCTCAGGCAGCATTAGTGACCAAGATAAATGACTCACTACGTCCTTTTTAATGACTCCTGACAGTTTGTTGCACCACAGCAGTTGACATATCCTCGGGGACCTCTAATGATCAATTAAATTTGTAAGCTGTGGCTGCTGAACCTTACCCTAGGAACACTAACAGAGGATGTGCATCAAGAAAACAAAACAGGCTGAACCCACCAATTTGATCCCGGGGAAAGAGAGCTCCAGCATGGCTTAGAGATTGTTCACTACCAGAATAACATTTGGAATCAACATCTGGATTCTCTTTGGTGAGCACCTCGAGTTTGTGGAGCTGGTTCATCTGTTCTCTCTGTGGTAGCTGTGTTTGGACTCAATCAAGAATGGACAGGTCTCAAAATATGATATTTTTAACCCAGTCTTCATAATTTATCTCATCTCAAACACTTTCCAATCTGATAATGTTACCTGGGCTGAAATAATGCTGGCAACCAGGGGTACAGGAGACTGATCAATATAAAGCAGTAGCCAAAAAGTGAGGAATTGAATATATTTAAGACCATCCTCTGGCCAACTATCCAGTAAGTTACTGAAACAAGTTTAATACACTTAGTTTGAGATCAGTTTTTTGGAATAAGTGGCCCTAAAAACAAGATACAATTACCCATAACACCACATCCTTAAAGTCTTAGAAAACTCCATCCCAGAGGTTCTTTATAATGTCTGTCCTTTGACAATAATGTTAGCAGGTGAATCAATACTGAGCTGACTTCAGGAGCTGCCTTAAACTTGAACTATGGATTTATGGCACTGAGTTGATGATTGATAGAGTGCAAGTTGTACAGACAGGCATCATTGGCCTGTTTCCATCCACAGTAAAAGTCAGTAAAATTCCAGTTGCTGTCACAGTTCCAGATTCCTCTTGATACTTCACAGAAAAAAGGGGTTCTGAAGCCCACCAAAATACTGCTGAATGCTTATCCACAGGGCACCTCATGCCATGGTCGTGTTCCCTCCTTTATATAGGCAGGAGCAGAGGGATGGAAAAGCTGAGTGCCATTCCCAGCCCTTCTAGAACAAAGGCAAGAATAAAAAAGCAACTGGGAAACATTGTCTCTTCACATCCACACTTGGGGAACTGAAGAATGCTGCTGGAATTGCAGTTTCAGACGTTCAGGTGTGACATTCACACACATACCTCTGCCATTTGGAAAGCAATGTCCCATGTCCAGAACATTATCTCCACAGTACAACAGAGTCCCTGGGGGGAGGAAGAAACCAGCAACACCCTCAGCTTACACCACCACAAGGAAACAGAAAACATTCTAAAAGGTGATATTAGAGCCAAGGGCAGAGAAGAAATCTCTAATAAGAGTATGACAAGAGTTTTTAGAAACCTCCTCTTCCAATGGGCTTTCCTTCATGCCTCAGGGGTCTGTGATGCACTAGATAACAGCAGCTCCACAGGCTTATTTAGCATCCTTAAACTTGCTAATTCTGTGAAGGCTCCAGAATGGAGATGCCCATACACTTGTTTCCTTTCATTTGCTTTTCATTTTTAGCTCTTTCTCCCTGCAAATCCTTACGAAACCTCCTGTAGAGAATAAGTTTAATTGCACACTCCCTGTCTTTTTTTTTTTCCTCGGGGGAAGGCAGTGACAGCACCCTCTGAGCTCAGCAGCAAGGGCAACATGAAATATTTCATGAGACAGAAGTGCCCCAAGGCCTCCTTGCAACAGCTTTAAAAGGCCAAGTGCCAGAAAGACGATATTTTTCCTGATTTAATGTTTCACTCACGGTTTTCTTACCCTATTTGTTTAAAAGCCTGTGCTCCTCTTGGGCTCTTATTACCTGGCTGGATGCTTCAGCATTGAGGGGAGGGAAAGGGCCAGCTCAGCAGAAGGCATTGGTCTCCCCAGGCAGAGGAAGGGGCACAGCACTGCCAGAAGACCCTCAATACCACCACCAAGGACAGAAAGGACACAGCTACACAAGTCCAGCCATTTAGCTGTGAAGTTCAGGGGCAGAAATCCTCCACATGCAGCTCTGCTGGCTTCTGGGGAAAGGGAGTTCTGCCATTGCCACGTTAGCTGCACATTTCCTCTTGGCTGTCACACTAAAATCATATCAGTTGACAGAGGGATGGCATCCTTATAGTCTCTCCCTCTGTTTATAAATATTTTAACAGCTTTTCTTGCTACCAAAATGCCTGTGTGTTGTGGAATATTTGTTTTTAAGCTCTCCTAAATGACACAAAAGCAGAATTTTGGTGGAAGTACCCACAGCTCTTAGCATGGTGTAGCTATACAATTTTCATTTAATTGAGTGTAAATGTTTAATTACATTAGGGATAGCCACAAGAACTCCTTGGGCCTATGAAGGCAGCCAAAGACAATTTAGCACCTGGCTCATAACAGGATATGAAATGGAACTCATCTGTGCCTAACAAGAGGCAAACCCAGCAGTGTCTGATGTCCAGGTCCCTTTGTGATCACTGACAGAGGACTAAGCCAGATTAAAATTAGCACTTTTTTTAAGAGGAACCTGATATGTTCTGTGACTTCTAAATTCAATTACTTTTTCCTGTTCCTTTTCTTTCAGACACTCAAACTTTATACATTCAATATTAATGCATTGCTGGAAACGTTATAATTCCTCCAAGCAAACCATTTGACTACTGCAGAGCAAATACTGTCTGCAGCTGACCTTGCTGGCCAAGAAACCCCATCAACAGCTGCCAATGGTGATTTTCCTCAGAGCACCATAAAGAAAAGGGGAAGATTGCCAGCTCTGCTCAAAGCAGTGAGAGGGACTAACAAAATCTCATCTGTTTTTCTGTGAGTGAAAAACACAAATCCTGGATCCTCCAGCATTGTTCTCCTGATGCACAGCAATTTACACTGGTGACAGAGCCTGGAGCACTGTGGGGCAGGGAGAGAGGACTCTGCAGGACATCCCCAAGTGCAGGCACATCAAGGTGCCAACACTCTGTGGGTAGGGGTTCCTGCAGTGACCAGGGCTGGGTTTCTCTTCCACAGACTTCCCACAACACTTCCTACTTCTTTGCCTTTGAAAATCCATATAGATCTATTTTTAGGACAAAATTCAGTGTTTAAGGGGTCAGCCTCCGAGGTTGCAGCTATGTTTTGAACATTTTGAACCCACAAAGGAGACAAAGTGAGGGAAGGAATGCCCACCATACACAGGGACAGCACCTTCTCAGTAGGGAAGGAGGGGAGAGCTCAGTCTCTTTTTCCACCTCCATCAAAGTTTAAGTGCTCCAGCCAGAGCCAGTGACTTTCAACACCAAGTACTAAAACGAAGGTGAGAAGACTGCCAGCATCATTTTAATGGCCCTCTGCTTCCAAGGATGTGGCTCAAAGCTGGAGAGCCCCCAAGGTACGACCAGGTCTGTCAGGATCACGGTGACACTGAGTTACTCAGATTTCTCATTTCAGGAGAACAGGAACTCCATAGCCAGATTAACTCCAGTGGCTCTGTGTTCCTCTGGCCTCGATGCATAAATAGACCTTTCTAGAAGGTGCTGTGCTCCTCTTCCACTCTGTGCCCCTGCTGCTCCCCCAGCTAAGGAATCTGATGCCAGCACACTGCTGTAGTTCCAGGCCAGCAATTCTGACAGGAACAATTCATTGTCATATCACTCCCCAGGCAGCACTCAGAGCCAAGGAATGCAAATCCTGGTTTAAAATCAAAGCACTAACCCAGGTCTTTACTCCCTTATATGGTCTCTTGCACATTGGTTATTTTTCTCTCTATCCTTGCTGAAATCAGGACTTAATCCCCCATTATGCCATGGTTAATGGAGCAACTTGTTCTTTTTCAGACCCTGAGTGCAGAAGGATGCCAGTCTCCCAGTATCACCCTGCTCATTTTGCACATGTGCCAATAGTGGGTCTGGGGCAGGGGACATTCACCCAGCCCCTTTCTCCTGTCCTACCACTAATTTTGCACAAATAGCAGTGACAGCCACAGTGATCTCTGTGCTTGTCACAATCAGCTTTGCTGTCCATAGACAATCCCCTGCAAATGCTAGTGCTGCTGCAGCCCAACACCCAAAAACACCTCCCAGCCCCTCATTAAGAGAAGAGCTGGCAAGGCTTTCCCCCCAGCAAGATTTCAAGCTGCAGGTTTACCCAAACCCAGCCCACTCCTCTGGAGGCAGAAAAGGAAAGCTGCTTCCTAAAATGCAAATGACAGACCTCAGTTGCTGCCTTCACAAAGGCTGTCATGGGAGAGAAGATTCTCCTGGTTTCCCTACAAGCTTCACCCCAGAATCACATTGAGCTGCTGAGGAACCCACCCTAAATCTACCAAAGCCAAATCATGTTCTCCAACAGCTCTGTGTCTACTACAGCAACAGTGGCTTGCCCTCTGAAACTAGTTCTTAGATGTTGTCACCTGTGTTTATGTGGGCACAGGAAATTTCCCGTGGCAAACCATTTGCCAAATACCCCCTGCATTCAGCAATTTTCCCTGTGCTAATACTGGCATTACCTAGTTTTAAACTTCTACACATCTGTATGACAGTGTCGCACATAAATCCTCAGCTAAAGTCTCAGCCTTGAAAGCAATTCTTTGGTGAACATAAATGCTGAACACAAAAGACACCCTGCCTAGTGTTGCTTTGCTTTTGAGGATCACAAATCAAAGGCACTCTCTCTTGTTCAGCCACTGCTATTTTGGGAGCAGCGCTCTTCCCTCCTCGGAGGAGAGCAGTTCACAGGGAGGGGCAGGCAGGAGGTCACACCATCCTGCACGGTACAAGCAGGGTGTCTGGGAATATCACACCTCAAGAGGAACCAAATTCCGGTCTTTTCATTACCTGGAGCCCCCAGATTCAACCTGTTCGCAATGATTAGCACAGTAACTGTGTCACAGGCAGAAGCACACAGGAGCTATAGAAAGTCTTGTTCATTATTCCCTCTGAATCCTTTTAAGGCATGGATAATTGACACCATAAAATGAAAGGATGCTGTGCTGCATTTGGGGCCAAAGCAGTGCTGATAGCACAGGGGTGCCTGAGCTACTGCTGAACATCGAGGCACAGCACTGAGAGACCCTTCCTGCTTCCCCAGCTGCCCCCACAGCCAGTCAATAGGAAAAAAGCAGGGATAATGGGCTGTACAAACACACAGGGTGAGAAACATCTGCCTGTGCAGCATCCTGCAGGAAGGCATTTATGATCTTCAGGGATAATAGATGGGAGGTGAGTCAACAACTCATGATGTTGCCACAAAACATCAGCTGGAGAGAATGCAAAGGGGAATGATCTGAGGTCTCAAAATTGCTTAGGAAAAAACAGGTGAAAGAACAATTCAGTCTAAATAAGGTCGGACTAAGGAGGTCGGGTGCAGATGTAACAGAGGGAAGATGCAGCAAACATTACATTATAGGGCTCTTTTCAGAGTCATTCAGGCATGCTAAATACCACACTGTGTCAGGAGCATGTTCCAAGACACTCACCCTGATACTGAAAACAAATGCATGTCTTAAATTACAGCTAAACACTCATAGAAGGAAATGGCTTCTAGAAAGTCAGAAGTATCATCTCAATAGAAGAGGCAAGCTTCTGCTCTTTGAATGCTTTGATTACACTGTGGGGAAAAAAAAAAAGTCTGTTAAACTAGTGAAGCACTCAATTTACAGGAAAAGAAATGTAATTACCTTCCTCTGAGAAGTTCCCCACAAATCATCCAATTAATTCAAAAAATATTAACCTTCAAGGGTCAAACTTCCTGTATCTAATCTCAACACACCATTATTTTGTTGATCAGATAAGAAAACATCCAGAAATAGCGGGTATGTCTACATAGCACATTAACATCTATACACTCTTTGGAACAGAGGTTATATATGGCAATTAAGAAAATCATAGGAAAAGAGGCTCATATTTCAGCCTTATTTTGAAGAGCTGCAGTTCTTCAGTCTTGCCATCTCCACAAATGTGCTGTACCAACTGCCAATCACTTAATAGCACATATTTACTGACAACACTTCATGTGCTGAGAATTTCTGTGTTCTCCGAGCCATTAGCAATGATTCACAAGCTCAGGCTCCCATGAGAACATCAACAGGTGTACAAGCATTGGATTGCCATGGGAATTCAGCACTAACCACTATGGAAGTGGGCTCGGTTTGTGTGAAAGGAAAGCAGTGAATCACCTCTCCCTCTACCCACACACTTCCAGCCTTCAGAAATGGGAATAAGTTCAGAAAATCGGGTAAAGTTTCCAGCATTACATATCTTTCTCTCTTTTCCTAATTTCGGGGTGGGGGGGTGGTTGTGGTTTTTTTTGTCTAATCTAGTAAATACTTTTTCCACAGCATGCTTCTTTCTGGCACATCATTTCAAGGAAGAGAAATAACATGGTTCAGGATGTTGATACACCCCATTCTTTCAGGAGGTCTTGAAGTCAGAAGCTTTACTAAAAAGTCCAGTTCTATCAAAATCTCTTATGCACTGCCAATGTATCATGCTCTTATTGACATTTAGTTTAGGGAGGGGAAAGCAAAAGTGCTCCAAAAGTGGTATGGTTTAACATTTTCAAAATTAAATGTTAAAACCCTCTATTTTACTACTTGCTATAATTAAAACTTAAAACCAAATCAAATCTAAACATGTCAAGAGTTTCTATCAGGTGTTTTCATCTGGCATAGGAAATGCTCAAAAACCTGAAATCCACACAAATGAGAATGTGCATACCCCACCACGTGCTATTAATATGCTCTGCAAACTGTATTTTTAAAATGGGTCTAAAATGTAAGTTTACTTCCCATAGAAATCAGCAGAACATCTTAAAGAAAACACTACTTTTTTTGCTATCAATTACAGAACATGTTTCTTTCACTTCAATATTATCTTGGAAAAGCTCAGCTGATCATTCTGTAGAGCACTCCACAAGAGATCACACTCACTGCACATAGTAGGAAAATGCCATTTACCCCAGACAGAGCAGCAGCAAAGCTTCAATTCATGGGATATGAAAATTAAAATAGAGCTACACCCATATCTTTTAGAATTGTGAATTTACAATATAGGATTCAGTAAGCAAGTTTCTCTCCTAGTTTGATGAGCCCTCCACTTCAATCTCTTTGTGTTTGTAGAGAAATGAATTGCATTCCTAAAGGGAAATACACTGAAACAGCCGTCAGTCTGGAATTGCAGGACTCACACAGGCTGAGAAATGCAAATAGAACAGCAGGAAAATCACTGAGACCCACCACAACATCCCCTAACTCAGTATCCAAGCCCATAGCCCCTGGACAGCAGCACAGCTCCTCAGGGAGCAAGGAGGGTGGGTTAGGAAAGAAAAATATCTCTATAAAAGGTATATTGAGGGAAAACAGACTTTCAAGGACTTAAGCCACTTGATTACAAATAGGAGCTACAAAACTCAGATGGTTTTACTGTGTTTAATTCCCCAACTTTAATCAGATAATTTGGGAGAAGGAGTGGCATGGAGAATGGCAAGAAAAAGAGTTACAAGCTGGAGGAGGTTGAACACCACAGGACAGCACACACAGTACTCAAATGCAAGCAGAGGACAAAGCATTCCCAGCCTCCTCTGAAAAGATGATTTGCCCTCAACCTCTGTTTCACACTCTTAATCTTTTCAGGGTTTTGTTTTTTTTTTAATAACTAGTCCAGCTAAGAGATGAAGACACTTTTATGTAGAAGTTTTATTTCACCTGCATTCAAACCAATACATTCTAATACAAAGATACTATTAAAAATAGAAGAAAAAAGCAGTTTTCTGTTATTTTTCCTGCATTTGCTCAAATATTTAGAGAAAAGCAGCAAGGACTGAGAAGAGTTAGCATGAACAGTGGCAATCCTTATCATTTAGGAAAAAATTTAATCCCTAATGGCTACTGGTGTTGGCTACAGCAGCACTACCAGTCACAGAGCAGCATTCCCCTGGTCCAAACCACAGACTCGGGACACAAATTCAGATAATAGTTCAAGCTCACTGCAATGCAATTAAATTATGCTGTCATTTATTCAGAGACAGCAGGGGCTTTGGCCAAAAGCTGCTTAAAGTGAATTTCCTGAACATTTAAGTGTTCAGAGGCTTGTCTGCAGCAGTCCAGGCACTTGGTTAGCCAGGCTGCAGCATCCTTCCTCCAGCCCTCTTAAACTTCTACTTTTCCTCCACTGCAGGTGCATATTTCTTCCTAATTGCCTTGCCTGGTGCTGCTGCTTGCTGGGGAAGCTGATGCTGCATCCATCCCTCACTGCTCAGCAGCCAGGAATAGAAAGGGTTCCTTTCTCCTCAGCCCTAATAAATATTTGCATGGTGTCCATTTTTATAGCTTCCCACTAAGAAGAATGTAATCCTGCATATTCATGTGCTGCCCGTTTGGGAAGGTGACACCATCAGAGCAGGAGGGATTAACCCCCTACCACTGAGACACTTTTTAAAGCGTTCTTGATGTCAGCAGCTCCTTTAGAGGATTACTTCTCTTTAAAGGCTCCAATTAAGATATTTGTCAGGTGATTGGAGGGATTTTTTTCAGCTGTTCATTTACTCCATAACCAGCACTCAAGTGTTCCCAGCTGGGGGAGCTGCAGGACACAGAACTGATTTCCAGGTCAAAGTTCTATCGAGTTTTGTGTATTCCTAAATCACCACTCTCAGCCTTCACCTGCATCACTCTGGGGACTGCAATATAAAAAAGGAGATAGAAACATCCAGCATTTAGAGTGGGAGTGATAAGGAAATCAGCAACCCAAAGGAGAAAACATTCTGCATAAACCACTGTGTAGCGATGATGGGAGCTGTCCAGTGTGCTGGTTGTGCTGGCTTTGAGCAGAAAGCCTGCAAGGATGGAGGGGTTCTGGAACTTACTGTGGGACTTGCCACTAATTATGAACTTTATAGTCAGATGGCAGATTCTTAACACCACTGGGAACATCCACGCCCTCAGAAATGCTTTTAAACCAAAATGCGCACCCAGTGGCACACACTGGATGAGGCACAGCTTCTCTAGCAAGTGAAATAACAAAAATAAAGTACAAAGCACAAAGTAAAATATATGGCCTGTTATGTGACACTTCAGCAGTATCTGCTGCACTACAGACTCCCACAGAATGGTTTGTGCTTCAGGAGCTAAAGGAGAGGAATCCAGGCCTTCCACCAGAAGTGCCTGCTCTCAACAAGGCACAGGGTGCTAATTAATGAGACAGAAAGGTCTGCTTGCCCTTCCTCTAAGCATAACCCCGGGGATGGCACATTCACACCTCCCTCAAGCACACAAACCACTTATTTCTGGGTAAACAGACTTGACTTCAGAGCAACTCAAATTAAATTTCAGAATCTTAACTCCAGTTCAAGCCATTTCCATGCAAATGATGCCAGCATGACTGCCATATTTTATATAAATGGAAAGTACAGAACAATCCTGCCTACCTGCAGCAAGAGGCAGTCTCATTATATATTTCACACCAAGTACCTCTCAGCTTACTGGAACATGCTGGTTGACAATTTGAGCAAACAGCTGTCAAGAAAGTTGTCATTCTGATAATGTTTGAGGTACAGAAGTCAAGTGTTAATAGACCTGCTGCAGTGTAGAGGAGCAAGAAGTCTCAGACCTTTCAGTTCAAAGGGAACAGCAGCCCAAAGCCCTTTTGATCTGGTGATGATCTGCAAACCTGCACTTATCCATCTGTTCTGCTGACTCTCAAGATAGTCAAGCAGCAAAAAAATACCTCATGACAAGCAACTTGGCAACACAGATGATTAGAGGATACCCAAAAGAAGAATATACTGCTGTAGTAAGTTCATAGTGAACCTTTCCCACTATGTCCTTGGGACCTCCACTCTGCACTTGAGCTTCCTGAGTCAAATATTTTTGCACTTCTCAGTCCACAGTGATTCTCTTCTATGAATGTCAAGGCAGTTTTTTAACCCACTTAACAGACTTAAGTTGTTAAAACACAGATGGTGCAACAGACATAGAAAACGAGTTGCCCAAATGGTAAATAAGAGAGAAGCACCTCCCTCCACACTCCCCATCTGAAGGGGAGACCAGGCAGATGCAGAGTGCAGGCTAAAATCCCTTCTCCCCATGTTGCACCCCTGTGTCTGCCTCCCCAGCAAGCCAAGTCTCCACAGAGACCAATTTGTAGCCTATCAAAATGTCACCTTAGCTTTTTTTCACTCTGTCATTAGAGGGGTTTTCCTTATAAAACTCTTCAACCCTCAGGACTGACAGACCAGGCTATATTTGCCCCTCATAGCATGCTTCCAACGTGCCCAGCAACTTTTGCTGTTTACATTTTCCTGAATTATTTAAACTATTTGATAGCAAAGTGTGTTAAAAATAAACACAAACAGTGAGTCTTTAAATAGAAACGCACAGCACTCAGTAAGTCAGTGGAAAACGTTCCCTGACATTTGATACTTGGGTCACAATTGTTCTGAAAATTGAAAGCTGAAGATAAGCTATTGCAAAAAGAGATTGCCTTTCAGAAAAGTCAGCTGATGAGCAATATTATATGAATTGACTATTTCAGGAAGTCTCCCTTACCTGGCAGGGCTTCCAGATGACTCCCCAGTTCCCAAAGAAGCCATCCCAGGGTATTCCATCCAGCAGCAGCTCAACACTCTGATCCTTCCCAGTGCTGGGGTTTGCTTTGCCAAACCCTGCAAACCACCCAGCTCTTCCTGAGCTTCACAGACTCCACTTCCACGGAAAATTCTGTGACTGCACAACTCCAGTTTTCCTGCAGCACGAGGAGCAGAGGGGTCCACATTGTCCAGATGGGTCAGGGTCACCAGTCCCCCTGAGCACAAGGGGGCTGGGACAGCACACGGGGGTCATTTGTCCTCCCAGACCAAGCACGAGCCAAGAGAACACCCCAGGTGACCCAGGGACTCCCAAGGCTGCAGGACAAAGCTCCAGCAGGGCAGGCAGGATGGCTGTGATGGAGCCACACCTGAGGCTCCTGCAGCACCCAAAAGGAGAGGGGAGAACCCTGGCAGAGCTTAAGTAGGGCCCTGGGGGTGGGTGATGTGTGGGAGGTGGCATTTCATGTCCCAGGTGGCCCATGAGCCACCCCTCATCCTCAGGATGGAGGACACCTGTGTGTCTTCCCACATGGGGCTCCCCTCCAGCTCCTCCACCAAGGGCAGGGTCCTGATCCCTCAGGCCAAAATAATGCATTTCTGAATAATTACAACACCTTTTCCTCGGTGTTTCAGTCAGACCAGACCCCAAAGCTAGTGAAAGCAAGGAAAATCTTTCTGCTGATGCCAGGCACTTTGGACTAGGCTCTTATGGAACTATTTGTGTTTCACTCTGCATTGCAGATTGAACTTGTGTTAATCAAGGCACCGGTGACACTATCAGAGAGACGAGGTGACGTTTCCCTGCTACTCTACCATTTTAAACAAGATTCCATGAAGAGGTTGACCTTTCCTCAGTCAAATTATAAAGGCCAAAATTGCAGGAATACATCTTTCAATTAGTGCCACTGATAGTAAAAAAATGCCATAAGCATCACACTTAAAACATTATCAAGCCTGGATATATTTCAAATGCAGAGCAGGGGGGATTCTTCACTTCTGAAACACAGTGAATCTTATGGAACTTTTCCCCAGAAATGTGACAATTCTGGGGAAAAGCAGGAGCACGAGGGACTTGCCTGACTACAAGGAGGGCTCTTGGCCATGGGCTTGGTGGGGGAATTAATGCCCCTTGGTCTGGCAGAGAGAGACCAGGACTGAGGGTGCCACTAAGCTGGTGGTGTTTGCTGCCAGCCAGGGGCAGAGGGCACAGGATCAGCAGAGGGGAAGAGTCCCAATGGGGAACAAGCGTCTTTTTAACTCTCTTCTCTTCCTGAGGGTCTCACTTTTGCCAGAAAACTTGCCTCCAAATGAGTTCTCTAGGCAGCAGAAAATGAAGCCCAGAACGAATTTTCAAAACTCAGCCTGAAGTATCCACAGCAAAGCTCTGTTTAAGGAGAAATTCTGCAAGGAACAGAGGATCCAAAGTCCCTGCTGCTCTGTAAAGACAAGGTGCATTTTTCCTTTTGCTTTCCCTCTCCTTTGAGCTGAACGAGGCTGCAAGTCCAGCTTGTCAAAAGAGCAGCAAATATTGCTGTTGAAAGCACCAACACCCACCAGGGCTGAAACTTTACACGGGCTCCACTTCTATTTCAGTGTTATTTGATATTCCAGATGAGGATCCTGCTCTGCAGAGGTGAATGTTAAGTGTTTAAACCATCCCTCCTGTGTCACTGTACATCTGTCCCCCTCTCCATACATTCATGAAGTTATAGGATGTTCACAATCGTAATATTTGAGCCCCTGCCCTTCAGGAAAATGATTGCTACTTTTAACATAGTTTTTGGCTCAAAAAAAAGAAAATGAGAATCTATGTTGAAAAGTGTGTGAAGACCCCTAAACTTCAGTTACTGCTTCTGTTTCCCAAATAAGGCACACACTGCAGTGCTAAATGAAAGCATCTAAAACCTTTAATTACCTCTAATACAGCCAGAAGCCCTTGGACACAGATATAATATGAGGAAACTATTTATTATGAATAACTCCCACAGATTAAGAAACATCTGAGTTTCTACTTCCTGTTCTCACTCATTTTATTCCATATTTTGTGTTTCCTACTTTTTCATCTTATGGGAGCCATGCTGAATGCTAACAAGACATATGCATTTACCTGTGCTGTCATTTCCATGCTAATTAATTCAGGTCCCAAAATCTGCATTTTGTGCAGGTTTGGTAAATCCCTCTTAAATTGGTAATTTGAGCCCAAATCTTCTCCCAGGGCAGAGAGAATCATTCAGCTCCTGGCCATCTCTGCTTACAATGTCAGTGGAGGGATAATTTTAATTAAAATGCTAGGTAAGAAAGTCATTAGAAAGATAACAAACAGGCTAAATCACCCATTACCTGTGGCCAGTACATATATATGGGATTCTAATCCAATTTATGAGGCTTTCAAGCCAGTAAAACAACTAATTTTAAAATGCATTTCAGTCAAGATGAAAAACTACTTTGTTGTGTGCCTTGTTTTTTAAGGTGCAGGATGAATAAGCCACAGACGACAACAGAAAATCATTTTCCTCCTGTTTGCATTTATTAATGACACAAACGCAGTGATTAGTCCTAAGTGATATCCATCAGAAGTCTCCTGGCTGTTTATACACAGCTTTAACATGAGTTGAAGTACCTCAGATACTTGAAGAGTGATGTCAGCAGACTGTTTTTCTGCTGTTATTTCCTTTTATTCTGATGTCTCCCACGTTAACCACCAACCACAGGGGACACACCGTGGTCTCACCGTGTCCTCCTCGGTGCCTCATCACCTGCAGGTGCCAAAGGCTTTGAAAGCCTTCAAGGGAACAGTAAATATTCAAGAAAAGCTGTTGAAATTAGTAGATATGAGGCCACTGTGCGAGTACATAAAACATAATTGCCTTACATCGGGTATTTTCACTGAACTCGAAATTGTAATTATTATTTTGGGCTATGCTACCACTGGAAAAAAAAAAAAAAACTAGTAGGAAAAACAGGAGTGATGCAGCAAAAAAAAGCTCTTCACGGTTAAGTGAAAGTATTGAAAAATGGGATAGTGTGTAATTAGACATAACATATATCCAAGAAGATATTTACAGTCTTCATTAAGATGCAGGACAGTAAGATGCTGAAGAAAAAATCAGCCCCAAATACAACAAAAGTCACCATCAGTTATGCGTGCCAAAGGAACCTTTACAATGAACAGGAAAAGCTAATTCCATTCTGCCTCACCAAAAATGTCTATAGAATTGTGATGTATTCCATTTTTCTGAGCACCTTCTTCCCAGTTTTTCGGATTGCTTTTCGGTAGGGAGAACAAAACCAGGAGAAGGAAGGACAATGGGAACAAAAATAAAAAAGATTTCTGTCTCACCCAGCATAAAATGTATTTCATAGAAAAAGCACTCAGGAACCAGAGGAGAAGAAAAAAGCCCTATTTTTATGCCAAAGCTCTGTCATAAAATAATAGTTTGCAAACTGACTGTATTCATAGCCTTAGTTTCAGTACAAATGCTGCATCCATTAAAGAGAAATACAGGGTGGCAGGGCTGGATTTATCCCTGGAATCTGCACACTGCCATAAAGAATGTCCTCTATTAATGACAACAGCTGTTGGTTTAATAACCCTCGAAAAGATCATTAAATTCCTCCCCACTTCCCATAAACATATGGAAGAAATGGGAAAGTGTTAAAACATATGGGAGAACATATTGGCATCCAGCAGGCTCCTGGAGGGGCTGGGAATCCCAACCCTGCAGCTTTGGGGTCGACACCGGTCCCACCACGGTGCCACAGGTGTATAAACTGGGGGAGTGATGGAGATACTGGGAGATGGTGGAAGGGGCTGGATGAGGCAGGGGGTGCTCTGACACCTCACCCTCACTTACATGGTGTTTGCAGGCATGGATTTCCTTCCCTCTCTGTTTCCTTCTTTGCACCCAAAACTTTGGGATGTGCGAAATCTCCTTTCCCCAAAGAGCTGTAAGAAACCTGTGACTGTGGGTCACCTCCTGCACTTCCTAGAACAAGCAAAAATTCATTTAGGCAAATGGGAATTCCCCAACAGCTTGAAAGAGAAATCACAACTGTTTCCTGCGATCAGGGACACCGTGACATTCCCACATTGGCATATAAGTTATGCACAAGCCTTAAACCACACCAGAGCACAAGGAACACTTCAGTGAGATATTGTTGGCATTGTTGCTAATGCAGGTGAACAACGGTGGCAAAACCTGAAGAAATGTGAAGCCCAAAGCCACACTTGAAGCCTTAAGTCAGTCAAAATGGTCCCATTTCACATCCTCTGTAATGGGGTCAATCAGCCTTCAGAGGAACGGGCACAACAGCAGCATTTTCATTTGGAGGAGCAAGAAACTATCCAAATGCATAAACCAGCTGCTCTCTGGGGAAGAGAACACTATTGATAAGACAGAGGGAGAGAATCCACCCAGGAGTTTTCCTTCCTCTGTGTTCCCCAGTAGGTCCAATATCAGAACACCTCAGCCCTCTGAAATGATTCATTTAACCTTGGCAGTTTAATCGTGGCAATAATACTTGTGCTGTTCTCACAGCACCTGACAATTGCTGGAGCCATTACACCCCCTTCTAGAGGAAGCTCTTGGATCCCAGTCAATCCCAAGGCAGATATTTACTCCCCAGGTGCCAGCCAAGTGTTTGGAAATAACCCCCATGATGTACAGGAACACCAGACCGTAACAGCTTTTGTTCAGCTGCCCAGAAAGGTTATAAAGTTTTGTAGGCATTTGTTCTGAGCAGATTTCCCCTCAGTACTAAAGGACATTCCCAAAGTCCTTTTGCTGGCTCTCCCCTCCCTGGCCTGGAGTTTAACTACAGAGTTGTGGCTTCAAGGTCAGTTCAAAGGGGGGCTCTGAAAAGTTGTTTTCTTTTTCTCCCAACTGTGTTCAGTCCCATCTGTTTATCCAATGCAGTCTTTGAATGCATGCTCTGGTAAAGTGATAGATGGAATAGATTCATTAGGTCATTAATCACCCATGAAAAGCCTTAAAAATAAATATTAATCTTTGTTTGGGAATTTTATTTTTCTCTTCTGATAGCGGATTAAAAGTGTGCCTAGATATTAATGTTCCAATTAATGTACGGTTTGCTTAAGTGAAAAAATAATTCATCAGATTCAAAAAGACAATCTGATAAAATGTTTTCATTATAAGATGTATACGCAATGATTTAAACATTTAATTAGATATTTCTGTGGCAGTCTGAGAGATATCTTCCTTCTAGATAATCAAGGCAGTTTAATCTTTTTACCTCATCTACAGTGGATTTTGTGAATTTTTTTATCTTCCCAATGAACTTGGCACCGAGTGAAATTCCCACCCAAACAGGCTGACAGGCAGTTCATGAGCCATCAGCTGCACCTTCCTTGGGTACACAAATAATTACAAGTTCACTCTTTCAAAAGACTGCTTTTTCTTCAGCAAGACCCAATTACAATATTAAGCCATAAACCCAGGTCGTCTCATTGTTTATTTATGTTAAAATTCCCTAAACAAATGGTTCCTGTCTTCTGTAAATTGATAGCACAAAATGAGCGAGTTTGTCAAAGTCATCCCAAACTATATATAAAGTAATTGTGGTTTTGTAAATCCAAGTCAGGTATGTAATTATTGCAAATAATATTTCCTGCAGTACTCAGTTAAGCAGAAAGGCATTTCAGTGAAATTTTGGCTGGTAATTGACTGTTTTGAAAATCCATCATTTCAACTCACAAGAATATATGCCAGCCTGTATGTTTTATTTATATACACACACTTCTACCTGTGACCTCACATGCCTGCCTAACACAGTGCATCCTCAACAAACCTGGGAATTGAACCCCACAGCTCCCCGTGCTGTCCCAAAGAAATGTTAGAGGTTGAAAGGGTTAATTTCCTACACCTTTTTTTTTGTTTTGTTCAAAGAGCCCCCAAGCACCACAGCCCCTTGTGAGGACTGGAGCAGAACTAGAAATAGTTGCTCCCTTTTTGGAGACAGAGCCCAGGACACAGGTCACCAGCCCATGCTGCCTTCTCCTCCCTGCCTCTGGCCTTCCTCTTAGCTCTTCAGCCTCATTTTCCAGCTACAATAATTCTGTGATTTCTTTTTGTAGTGATGAGTTCAGATTGGAAAACCAGTTTATCAGCCGGGTCAGTTGCTCATGCATTCTTGCAGAGTGGGCTTTCAATACACCAATATCAAATTCAGGGGAGTTATGGGGAGTTTTAGGAGGGAAAGGTTCCCTTCACTGTGCAATTCATATATTACACTGAGGAAGCAAAATGTTCAATCATTGGTATCTAAAGCAGCACAGATCCTTTCCATAGATATCCATCTGATCTGTACTTTACACCCATCTGCTGCAGTGTGTGATGTAGTGGTTAATACAGACCAAGCTCTGCTCATTCTCACAGCTATCAGTTCCAAATTCATTTCATGCTTTTGTGTTTAAAAAGCACTCTGAAGCCACAGCCACCAAATACTAGCCAGTCAGCCTCTTCCAGAGCTCCAGACCCCTTTTCACACACACATCACCCCCAGTTTTTGTAAACGATTCAAAAGCAGCTCTAAGTGATGACCTTTGGAGCTAAGGGACAATGAATTAGAGTCTTTGAGTATCACCAACACTTTAAAAATAAAATAATTCTTATTTGTTTGTTTGTTTTGCCTAGCCAGCGTTTTGAAGGTCAGAGTATGCCTTCTCAAGCTGCTGGGTATTTTACACTTCAGTGGAAATAAAACCAGTCTGCAAGTACCTTCACAGCAGTGTGAGAACTCCCTCCCACACAATCAACGGGAATGAAGCAGCATTCCTACTGAAAGGCAGAGTGGGAATGCTGGGGAATCTTGGTTCTGACAAATCAACTGAAACAAGAATTGCTCCTCAATGCTCACTCTCAGCAACTTGGAGCTTGGGGATTGCAAATGTTCCTGTCCCTCCAGGTAAGGGAAAGAGTGAGATCATCTCTGACACTCCCAGAAAGGTTTCTCTGTAAATCAGGGCTGTCCTCTTGCAGCACCTCCTGCACTGGCAGGGAGGGCAGGGGATGCTCAGTGCATCCCCCCCCAGCCACTCCCTGCTCTCAGTGCCATCCCTGCTCCCACCAGAGCAGGCTCTGGCACAGAAACCACTGCCGTCATCAGAGCTTCAGCACGGTAAATATTTGATCAATTCACAGATTTTCATTCACGTATGTGACTCACTATTGATTTCTCTCTTATTTTTAGCCAGCTGCAGCGCACTTGACATGCCACTTCCCAAATGTCTCCTGCACACGGTGACAGCTTGTCTTGGCAGCATTCACAAGGTGAAGAGTCACAGGTGTGTGGCCAGGAGGAGGGAGGTCACAGCACTTGTGACAAACTTGCTGCAATAATAAGAATAAAAACCACAGCAGATCTAGGCATGTCTCCTCACCCATGTGGCACCAAGCTGTCATTTACTAGTAGGAGGATCCACATGTGGGGAAATTAGACTCAAATCTAGAAAGGTGAGACCCCTTGCTAGTGCTGTCCCCCATCACTGGGCCAGCTTAGAAGCCAGACACAAAGCTTTAAAAACGTGAAACTGATACATAAGATCCTTAACTGAAGGCCCTCATTCAGAAATGGCCTTAAATTGTTGTCCCTTAATCCTCCACAGCAGATGAAAGCTAATTTATCTTGGAACGAAAACATCTGCAGGAGAGCTAATGTGTTTTAAAATATGCACAGTAACCTCACACTGAGCTGGACCTGCCTCAGCCTTCCCGAGCACTGATGCAGAGATCAGCTGCAATGCAGGGATTGCTCCTGCAGCAGTTGTCCCTCTGACCCCACTGCAGAGCCATGGGACAGGAGATGGAGAGGAGCTGTCAGGGACAGGCTCCCTGCAGAGCCAAGCCTTGGCATCCTCTTGACACCCTCTACCAGCTGGAAACACCTCTGCCTCCTGCCTCTTTTATTCAGGGTTCACCTCCGGGCTCATTCCTGCAGTTTTAGGGGCAAGTTGGTCCCAAACAGAGCCCTCGAGCTGTGCCTGTGCTGAGGTTCTCCTGCAGAGAGGGGGTGAAGCCCCAGTGCCTCTGGGAGCCATGCCTTGTTACTGATGCCAAATCTCTAATCCCTGCTTCCTGTAAGGCCAGTTAAAAGCGGGGGAAAAAGGAAATAAACAAACAAAAACCCCTCCCAAACAATTAAAAACCCACCAACCAGTACAAAAACCTCCACACAGAAACAGTGCTTTCCCCAGCTGAATCAGTTAATAAAGAACATAAGGAACTTGGAGTTTTTCTGGGTTATGCTTCAATTTTTATTACAAAATTATCAATTATTGAATAATATTTATTTGAATTATTCAGCTAACCTTTTATTTAAACTGGCATTTGGTCACAGGGAGGCTGGAACAAACCATTTCAATCCACAAGCTCTATAATCTAAACAGGTAGGCTTAGCAGAGATAAAAGTCACATTTCACAGGAAAAATCCATTTGCCAGCCTCATTTCACCTTCCAAATCTGCTGCCAGTGCTCACGAACAGCAGGAGATGGAATCACAGAGCAGCTTTGGTGCCTGGTGGTGGTGATGGGGAGCAGGACACCCTCCCCATGGCCCCACCAAGGCACGAGTGGCCAAGGGCTCTGGTGCCAGGGGAGGGATGTGCCTTCTGCCTGGCCCAGCCTTGCCCTGCCCTGCCAAGGTTTGGGGAGGTGATGCTCACCATCCAGCCAGCATGAGCCTGCAAACCACAGCTCTGCTCTCACTCAGAGCCAGGGGCAGCTCCTACCCCTGCGATAACACTCCAGTGGCCACACCTTGGAGCTGCTTGGTCCTGGTACTGCAGGACTCATCCCACTCACACAGGCAGGATGAGCCACAGCCTGAAAGTGGAAAACTGAGGATAAGCCTGTACAGCATCACGACCAGCACTTCTGTCTTCCCAGCAGAGGAGTGCCAGGAGGGAACTTGCCCCCAGAGCTCCCTTTGAAGGCTGTGTGTTCCTCTCCCATCTTGCTCAGTGCTCCTCAGCAGTGCAGTCTCCTCCAGGGCACAGGTTGTGCTGTACCATGGGCTTTCCAAGTGACATCTTCAGGTGACACTGCTACACGTGTGTGTGTGTGTGTGTGGAGTCTCACCATACTCAAAGCAATCAAGGTGGTTTAATTACCTCAGTGCTCTTCCATGCACAGCAATAAAACAGACGTGTTAAAGCTCAATAGTCAATCGTTTGAGCTAAATCAATAAATAATTATCTGTGTTATACCACTGTGGTCATAAGCAGAAGCTTCCAGACCTGGATGCACTGGAAATAAACAATAACCACACATTCAAGTGCAAGAAAGAAGGAAAGCAGATGTTCCTCACAAAACATGAGGAATACTTTTTTTCCTAAGGGCATAATAGTGAGGTTTGCAAAGTGCCAGAGCTGTGAACTGATCATTTATTCCTTAAACAACTACGGGGTTTGAAAATGTTATTACAACAATAGCAGGTTCCTAATTACCATATCTGGTATTATTTCTGCCCTGCAATTGTAAAACTGACCAGAGTGCACAAGGGCACCCAAATATGAGCAAAGTGGTGTGATACACTGAGGAGCAGTGACTTGGGTCTTGACCTGTGTGGGAGTTTTATATAACAAATTTCCTGTAATAATTTAAAAGTCGTGAGAGAAGGGGTAACCAAAAGCAAGCATCCTGCAACCGTCACCAATAAATTCCATTTTAATGCCCATGGCATCTCAGAAAAATGCCTATTTAATTATCTCCTAATTAAGAGCTTTCCCCACCCGCTCACCTCCCTGCTCTCTTCCTCCTCTCAGATAACTCTGGGAGCTGGAGCTCTAAGAAGAAATACAAACTTCTGCAAGGTTTTAAACAAGAATTGCAAGGCCTGGCAACCCTGCTACTTGAATGTTTCCTGCTCTAAGGAGTGAGCTGTAAGTGCCTCCTCCATCGTGGGGCTCACCCCGAGACACAACCAGGCACAGCATCACCTCTGCACTTTACCTGTTCAGTCCCTACACAGACACAAATCTTCCTTTGAAGAGAAACCTTGCTCTATTTTCAGCTGAAATTCTTACACAAGATTAAAAACAAATAAAAAATAAAAAGCACTGCTCCTCTAATAAAACCTCCGTAAGATAACGCAATTTTTATAGCGCATGAAAATAACAATAAAGACTCAAGCTTTGGTAGAAATCAATGAATCTCCTCTTTCAAAAGCTTCTGTGCAAACAATATTTCCTTGAACTAATACAATACGTTGAAGTGAAAATTTCAGCTTTACTATAATTGCATCAATAGAGCAGTCACATTCCTCCAAACAGCTACCCTGAAGATGAGATTTTAAAGCATGGTACATAAATATAGGAACAGAGAACAAAATAGCTTCTTTTTTTTTTTTTGATAATTAAACAGTTAGCAGCTAAATTGCATTGTAATTGATTGGAAAATTGCTTTTTTAATGAGATTTAGTCACTAGGAAATGGCTTTTTTCTTCAATATGCCCAATGTGCATTGGGTCATTTAAACAGTAAATTGCCTTCTTGGGCTCTCCCATCGAGATTGAACTTTCTGCAAGAAAAGTCACAGCACTGGCAGAGGGTCCCAGCCCTGCCAGGCCCTGCCAGGCTCAGCCCCAAGGCTGGGCAAGGACAGGGGGAGACAGGGGGGTCTCCTTTACCCACCCAGGAGATGAACTCACACCCTGCCACCTCTACTGTCTCCTCTCCATCACAGACCTCAGTCTGTACAACCTCGACAGGCAAGACAGAGTGTGGGAGAAAGTGCTGAATTACCTTTTTAGAGATGGATTATTTTAGACTTAATGCACCACTATGATTAGCACAGTGTGTAACAAGAGAGAGCAGCCTTTCCTCAACACTAGAAAGGCCATTAAAATATTTGTTCTCAGGGATATGCTCAGAAAACAGTGTAAAACAAATCTTGTCCAGATGTGTGAAGAGAACTGGATAAGTATGTACTGAAAATAAATTATCATTTGACAACCTGTTAGTTAAAGGAATTTTCCAAATGCTCCAGGAAAAAAAAGACTTTGAAGAAGCCCGATTATTGTGAATAACCTCTTCTGAACAACAACAAATGCATTAGACAATTAAGTCCGATTTTTATTGTTTAGCTTCCAAGATCTCTATTGATGGGACTTGGACTGCAATACAAACAGCACAATCGCAATCATTTGTTGCTGCCATAGCAACAGCCCAAATTAAAAGGGCAAGCTCCAAAGTTGAAGTGGCATCACAGTTGTAGTTTATAATTGCCTGACAGCAAAATGATGTGAGCAGGGTGGCAGCAGCACTTGCAGGTACCTGTGAAGCAGCTTTGCTTGCAGAGATCAAAGTCATTTAGGTCAGGTTCTGAAATCAAGGACGAGCGCCAGCTCTCATGTTTGTACCAGGTTTTTTTTTCTCTCTCTCCCTCTCTGTCTCTGCAACTTTAAATATCTGGGAAATGGAGGTAGGCTTAAGGAAAAAAAGAGTTCAGAGCAATCTGATGGAGATTTAGGCTATATTTCCATTCTCTAGGCTTCTAGTTGGGAACTCAGCTGAAACTTATTTGTCACTTCTGTTGTGGATTTTAGAAAGTGGCAGAGAACAGAGTCCCCTCCTTCCATGTGCCCCTCAAGCCCCCCCAAAAAAACAAAATGGAAGAAACATGCTGTCATGGCCTGACCTTGCAGCAAAAGGCAAAAATACATTCAAATAAAACCCACGGTCAGAAGTTTCATCAAAAAGCATGTGAACCCACTTCCTCTGAAACACCTCTAAATGTAAGGGCATATTTTAAGTACATTTTTGTCCTTTTTTCTGGCTTTGGCATAAAAGAGGTGAGACAAGAGCCTGGACCTGCTGGGTTCTTCAACTGACCTGTGAAAATACATGTGAGATCAGCATCTCTCAGCTCCAGGTAGGACAAAAAGTCCTTCCTTTATGTATTTGCAGAAGCTGCTCAGAGCATCACTTTGTCCACGTGTTTACACACTCCTGAACATGATGGGGCCATTAGCACAGCTGGGCGAAGGTGCCAAACTCATAAAAATAACAAATAAAGATTCACCATCTTCTGTAGAACAGAGAGAGGTGTTCCATGGAGCCATTTATCCACACAGAGGTGGGACTGGTGAGAAGTGCAGGGTACATGTTGAGGTTCTTTCATGAACTGCTCATCAAGCGTCTTTGGAAACTGGGTCTTGGGAGTACAAGCCAAAGGTAGAGCTTAGATTTTCAGGTATGGCCGTAATCAGGCACCAAACCATTTAAAATTTCCAGTACTAGACAGAGCAGAAAACACAGATTAGCGGGACAAAGATATTTAATGATACATTATTGACCTCTGATAAGTGTCAAGCCACGGGAATTCAAAGCCATTTTCTGTCCTATAAAGGGCAACTATAAAGTGAACTTTGAAACTTGAATTAATTTAATGGCCCTTTACTTTATCAGCAGTTTGATGGACAAGACCTGAGGGCCAAAGGCTGAGCTGGCCCATTCTGATGGAGGATCTACTTCTGCAGAAGGACAAGGCACTTGACTGTGTTAAGTGCCAGAAAGCTGAATTTGAGTCTACAATTGTCACACTTGTGCAGCTCTCAGGAACTGCCATGGGGACCTTTGGATTTGTGACTTCATTACCTTAAAGAAAATCTGACCTGTGGATACACTTTAATAAAACTTAGTAGGCAAATTCTTTGCTGACAGGGGTAGATCCAGCTTTAACTCAAAGAGAAGTGGAAATGCTCTCAAACACCTAAAAAGCAATTTTAAGTGGTCAGGAACAGGTTGTGCTTTACCTTCACAGCAAGGGGGTGTGTTGCTTTCACCCCTCCTGGAGCAGCATTCCTGGGACAGGGACAGGAATCACTTCCCCAGGTGCCAATCCTGATCTGAACAAGCAAATAATGTTTTCTGAAATTAAACTACAGGGCCTCTAACTTCAGCCTTTTTCATTTCATTAGGCCTTTGTTACAATGACAACAGAAGGAAAGTAATACTGCCTAGAGGTACCCCAGCCATGAGTGACAGCAGACACAGTAATGTGCATAATTACAATATTCATAAGTAATTTTTCATTATAATTAACAAAGACAACTGTCTTTTGTTCTGATTACCTAAAGATATGTTAAAAGTAGGTTTGCATAATTAATTACCAAATGTAATGTTTCTTACAAATCCTTGGAGGTTATTTCAGGGACTTTGTTTGAGGAAGTCAGCTCCATAATAAACATTATCTGTCATTTCAGAGCTTATAGACTAATTGTGGTGATGTAAAGAGGAGCACAGCTTGAGCATCAAGCAGAAAATGAAGCCCAGGAATTATTATTGGCAAATAAAAAGCAAACTTGCAGGAAGCTGAGAAGATTCTTTGCCAGTTTAAGGGATTTCTGCAGGGCCTGTGGCAGCTGCCCCAGGCTGAGCATTTGGCCACATTGGAGGGAGAATCTTTGCCCCCACAGACACCTTGGTGGCTTCTAAAAATTCAAGCAGCAATGGGACAAGAGTCCTGCTTTTTATGAACTAGAAGCAGTCCACAATGAACAGCTTAAACTCCTACTGTAGACAATCATTCTTTGGTGAAGTTTATTTAATACAAGGTTCTACTTCCCGCAGTTTACACCATTTCTTTGATTTTTTTAAATAAAACTTTAAAGAAGAGTCTATATATAGAGTTACATAGCTATGTAAAGAAGATCCAATTACACATCCCATAATAAAATATGCATGCACAAAGGTATGCCATAAAAGCAACATAAAGGAGATTTATTGAATATTTTAAAAGTTTGAGCTCTCAATATGGAAATACTGTGAAAGGTCAGGCTTTTGAAGAATTAAATCCATTTCCAGTGTTTCCACCAGGCACGTTATATGTGCTTTGATAATGTCCACAATACTGAAGCACAAAATCTCCATGAAGGATGAGCAACTTGATATCATTCAGTTTATTTTAATGTCTCTTTGAAATTATTTGCATACTCCCGTATATTTTTCCATTTGTTAACACCATAAAAATAAATGCTTAAATAAAAATAAATTTGCCATTCATCAATTTTTAGTGCAGTTTGTTGCTTCTCCAACAAAATATTCAATATGGGATTCATCATTATCTGTTATGGTGCGTATTTGCATTTATCTACTTGGCAAGAAAAAAAAGCATAGGCAACCTCAGTTTATAATCCTATTTTATGACATTTCATTGCCCTCTCCAGACCAGAAATAAACACCTACAGGGTTGGATTGCTCAGAAAATAGGCTTATGTACATTACATATTTTCACTATGCATCTGTTTTGGGCAGGGGTGGCTGAGTTGGGGGGGTGTGGTTTGTTATACTGAGCTAAGTTCACAAAAAAGGACACAATTTCCAAACATTTCTATTCCACCCCTGTCAGAAGCTGGTTTGGGCTGACATGTAATCAGTCTCTTTCCTTCATCCCTTTGTTTTATTTCCCCTTTATTGCATTCTGTATTCTTTAGGTTTAAGCTGATCCCCTTTTCCTAAACTGTTCTTCTCCCCCATGTGTACCTTTGCCTCTCACCTACATCACTGTGAGGTGCATTAAAACCACCCCTTTCCTGGGAAAGCACTAAGAAGAAGAGCCTGTCCCTCATTTAAAAGCCAGCTTCTCAACTAAATTACCAGGTCACAAAAAGGTGTAATGGATTCTCCATTCAAACATGACATCAGAGAACACTCATGCAGCACACGGTTTGAATTCAAGCAAATTCTGAAAACCTTTTCAGTAGCAGTTCTTACAAGCAAATCCCACTCAAGTCTATATGTTTTTTTCTTCCTGCCTCCAGAAGAGCACAGCTCAGTGTCACAGAGCTCTGCAGAACAGCCCACAATGAGAACCAGCACTGATTTGTGTACCAGCCACTCTGATCAACCTTTACAAGTTACTTTTAAAAGAGCAATTTTCACTCCTCACCTTCAACTCCACTCAGTGTTTCCTCTAACACCCACGCTAGCTCTTCACATTTGCAAGTCTCTATAAAAAGGATATTCCTTATTCCTGAAAAGCATCTTTAATATGCTGATGGTGCTGGCACTGGGCTGCAAGCTCCACACAACAGGTGGGATTTTTCTGTGGAAAATTCCCTACAGAACAGTGTAATCTGACCTGCCACAATAACAAACAACTTTCTAGAAGTTTGAGCCTTAGGGATAAGTAGCTAAAGGCAGAACAAACTCTCAGAATCAAGAAGAGATATCAAACTTTCATCACCTTTGATAGAAAAAGTTATTTTTGGCACAGCAAATGAACTACTAGAAACAATTGTATTCACCACCTCTCTCCTCTGAGAGGTCTGGATGTGCTGGAGGGAACTGTGCCCCAGTCAAAATCTGATACAGCTGCTTGTGATGTGATAACCCTGTCCTCCCCCTCTGTGACAACTGGATATAAGACAAAGCATGAAATTTCATTTCCTTCTGCTCTGCTGCCTCTGCAAGGTTTGCCATCACTTGGGGACATCTCTGCCTGCCTCAGTCCACTCGCTCTGCCCCACTGGCTACTTGCATTTTGACTGCATTTCTTTCTGAATTACAGGGACATGTGTTCATGTACCATAGGAGATGGCACTCCTGCTGATCTATCTAATAGTTTGTTTGCTTTTTGAGGGTTTTTTTCTATATAATCAGAAAAGTACTCGAGCTCAAGTTTCTGCCAAATTTTATCCCTATGTGACTCAACCCAAGGCACACAGAAAGTCCTTCAGCAGCAAATGAAGAGATGTCAGTGACAGAATATGCTGAGTTGGAAGGGACCCACAAGGATCATCGAGTCCAACTCCCAGCCCTCGATGAGGTACCACACAAGTTCCAGAGTTGGGTATGGTTTGTAAAGTATATGCTGCTGAGATGGTATGTGGGCTTTGTGTTGGCTCAACAGAGGACTTTCACCCTCTGGATTATCGAAAACCCACATCCCATAGAAGACAACAGTAAGTCCTGAGATCCCACACTGTCTTTTGTAACAGAACCACTGAGAAGCAGCAGTGGGCAAATCCAAAAACAGGTCATTCAGCTTCTCCCCATCAGCTCACTGCAGGGAATATTGTCAGTTTAATTTCCTCATTTAGTTCCTTCTGCTTCCCATAACACTGCTTTCGAATCACAACAGTGTCTGGGAGTAGGATATGCCAGCTGGCTTTGCAATATTTTGTACTCACAAAACTCCTGCCTTTAAATGAGATTAACCTTTGAGCAAAATTCATACACACGCAGCACACAGCGTAGTGAGGAGCAGCCACCAGCACACAGCACCAAGAAAATGGGCAAAGAAAAGGTGTCCTTTATTCTAGTGACTCAGAGATTAGTGTTGAAGTTTTCACTGTGCCAAAGGATTGTTTAAAAAAATACTGTATGGAGAGGCATGTAGGTCAGGTTTTACCGGGGAAAGAGGGTTATACAGAAATGGATTGCATCCAGCCACTCTCAAAGAATAAAACTGTCTTAAGTTTCAAGGGAAACCACTGAAATTCCAAGGTATTTGTAACCTCAGCAGTGCTTCAGGAATAGGATGCCATGCCCCCTGAGTACCCATCCTGGTGAGGCTGAGCTTCCTTTTCTTACGCAGAAATGTATTTTTAATATTTTTAATAGGACGATAATTTTCTCCTGTCAACAAGCCTCCCCTGTCGCTCAGAGAAGAGCACGTCGAGCCTTTATTGCCATCTAGTGACCGCATTGATCGCAGTGGCACAGGGAACACGACTGGGAGTGTGGAAACCAACTCCTGTCGGTGCTGCTTGTCCCTCACCCTGAATTTGCGACCTTTGGAGCTCAGGTTTCCAGGCTGGGAGGGAGCCCCACGTTATCCATCCCTGCCCGGTGTGCGCAGCCCGGAGCTGGGTGGGATGCTCAGGTGCTCCCGGCTCTCCTCCATCCCTCCCTCCCTCCCTCCCTCCCGAGCCGGTGCCACCAAGAGCCACAGGGTGACACTGCAGGACCGAGCCCCGAAACACACCCAGGTCCTTGGATCGAGCTCCAAAACACACCCACGTGCTTGGACCGAGCCCCCAAACACACCCAGGTCCCTAACGGGGCAGGTCCTCCCGCCCCTCCAGGGGAAAGGGCTGTAAGGATAAAGCCGGCGCTGTGCTCTGGGGTAGGTTTGTGCCCCTTTGCAGACACGGTCACTTTGGTCCCTGTCTTGCAGTGTGACCCCATGTGCGGTCACAATACCCTGTGACAGAGCACAGGGACAGTCTGCAGTGGTTCGGGGGTAACAGGGCTGGTGTGAGCACCATCCCCTTACCCGCCTGTTCCTGCCCATTTCCTATCCCATGAGCATCCACTCACACTTCATGGTTAACTTTCCCACCATTTGGCTCTATCAGTTTCCGCTGTATTTCAGGAGATGAACACTCTCAGTTACCCCAGGATGTGTCTGCTGTTTCCTGAGACAAAGATGTTTGTGCTGCCCCTGGGGTCAGTGGCTCACCGAAGTGATGAAGAGCAGGATTTAATGTTGTCTAATTTCACTGGGCCATAAGCTGATAAACACCAAGTCCTCAGCTCTCAGTAAGCACAAGAGGGATTGGTGGCATTCAGCATGACAAAGTATTCTGAAATTACTTATCTCCTTCTCTCCCTCAGAACGTGCATTTTAAAATAAGCTGCTCTCCCTGCTGAAGCAGGTGGGAAAAGTACATTCCTAAGGCAAGCAGTATTTGTAACAACACCTGTTGAGCCCCCATCCCTTTTAGAGTTTTCTGTAAACTGTAAAACCTGGTGAAACCTTTAAATGCTTCTTTTGATAAGGAATAAAAAATCTGAGTCACTTTTTGTTCTTAATCCAGAGTAGCAAGTCTGCACTTTTATTTGCTGATAAAGCTATCACACTTCCAGTGTCTTTTGCTAAAGCTGAGATGAAGATTCAGTCTGAAGATATGCTTCTTTTTCCAGATTTAATCACAAATGCTGTAGAAAGTCTCCTGAAACCAAACAAAGCCCAGTTATGAGTGTTTTTAAAGTTTCATGTTTACAGCTTTCCTATGTCATCACTAAGTTGAACAACATAAAACCCTCACAATGCAGTTCAAATAATCCATGTAATTACCATGTACTCACTTTTATTTCAAGACCAGAGTCCTGTAATTCAAAACTAGACAAACCTCCTATTTCTCACTTTGGTGCTTTCTCTCTTTAATTCACCAGAAAGTTTTACAGGGAAAAGTAATATATCATTTACTGAACCAAGTAGGAAAAGGACAGATTGAGAACAACGGCTTTCAGTTTCACTTAATTAAACCGGACTGAGAGGAAATTATTCTGCCAGGAACTGAAAACCAGAGAAGGATGTTCTGGTCTCTGCTTCAGTAGGGAAAGTACTGCAGTGTTCAAAGTAGCTGTGAGGCACAAGACATGTTAGTTTGAGTGAAGACAGTGAAAACAGACTTGCTCTGGAGCAATGCTTCCTTAGTGCAACCTCACAGGAACCCACTGTGGGTTGGAATCTGAAGAGCTTTGAGATACACTCAGAGTATTAGCCTTACTAGATGTACTTCCTCTGCAAAATATCCCACTGTTCCTGCTAACACAGAATAATCCTGAATGATGAAATCTATTCTAAATATTCTACATTCTTCAGTACCTTTTTCCCCATGGCTTGGTTTTTCCCTCATCCTAGCATTTTGCAAAGTTGTCCAGTGCAGACATTTGATCTAGAAAAATAAGTAACAGTCATATTAGAGGAATATTTAGCATTATATTCAATGAGCTATCATATGCAGTAGCAAGGCAACTGGGTCCCCTTGTTAGAATGGAAAATTATCTAGAACTTAATCTCTGATGCAACTGATATATAATCCTACTATTTGCTTAGCAGGAACAACATCAACCTTCAGCAAATAAAGACAGTTGCTGAAGACTTTCCAGGATTTGAGCTTAAAATTAATGGCCTGAGTCACTGTCATTATTTTCCTAAAACTCAAGCAGACTATATAGATGGTGGATCTTGTTTGTGAAGCATAACTAGTCAATGGAATTAACAAATTCCACACTCTACAGACAGAGTGTACCTATGGATAATACATCAAGAAGCTTTGGAATGCAGAGATGGGCACTGGGGTCCTGGACTGTGTGAACATGAGTAGTGAGTCTGTAGGTATGGCCCTTTCCAGGCAAGAGGCCAAGTTCAGTGTGTTGCTTCTCACCTCATGTTTCTGAAGGGTTGGAAGTGGCAGCAGAATGTTGCAATGGTCACAGGCCACCAGCATGTCAAAATTCTGAGTGTCTTTGAGAGCTTGAGGTGATGTGGAACATTCGCCTCTTGTGGGAAATGGAAAGCCAATCTTTTTGTTCTTTGGGGTTTTGGAGGTCGGTGGCTGCTCCCTTTCTTTCCCTTTGGGACGAACATCTTTCCATGCCATTGCATTCTCAGAGGAGGAAGAGGGAGCCAGAGAGGAAGCAGACTGTACTGGATCACTGATGAGGTTGGAAGTTGACCGGCCAACAAGAACTTTTGTCAGTTTATGGGCTGCTTTGCATTCAATCTGTTGAAAAGGAGTATGCATGATGAGGTGGAGATTGGCATTGCATTGAACCATGTGGCCATGCTGTGATTTGGGCAGAGGTGAAACCTGGGGAGGGACTTTGGACAGCCCCTCACAGTGATGCTTCAGTGCAATACACTGTATCATGACACTATGTTTGAAAGCCAAGACACACTGCCCTTTCTTAGCTAATATACAGCTTTTTGGAGAAATAACCAGGCTGGAAATTAAGCACAAACCATGCTCTTGTTCAGTTTCAAATTTGCTTACCAGATGCTGCGAGTACTGGTCATCTGGGAATGACTTACTGCACTTCTGACAAACATTGCCACCAGTACCTTCAGAAGGGAAAAAAAATGGAGAGAAACAAAGCATTGACCCTAGTTATGTAGACAGGCTGCTTAGATCCACTTCTGGTCTCTAATACTACAGAAACACAGAATGCTGATTGCACTGACCAAGAAGATATTTGAGCTGTGACTTCATTTCACCTTTGGCACAAACCCAATCTACCACCCCTTCTCACGAACTTCAGGATATTTGAAATTCCATTCCAGCCCCATGTTTTGTGACTCAAGATGCTTCACTCCTACCCCGGCCCAGATAATTCTGTCGCTAGGAGTGTTTGCCCTCTGTAGTTTATTTTGCCAACCACTGCACATATTGATGCCCATCCTTTTCTGGGACCATTGACTGGATTCATTCATTTTTTTAACTCAACATACTCTGTCCAACACCTTAGGCCTAATAAGGCTGCTCTCAATTTCAAGAAATCAAGGTATGCATCACTGGCTTTGTGTATGAAGTGGAAGGAGTTCTAAATCATATATTCTCCTGTGCAACAAATAGAAAGAGGAACGAGTTCCACTTCTTTTCTGACAGAAGGAATTTCACTTCCAGAATATAAGGGAGGCATAAAAGAATATGGCCAATGAGCTATTTGTCTGTGGAACCACACTGGCTTTACAATTGCCAGCATAATAGAAAGCAACACTTGGCCCTTTCACCATGGTTGGTTAAACAACAATCCCCTCCAACCTGGATTACCAAGAATTGTAGGGAAGGCAGGAGAATTTTCATTGAGATTTAACAGTTGACTCAATCCGTGACAATGAGGAATTTTGCTTACCAGTGGGGCGAATAACTGTTGCATCAGTGGGTGCTTCACCAGCTTGAAAGTCCACATCGTTATGATAGGACAGATTACTGTTTGGACAGATATCTTTGTGTTTGTGCTGGTCTCTGTACATGATGTATTTGTTACACTCCTGACACCTCTCTGTTCGGCTGGCACAGGTGTCCAGGTGCTCCTGTAGCTTGTTGAAGGGCATTTCAAGGTCACAGATGGTGCATTTCATGGCTCGTTTTTCACACTCCTTGTTCTGTACATGAATAGAGGAAATTATTGCAAATTTCCTATCAATTCTAGAGGAGGGCATTGAGCAAGAGCAATGAGTGTTTCTCAGCAAGGATGAGAAAGTAATAATTATCTTCTGGAACAGACTGTCCCATCACAACTGGATGGGTAACCACCATGGGATATACTTCATTACAAAGGGGAAAAAGAATGCCAGAGCACTGCAACTCTTGAGACGTTTAAGTTTCTCCATGGTCCAGGACAGAAGTCAGGGATTTACAAGTGTTTGCTGTTGGACATATTCAAGTGACTTTTGGTGTCTGATCAAAGGGGCCAGCCTGAAAGGTAAAAAGTACTGCACTCCATACTTACCTCATGATGCTCCAGCTGGTATTGCTGCATACTTTGGTGACAAAGACTGCATCTGACCTACAAGCAGAACATACAGTACACTTGGAGCACAGGAGGATGATTGATCCTTTCATATATCAATACAGCTTCAAGCTCCTGAGATCCTCCTGTCATTTTCATCCCAATCATCAACTACTTTTTGGTGAATTTTTGTTACTCTGTCAGGCCTGAGCTGTGTTGATGAGATTTTGAGGAAAACAGGTATCTGACAATTCTGCAAAAAACTGTCATTCTGTGTGAGAATCAACTTTTCAAAGATGCCCATATGACATGCAGTATGATGTAAAATAGCGTGTATTCAAATTTTTGACTGAGTTTTAACTAAAAAGTATAGGTTTGATATTCACCCACTCTGAAAACATGGTAGGTGGGCTGGTTTTCCAGAGGTTTGCCACGAGAGTTACTCTAGCACTAGCACTAGGAGCACATATCTGTGCCTCATCTGGTTTGTACAGCTGAGGAAACCACAGTGGAAGTTTTATTCTCTTAAGCTGAGTGTGCAATAAGATCAAAAGATGATGTAACCAGGCCTGAAGGGTCATATCAGACCCTTAGAGATTTTCTGATCCATTACAGTAATTAAAAGCTCGTTAATATAGAACACAGTAATGTGAACATCCTACTTCAGGGCTGGCAGGGCTCTTTGCTATTTGCAAGAAAACCCCAAAGGACACGTAGCATTCCTCACCTGCTTGTGTGCTTCTCTCTGATGGTCTGCCATATCCTTCTGAGCAACTGGTTCATCACATTCTGCACAGAGGGTGAGAAACCTCATGCAGTGGGCCTCATGGAGGGAGAAATTGGCAGCAGACACATCTCGTTTACTGTCAAGCACATATGGGAGGGAAGAGTAAATGAATTTTTTCCTTTGTGACCAAGTAAAATTAAGGCTAAGCTCATGTTTAACCCTTCTAAGTTTGACTCTATTTTTAACTGAAGTGCTTCATTGCTTTTGTTAGTATAATTTTCCCAATGGCCTTGCTACTGTACAAGACACACCGAGCTATGCTATCCTCACGGCCCCTTTCAGCCTTCTATTCTATCAGAGATGGCCAATTACTCTGAAAAAAAAGGAATATTTTATCACTTAATTGCAAACATAGCAACAGAAAGAACCATCAGTCATGGGGGGAACTGAGGCAGCTGCTGGGTTTGGCATGGTTCATGCACTGGTCTACCAAATACTTCAAAATTGCCCACAGAGGTATTCTGGTAAAAGAGAACCTGCAGCAGCAGAGAGGGCTGTGGAAGAAACCTCTGCACACCAAAGCAGCAAGAGAGCAGCAACCTGGGAATGTGAATGCGTTCAAACTATTGTTTCCTACTCAATGATAGCATACTCCTACCGTGTGGTTCTTCCTCTGTTCCCCCTCTTACAGGAGACCTGGATAACACCAAGGAAAAGCCTAAAAACTCTTGAAAGCCCCCCTTTGGAAGGGTGAAGAGGGTGAAAAGACCACTTACCAATTTTTGCAGAACCTGCTCTCTTCTGTCATTTTCCTTGTTATTCTGCTGGATATCCTTTCTTCTAAGAGCAGAGAGGATTGAAGGAAACGAAACTGAAAGGGTCTCTTGCAGTAACTCCACCCCAAAACAGCTGTTTAGCCAACAAGTATTTAAAGGAGAAACATCAGCATTGCCAGACAAGTGTTGATTATTGGTTTTTGGCGTGAATTCCACACAGATTAGTTCAACAGTCCCTTGGAGAAACTCCAGGGTCTTAGTTTCCTTCTTTCCCACCTAAGTTTGATTTACAGCAGGTTGGTTCAGCAGCTGGCAGGGTTCCTCCACCCCACTGCTGCAGGCTTGGGTATGGTGCCTGCTCTCAGAACCTGGGCACGGGCTGTGCTCTGAGATGTGCCCCCAGAACCCAGGTATGGTCCCTGCTCTCAGATGTGTCCCCAGAACCCAGGTATGGTCTCTGCTCTCAGAACCTGG
>JAWWEW010000048.1:132824-164510 GCA_035583185.1 Anabacerthia variegaticeps | reverse complement strand
CCCCAGAACCCAGGTATGGTCCCTGCTCTCAGATGTGTCCCCAGAACCCAGGTATGGTCTCTGCTCTCAGAACCTGGGCACGGGCTGTGCAATGAGATGTGTCCCCAGAACCCAGGTATGGTCCCTACTCTCAGATGTGTCCCCAGAACCCAGGTATGGTGCCTGCTCTCAGAACCTGGGCACAGGCTGTGCAATGAGATGTGCCCCCAGAACCCAGGTATGGTCCCTGCCCTCAGATGTGTCCCCAGAACCCAGGTATGGTCCCTGCCCTCAGCACCAGAGCACAGTCCCTGCCCTCAGCACCCAGATATGGACCATGCCCTCAGCACCAGAGTACAATCCATGCCCTCAGCACCCGGGCACGGCCCCTGCTCTCATATGTGTCCCCAGCACCTGGGAACAATCCATGCCCTCAGCACCTGGGTACGGTCCCTGCCCTCAGATGTGCCCCCAGAACCCCAGGCACGATTCCTGCTGTGAGTAGCAGAGCACAGTCCCTGTCCCCAGCACCCCACCATGGTCCCTGCCCTCAGATGTGTCCCCACCACTGTCCCTGCTCTCAGACGTGTCCCCAGCACGGTCCCTGCCTTCAGACATGTCCCCACCACCCCACCACTGTCCCTGCTCTCAGATGTGTCCCCACTACCCCAACACGGTCCCTGCTCACCGCAGGGCTGAGGGCAGAGCCCCAGGGGATGCTCACGGCAATAACCAGACCCCAGACCCACCTTGGCCACCCTGGGGCTTTGCTGTCTCCCTCGGACAAAACCAGCCAGCTTCTAAGACAAGATGTTTGCCCTCCATGGCCATGGGCAGGAACCCAGCATTGGTGTCCAGCCACATCTCCCCAAGCCCATAGCCATGTCCCCACAGAGCCCCAGTCCTCACCACTGCTTCCCCAGTGACCCTCGGATACTTCAGGGTATCCAAGAACGTGCCAGGTGACATTTCCAACCTGCATTTCCTCCCCAGGGATAGTCTGGGATGGACCAACAGCACCAGAGACCCCAGGAGCAGCAGGACCTGTGTCTCGCTGGGCCTCAGCATTATGTTTTTCCATGGGAAATTTTAGAGGAAATATAAGTTAGAGATAAAAATAAACACAACTTCATGTTTTCAGGACCTTCAGGACTTTCTGTTGGAAGGCCAAGCATTTGTGTACCTGCTGCTACAACTGATCCCTTCCAGCTGTACGACTCAAGGCTTGTCTCTGATGTGACAGACCCTGCCCAGGCTGGAAAAATGAGATACAGGAGATGCAGAAAATATGAACTGACCTTCTTAGTCTGTCAGATAGGGGCAATAATATTAATTCTTTCCCTTTGCGGAGGTATTGGAAAGAAAACATCTTTGAATAATGTATCATGATAGATATGCCATAGACAACAGCTGTCACAGATGTTGCTCAGAAACTGGTGTGGTGCATTTCCCATATAAACAAGCCCCTTCTGTCCCCCATTTTTCTCTGGAAAACATGAAAGAAGAAGAAAAAGGAAGCGCAACAAGCCATTATTAGATCTGGGAATAATGAGTGTTTATCTGGATTTTGTAACACAAATTATGTAATGAAGCAGAGAAAAGGCTTTTGAAAAAACATGTTAATGAGATGGCAGCTAAGGGAGAGGTTACAGAGCTGCCAATTCTGAATCAAATTTTCTGTGTGATTTTCTTCTGGATCTTTTTTCTTTTGTTGTCATTAGCCTGTACAGCATTTGAATGTCATTTAGGGCTTCGTGCAAACTATACGGGACCAATTCTAGGTCAAGAAAGCCCGATCAGCAACACACACTGAGTGAGAAAACCCCACTGACTCAAAATTCATAATGAGGGCTTTTATGTAGAAAGTTGTTTGGCACAGGGATTGTGCTGAAAGGACTGTTCGTTCAGAGTCTCAAGAGCTTTTCTTGGAAAAATATCAGATGCTCCACTGGGAGCTTAGTTGAGAGCTACTCCTGAAGCAGCACAGTGGACTGGCAGGAGCTGGGAAGTCCTGACTGGAGGGAAAATGGAGAGCAATGAAACAGTGGTTTTCTCTGAATGCCGGCAATAACTCCTTCCATTTAAATTCTGGGTAAACCTTCCAGTGCATAATATTACTGTACAAGACCTCTTCTAGGCATCTTTTTAAGGCAAGCATCGCACAAAGGTAAGTTCTGAGCTGGTTATTTTTTAAATGTGATTTTCAAAAGCCTAAGTAGAAAACACTTCTTTTTCTTTTAAGTCTAGAATGCCTCTGAGTCAGTTATTTTAATTTTTGTTTCTCAGTGTCAAGTAGGACATGTCTTACAGTCCTTGTTTAATTTAATTTTGTTAAAACTTCTGTATCTCTGGATACATGAGCCTGCAATATGAAAGAACTTTAAAAAGAATGTGGGAAGAGTTTTTGTCTTGAGAAGGAGTAGTAGTTATCTAGGTCAAACAGACTGCTTTAGAACAAGCAAACTGTATTTGTGTGCTTGGGCAGCATTTGAATTTGAGGCAGAAAATATGTCTATCTGTAATTAAATGAACCAGCTGCTGCCTTAAAGCCTCCTTGGCACAGACCATTCTTATCCACCAATAACTGGAGTAACTGGGATGATTGGCTTGTAGTGAGTGTGACATATCAGAAAAGCAGCTTCTCAGAAATTAATTAAACTATAATAAAATATTTATTTTCCAATTTTCCACGTGGACTGATGACCCTGAAATTCCTACCTTCTAAATGGGATTGATTTCTAGTTCCTTTCTACTAACTCAAACAATGCAGGTCATCCTTTCTTAACTAATATTCAGCAGTGCTGCACTTCTGAGTGGAACTCAACAGTGGTTCACATCATTGACTCTGGTATCTAAAGTACAAAAGGAAAGATTGCAAGACTCTGCCTTTGGTTTGCAATGATGTCAAGCCCATCTAGGTATCTGCTGTCTTGAAAGGTGTGGCTGTTCCTGTCCCAGCTATTCCTGTGCCCAGCCAGAAGTGACCCAGCCTCTTAAACTGGATCTGGTGCTCACTGAACCTTTTCAGCTCACTAACAGCAGATAAATGTTCTGCTTTCTTTGGCAAGTTAAATCTAATGAGCCCCAGAGCCACCAGGTGAGAAATGGCAAGGCCAGGGTAGGTTGGTGGTAGTGAGCCCCAAGATGGGCTGGCTGTGTTACTCAAACCCTTAGTTCTCGACGTGCTTCAAGGTCTCTGTGTTTATTAGGGCAGCAGAACAGCATATGGGAGCAGTGGTGTCTACCAGCCAGGAAAAGGGGTTTCAGCCACAAGACACTTGATTCAGCTCCTGGTTTCAACTCATGTCACCACCCACGTCTAAACCCCTCTGTAACACAAAGATTTGAGTTCCTTTGTAAACTGATCCGAAACTTAGTACCAAGAAGAACAATTGAAGCGCATTATTCAGCGCTAGGGTATCAAAATCGCTATTTCCTGCCCAGGCTTGGCTTCTCCTCGGGAACCGACTCAGATGAGTGAGGGGTGGGTCAGGCTCGTTAGCAGGTGCTGGGGGAGGCTTAAAAACGTCCTCAGGGAGCTCGAGCGACCGCCGTCCAACAGCAGGGGGCAAACAGGGGCGTGGCACGGCAGTTTGCGGGGCAGTTTGCGGGGCAGTTTGCGGGGCAGTTTGCGGGGCAGTTTGCGGGGCAGTTTGCGGGGCAGTTTGCTGGACAGTTCCCGCAGGCAGGGCAAGCAGGTCACAACCAGCTCTCAGCTCTCACAGGTAAGGTTTTTTCTTTTTTCCCCCTGCAACTAAACTAAAGCCAGTAATGGTTTCCAAAAAAAAGAAAGCCATTGCTGCTGTTGATACAAGGAGTGTGTCTACACAGACAGTACCCTCCAAGAAGGATGTAGCCACCCAGGTCTCTGGCTGGGCAGAGGGTCTGAGCCTGGCATTGGTACCAGAGGATGGTCTGGGAGGCACCTGTGTAGGATGTGAGGAGGTCAATGACTTGCTGTGCCTAGTGGCAGAGCTTAAGGAAGAGGTGGAGAGACTGAGGTGCATTGGGGAGAGTGAAAAGGAGATTGACTGGTGCAGTCAAACCCTTTTGACCCCTAAGGGGGTCCGACAGGAGACGGCACAGCCCTGCCCCTCCTGCCATAAGGCAGATGGAGCAGACCAAATGGATCGGGAGGAATGGAAACAGGTCCCTGATTGGAGAAGTAAAAGAATCCTCTCTCGAACTCCATCACCTCCCCAGGTGCCCTTAAAGAATAGATATGAGGCCCTGGACCCAGAAAGTCAGGCAGAGGACAGCCAAGATCTGCCTGGAGAGCCCCCTGGTTGGACCCCCTCTACAAGAAGGATTATCCAGGGAGTGCTGGTGCTGCATCCAGCTGGTGGCTGGTCACCAGTGGTGTCCCCCAGGGGTCAGTGTTGGGCCCAGTCCTGTTTGACATCTTTATTGATGATTTAGATGAGGGGATTGAGACCATCATCAGCAAATTTGCTGGTGACACCAAGCTGGGAGGGAGTGTCGACCTGCTGGAAGGCAGGAAAACTCTGCAAAGGTATCTGGATAGACTGGAGAGATGGGCTGAGTCCAATGGCATGAAGTTCAATAAGGCCAAGTGCCAGGTCCTGCACTTTGGCCACAACAACCCCATGCAGTGCTACAGGCTGGGAACAGAGTGGCTGGAGAGCAACCAGGCAGAAAGGGACCTGGAGGTACTGATTGACAGGAGGCTCAACGTGAGCCAAGAGTGTGCCCAAGTGGCCAAGAAGGCCAATGGTATCCTGGCCTGTATCAAAAACAGTGTGGCCAGCAGGACAAGGGAAGTGATCCTTCCCCTGTACTCTGCATTGGTGAGGCCACACCTTGAGTATTGTGTTCAGTTCTGGGCCCCTCAGATCAGGAAACATATTGAGGTGCTGGAGCGGGTCCAGAGAAGAGCAACAAGGCTGGTGAAGGGACTTGAGCACAAGTCCTATGGGGAGAGGCTGAGGGAGCTGGGGTTGTTTAGTCTGGAGAAGAGAAGGCTTAGAGGTGACCTCATCACTCTCTACAACTACCTGAAGGGAGGTTATAGCCAGGTGGGGCTTGGTGTCTTCTCCCAGGCAGCTAGCAATAGGACAAGGCGGCACGGGCTTAAGCTCTGCCAGGGGAGGTTTAGGTTAGATATTAAAAAGAAATTCTTTACAGAAAGGGTAATCAGGCATTGGAATGGCCTGCCCAGAGAGGTGGTAGATTCACCGTCCCTGGAGGTTTTTAAACTGAGATTGGACGTGGCACTTAGTGCCATGATCTAGTAAATAGACTGGAGTTGGAACAAGGGTTGAACTCCATGATCTCAGAGGTCTTCTCCAACCCAATCGATTCTATGATTCTAAAATTTGGCCCAAAGGCTCCTAAAATCTTCCGCTTCTAGATGATGTCTGCAGCCAAAAGCTAATTTAACCCACTGCCTTTAAAGCAGTAGTTAAAGCCACTGCCCTCTGCTATGTTCTGAGCAGTACTGACTGGAGGAAAGGATTTCTTTTTTTTGAAGGCTTGCAGTTAGTGCTCAATTAGCATGAGCTGAATTTCAGGCTGTGGGAGGTTTTCCTTTGAATGCTCTTTGGACCACCTAAAACTCCTGGATGTTCTGCGAGCACACGGGCTCTCTGCAGCTCCCTTCTGTCTGGCTGTCAGACCTGTTCTGTAAAGCAAACAGCCAAAGCTTTGTCCATCTTCTCCTTGGCACGGTGAAGAGGAAGCTCATCGTCAAATGATGTGAAAGAGCTGCCATTCCTGTAGCACCCTCATGTCCAGCCAGTGCCAAATGCAGCTCGGTTGTAAGCATATTTTGAGGGAGATGGGGAATAGCTGGGATTCTTGCCAAATGGAACACACTCCTCCATGCTTCTCTCTGCTGCTGCAGGCTGATCTCAGAGCAGTGCCCAGTCTCAGCCTGTACTGGAAACTCCTCTTTTCCCCATCTTGATTATGCATTGCACAACTTTCCCACCTCTTTATCTGAATGTAGAAGTCTTCTCTCTTGTCCTCATTTGGTATTCTTTTTCCTGCCTGTGTTGTTGTAGTTTGCCATAATACATGATTATGTGGTTCTAGCATCTGGATTCAGTCAACTTCTCACCCTCCTGGTTCTTATAGTAAAACATGAATTGATGCATGTAAACCTCCAGTGGTTTATAAAATATTGATGGAGGTATCTTAAATATGAAGTCTGCAGTGGCAGGATAGCTTGAACAGGGTGTGTTCAAGGTCAGAATTTGCTTTTCAAGTTTACCGGTTCAGTTCAGTGCTGACTTTCTCTTTCTGCTCTGCCTCAGCCAGGTGCTTTGAGTGGTTTTAGCTGAATTCCTAGCAGACTTCCACAGGAACTGTAGTTGGCACTAATTTGATTTCTTCTCAGCAGTCAGCACTGACATTGTTCATGAAAAAATATTCCATATGCACTCCAACAAACCAACCTGCTCTCCTCCCGAAGCAAACCTCTAGAAAAAGAGCCTACTTTAGCAAAGAAATAAAGAAGTAAAAGGTGTTCATTTCCATGTACCCACTTGAGATTTGTCCCCACTGCTGCTTTAATCAAAGTGCTGGGAATGCCTTAAATTTAAGATTTCTGAAGGCAGCTTATCAGAGCTGGTCTTCATTCATGAAAAGATTACAGTTGCTTAGTTTAGGACATGGATCTCAGATAAAAACATGCTCAAATAAAGGAAATCTAGGCATGCTTTCTTTCAAATCTGGACTCAGTGTTTTTCCTAGATCTCTCTCTCTTTCAACTGGTATTGATCAGGCAGCTCTGCCAGAAGCATTAGGAAGTGGGTATTTAAGGGTCAAGTAGTTACTGGGTTTAATTGACACCTCCCTGGTTTCCTCCTTTGCTTCCTCCTTTCTGGTCTATAATCTCTTGGGAGCCCTGCACCATCTTCTCCTCCCTGTCCCAAGTCAGCTGATCCTAAGAAATGCAGGACCAATGTCTCTCCCTCCCATCCCAAAGGTGCACCCTTTGCTGGTGTGGTGCTCCATTAGCATCAGCAGAGGGTATCCACTGCCTTTCAATCTGATTCCCTGTTATTCAGATGCTGGTTCTTTTCTGTGAGTCTTTTTTCTGTTTTGTTCCGTATTATTGGATGTACTTTGCATGGCACACTGAAGGCAAGTTTCCAATAATTCTGCACAATAAGGAAATATTGATTCCCTTTTCTGTGTTTGACAAAAAAGGCATGAATTAGCTAGTTGAACTGCCCACAGGGGTCCCTGGTCTCATCCCCAGGTACAGCAAGCAAGTCTCCCTTCACAGGCTTATTCCATCTAAAGGTATCAACACATTTGTTGCCTTTCTCTTTATTTTATTTTTTTTTTTTTTTTTTGCACTGCATCATATTGAAACAAGAAGACAGCAAATCATATTTGCACTGGTCTACCAGAGTGACCCTCATTAGAGTTAACTATTTGCATTTTCTTATTTGTTTGTAGTCCTTTTTCTGACTCGGAACCATTTTTTCATTGGAGACCAGCCACAGGAACGCAGGTTTTGGCCGATTCCCCACTTTCTGCTAGACTTTGCACTGGTGTGAAGTTTCCTCTGTGTTGGTAAGTTACCCAGAGGGACTGCTGCAAAAGGTTTGAAGATTTGGAACCTGTCCAGATCCGGTTGGCCACTGTTTTCCTTAGTGGGCATTCACTGCTTTTACAAACGAACAGTAACATTGGAGTGTCTTGTTTTGAACTTCTGTCACTCAAGTTCCTCTGGTCAGCAGAGGACAAACAGTGCAAGCTGTAGTCAGAGCTCCCTCATTACTTGCTGTGGAATCTGAAATTCTTTATTTCTGTGAGTAACTGCTGGTAAGACTGTATTAAGAGACTGTGGATCAAATTGTTGAAATGTGATTTATACTGACTTCAGGTTCAGGTGTTGAGATCCCAGAAACAAAGCCTGAAATATCAATATTTTGTTGATCCTCAGTCTAGTTTCCAGTCCCTCCAGTTGTTCCTTTCTGCCCTCCCCGTAGCTCTGGCCAACCTCTCAGTAGGACCGTCCCTTCAGTTTCCGAGGCTGCACTGTAGACCAAAGCACTGAATTCAACATTAAAAACAACCCTTCAAGTTAACCTTTCTGGGTTATTTTTAACCCAGATCCAGACGCACACCACCTCATAAAATAATAGCCAAACACAACCATGCATGCCTGCACAGACCTTTGTTTTGGGGAGACCTCCAGTGTGGTTTTAACTCTCCATTTCCCTAAAGGAGCTCAGTCCTTCCTCACCCCTGTGTAAATGATGGAGGGACGGTCCCCCCGTGGTGCCACCAGCACCTCCCAAAAATCCGGCCATGGGAGCGCTCCGCTGCGGGCACACGAGGTGTGAATCTGTGCTCGCTGGCACCTTTCTGCGGGCGCTGCGAGCAGGGGGACCGGCCTGAAAACACCCTCCTGCCTGGGGCGAGAGCTCCCACACAGCCCCTGAGCAGCTTCCCTTGGCACGGAGGGGCTGCAGGAGCCCCGCACGGGGTGGCCCGAAGGGAGGGGGGTGCGGGACCCCGGCCGGGGAGGGCGGCGCGGAGCGGGGTCGGGGCGGCTCCTTCGCTCCCGGTCCCTCTCCCTCCCGTCCCGTCCCTCCCGTCCCGTCCCTCCTGTCCCATCCCTTTCGCCCCTCCCGTCCCGTCCCTCCCGTCGTGTCCCTCCTGTCCCATCCCTCCCGTCACTCCCGCCCCGTACTTAAGGCGAAGGCGGCGGGCGCTGCTCCCGCTGTCGCCCTGACCGTGTCACCCCACAGAACATGGCCCCGACGTGGCTTCAGCCCCTGCTGAGGTACCGCTCCTTCGCCATCCTCCTCCTCACGCCGCTGCTGCTGCTGCCGCTGCCCATCTTTGTGTCCACGAAGGTAAGAGCCTGCGGGGCTGCTGCGGGAACAGAGCCCGGGACTGGCCCTGCTGCCCCCCAGCACATCCCACTCTGCCCCCAGGTCCTGCCCTGCTGCCCCCCAGCGCATCCCACTCTGCCCCCAGAGGCTCCCACAGACCCACCTTGCCCTGCAATTAGATGCAGTTCATTTTGGGCCAACACAAATCCACGCATTTGGAATTGTGTCTTGCATTATGTCACAGCCATGGCAGTGGGATGAAGGGCAGGAGTGTGTCCCCCAGCTCTCTGCTGAGGATCCTGTCCTCCAACCACGTTCTTTGGTGACATTCTCCATCCTGGTGCAGTCAGAAGTGTTGTGTATGCATCGATCAGGGTTTCAAATGCTATATCCTCGAATTCACATCCTTCTTAATTCCAGGGATGGTGATGGCACAACAACTTTGTGTTCAATGGAGTTATACCAGGATACCCTTGAAAGAGCCCAGTGAAGAGTTTGGGCTTAAGTGTCTTGTAGCCTTCCTTTTCAAATGTAAAAGCTCTGTTTGCAGTATTTTAGCCTGGTAGAGCTTTGGAGGCTATTCTGGTGCTCAAAACAGTCTTTCTCCTGAGCAACCTGTACTGCTCAGTCTATATTAAAGTACAGGGACACTTCATGTATGCTTATAAACCAAATTGCCAGCCCTTCTGGTTTACCTGTCTAAGTAACACCAGCCCAGCCTTTCAGTTGAATGGTGGTGCTTTATTAGAAAAAGGAATTCATGACTGTTAAGTTCTGTTTTGGTCAAAACTAAGAAAGATAATTTCTCTAAAAAATTAAGTATGTATTTACTTTTCCAGTATTTGTAGGCATATTGTGTCATCAGTCTAATCTGAGAAATTACAGTATTTCGCAATGGGAGAGTAACATTTCTGTCAGTGACTCCTTTTTCATCTTTCAGCAAGGAGGTCACTGTGTTTTGTGTCAACTGTACAGAAACACCAAAGAAACATTCTGTGACTGTTCTCATAAATCATAGATAGATGTAGGTATAAATACAAACATATATTTAATTCCAAATGTTTGGCTGCTTGCATTGGCCATGGCTGTTGGAGTTAATTTATAAGCATGGTTGTATTTTTGAACTTCACATAAATTATTTACTCTCTACTCTCTAAAACCAGTGTTCCTTCTGTGCTGTGAATTTTATTCACTTATAGTTGTTTATCTGTCTTTCATACTGGCAACAGATTAACCACAGTCAGTTCTAGCCCTGAGTTACTGCAGTACAGCATGAATTGTATCATGAGCTCACCTCACATATATAAAGGGAAGAGACTTCCTTAGGATCTGTCTGATATCTTTTAGTTTCTGAAGAAATTTTTTTTGTTCAAAACTTGTGCTATAATTAATCTCCTGGAAACCTGACAGAAAAAAAAAAATCCAAATTTCTTACAAAGACTGTTTTCTGGTTCTTAAACTTCTCAATAAAATGAAGGAAAACACAGCCCTATTTATAAACATCACCTCACAGTTGTTTTTAAATGTCACTGTCACACCATTTATTTTAGCAATAAAGTCCCATTTGTTGTATTAGAATAAAATCCTATAAACACATGCCCTAAATATGAGCAAATACTGGACTACAGAACACTGACTTCAGCTTTAAAACAGTTTACTGTTAGTAATGAATGCTTGCTTCTCTCAACAGTTTTGAGGGTACAAACCAAGGAAGGCTGCACTACAGAAATGCATGTTCAACAGTCCAAAAAGACAGGTTGTCACAATTCTAATCTAGGGCATCCCCTTAGCATGTAGGCACTGTATGATTTGGGAAAGAAATTAAAGACCTCTAATGTGCTTAGTTAAAAAAAAAAAAAAAAAAAAAAGGAAGTGTTACTTTAAGAGTTACTTTAAAAACCAAAGAACTTGGGTAAACCTCAAAGACTTGTGAATTTTAGGCAAGGTAACCATCCACAATGGGAAATTTTGCCACCCATTTAAAAATAATTAACTCACTATTGCTGTCCTTGGCTCCTCGATGTGAAATCTGCTGACCTCAACTGCCAAGAGGTAATTGCATATGGCAAACTGTGCACTTACCTAGTTGCGGAAGGTTTGTTTTTGTCACACCATCTATTTTGTGTGGATGGATTAAAACAAACACTATGGTCTTTGTCAAAAAGACCTTTTTGTACAAGTGACTTCAGAACATGGTTTAAAAGCACAAGTTTCAATCCTCATTCAGCATAACTTGTTAAGCTACAGACAGTGGAGCATGTGAGCCCTTTATAAGAGCTACCAATGCATTTCTTACCTTTAAAAATAGTTTTCTGTGCTTAAATGTATCTTCTATTATGTTTCAGGAGGCCAAATGTGCATATGTCATCATCATCATGGCTGTGTACTGGTGCACTGAAGTGATCCCCTTGGCTGTCACCTCCCTCATGCCAGTGGTATTTTTCCCTCTGCTTGGAGTCCGGAGCTCTAAATCAGTAAGGAACTCACTCAATCCAGCTCTGATACACAGAAATCCAGTGCTCTGACCCCTCATCAGTATTTAGCTAACCAGTCTGTATTAGTGTTCAGGGTTCTTGTATGGGAAGATGCTGAACTACATATACATTTGCCCAAAACGTTAAGAGTGGGGAATTTGAGTTGGTAGAGGGGAAGGTCTGTATGGGCATGGATCCTGCTGGAGAGCATCCCACTAGTGCCAGCAAGTTCTGTGTTCATAACCCATCCCCTGAGAGAGCAGACAGATCCTCTGGGAGATCTCAAAACACATGGGACAAACTTCTGACAGGATAGACACCGTGGTGCCAGCAGGTACACTGTGCCCTGAGCTCATCCTGGGCTCTTTCCAAGTTCTGTAGCCCAGGTCACCACTGGCCAACAAGCTGGTAAAGGCAGCTGTGGTTGCTAAAGGTGCTGAGTGTTTCCAGCTCCCTTTTGGAGCTGTTTCCAGCACCTACACTATACTTTGAGTCCCTAACAATGTTTTAGGAAACTGCTGTCCTTTTGTACAATGATGCACAAAGAGCCCCTGCAAAGACAGTTCAGCACTTACACAGGGAATGAAAAGTTCAGGAAAATGAACTCAGGGAGCTCTGAGGCTGCAGCTGCATCTTCTGCCAGTGTTGGATGGGGCTTGGTCTAGTCCTTGGCTTTGAGAGGGTGGAAGGCAAAATGGACTAGTGAGGCAACATTTGGGCTTCTGATTTATCTTTTCTGTCTTTCAGGTGTGCTTGCAGTACCTCAATAGCACCAACATGCTCTTCATTGGAGGGCTGATTGTTGCAATTTCTGTTGAACATTGGAATCTTCACAAAAGGATTGCACTGAGGGTCCTTCTGATTCTTGGGGTGAAACCTGCACTGTAAGAGTATTAAATTGCTTCTTTTTTGCCTCTTGTTAATTTAGTAGAGGCCTAGGGGTGGTGTTTAACAGTCAGAAGAGAAAGGATCCTTCAAGAACTTCTTCAGCTGCAATTGCACAGTTTCCAGAGGTGAAGGCTAGCAACAGGAACAGTTTATTTGTCCCTTAGCCAAAACTGGTATCTGACTAAATTGTAGAGGCTTGCCATTGGGGACAAAATTATGACAGACTTAACAATGCACTGGGATTCCTTCAATGAAGGTGACAGAGCTGTCCTAAAAGGGAATTTGGCCCTGTTCTCCATTATTAGATGCTGCACACATCCCTGTCTGGGCTCTGCTCTCCAAATTACAGTGACTACAAAGTCAGGCAGTGTCTGTTTGCTTTCCTCCATTCTCCTCTGCCTGTTTCTCTCTTTTCAGCCTCATGCTGGGATTTATGATAGTCACTGCCTTCCTGTCCATGTGGATAAGTAACACAGCCACCACCGCCATGATGGTTCCCATTGTCCAGGCTGTCCTGGATCAAATGTACAACACGGAATATGATGTGACCATGATGGAACAAGCAGTTGGGCAAACAAATACAGTGATTGAGATGGAGGAAAAGAGCACATCACCTCCCACTTCAGGGCGTGGTAAGGGCCTGCTCACCAGTGAGCTGATGCTACTGAACTTGCTACACTCACAGCTCCTGAGCCTAGGAGGAGTGTTTTGTACCATTCCAAGGGAAGAGGATGGTAATCTGACTGAAAACCCCTAAATACATGGCATTTAGATTTTACTAAATAGCTTCCAGTTTTGGTGGCTGCCATTTTGTTATGCTAGATCCCAGACAGATTGTTATGTTCTTTCTTTTGAGCTGGAGTCATTCTCCTAGAATTTCCCTAGGCTTAACTGTGTGCTCAGGGAAGTGAAAACCATATCCTGTGGGAAATAACCATCCAAACCCCCAGTATTCCACTTTCTAAAGCTTGTGATTGTCAGTGGAGATTCAGCTTCTAAACCATGTAGGAATATTTGAAGAAAAAAATGTAAACACAGCCTATTTTGGTTCTAGGGTAATAAATATCTCTTTTGTATGTGGAGGTGGGGAGAAGAAAGAGGACTGTTTTAAAAGCCACATGGAAAAAGGCAAGCTGGTGTAATTTGATTCACAGTAGACCAACCACTCTTTGGAACACTTAAAGTGTGATCTTACCCTGGTGCTTGCTTCCTCAAGGTCCTCTGCTATGCTGTCATTCTGCAGTAGGTTTCATTTGATTTGAACCACATGCATGAACTCAGTCCCTCTCATTTCACTGCTCTGCTGTGCTGTTACAGAGGGCTGTATTATTAAATATTATTAAAGATCACATCTCAAGTGTAATGGAGGTAATAAGTGTGTGCAAAAAATACCCTTTGGTATTGTTGAATTGGTTGTAATTGCCATAAATTCTTTGTCCTGCTCCATTAGTCCCATCAGACTTTAGGATTAGAGTGTTAACCTAAGAGAACAATGGACACAGCAGCAAAGTTTCACTGTTATTCAAAACTGACATGACATATTGATTAAGTTATGCCAAGCAAGAATTTGGATTTCCATGGGGTTTTTTCCTGCCCATATTCATAACTGTTAAATCCAGTTGGATTCTTCCTGTGGAATTGGAATGGTTCCAGTGACTACAACATCTGGCTGGTTGTAAGTCTCTCTGTGGAACAGGAAATTACTGCTGAGGAACTGTGGCACTGATATGGACAACAGCATCCTTGGATCATGTAGATCCAGACTGTCAGCCTCTCTCTTCAGCTCCTCATGAACACGAGTCCAAAGTATTTAGGGACATACTTGTGGTTTCTTTAATTGAAATAAATGGCATATACACACTGGAAGTGCTGAACCTGCAGACCCTGTCCTGAACTCTCTGCCTCCCTAACTTTACCTCAGGCAAGTCGTGTTCTTTATGTCTAGTTGTGAGAAATGGACAAGTCCCTGATGACCCCATATCTGCTGAGGAGAGCAAAAAGAGGAAACACATATGCAAGGGAATGACACTTTGTGTATGCTATGCTGCCAGCATTGGAGGAACTGCAACACTCACTGGAACAGGACCAAACGTAGTGCTGAAAGGCCTGATGAATCAGTAAGTCATTCTTCCTGCTACTTTTAGTTTCACTGTGACCAACTCACTGGTCTTAGATGGCAATTTTAGTTGTAAACTTCAATCAATTGTTGGGCCTCGGTTTTTTCCTTCAGCATCTTTGACAAGGTATGTATTTGATGGAATTATAGGTCTTCTGAGAAAATTGTAAATACTACCGGCAGTCGATTATGAGATGCTGGTTCTTCTGCATCCTGTGTTTCCACTGAAATTCAGCACATCAGAAGAGGAACTGCAGTGAAGAGCATCAGAAGAATGTAGATTAACTCTACTCCTAAGCACACCAAAGAGGGCTAAAAGTAGCTTAGCCTCTCCTGTAATACTGTTCATGCTGTGGCTGTGGAAACTGTGCAGTTATGTTGTACTTTCACTGCTAAACTGATTTGGGAACTGATTTACGTGGCACCTAATCCACAGTGGAAGTTTTGCAGATTCCACATCAGTCCCTCAGCATTGCTTTCTTCTGGTGTGAGTACTTCAGCCTCAGCTGCTGCATTATCTGTTGGTTTTAACACCAAGCTGGAAGTTTCCTACTGATATTTTCCCTCCAATTGTTATTAGCAGACACAGGGAAGAACAAAAATTACTGTTCTTAAAACACTGGTTGCATTCTTTCAAGCCAGCTAGCAAATTTGTCTTCTATTGAAAGGAATAGAAGTTCAGGTATTAATTTCAGGAAACTAATCTTCAGGAAAGACATGCCTTCCTCTCTTATTACATTGATTGGGAGAAAGAAAGAACATCCTGTCTTGGGATAAAGCAGGCATGCTGAAAGTGGAAGGTACCTACAATGTATGGGAGATCTTCCAGCCACACTTGTCTTACTGAGACCTAAAATATCATCATGAGCTCCTATATGCATCAAAGTAAAACACAGTGAAAACTGGGGATCATTAAAAGGAGAGTAACTAACTAAATGTTTTGACATTCATACACTTTTCTTCTCAGGTTATACCCCAACAATAATGATATCGTGAATTTTGCTTCCTGGTTTGGATTTGCATTCCCAAACATGATCCTGATGTTGGTGCTAGCTTGGCTTTGGTTGCAATGCATCTTCATGGGAGTCAAGTGAGTATTTGACTAGTAAACCCCTCAGTAAGCTTACTGAGACATCTGGGTAAAACAAATGCACTGTCAAGTTACTAATTTTGTTCCATTTCACAGCAAATTTTGAGGTCTGTAAACCTTTTGTGTTCATGGAAGGTGCACTAAGGCAAAAGCTTTAGACATTCATAATCTTCAGACAGAATTGTCTTTTTTGTTTCTCCCTCTCATCCCTGTGAATTTCAGCCCTGGGAGAGCTGGCACAGCTGGTTTGCAACTGTTGATTCAAACCTGAGTTTTTCATCCCAGGTTACTCCACATTAGACAGAGAGCAGCATCCATTCACTGACCCTGTTCTATGAGAACTGGCATGTCCCCACAAAATACTTTGACACTGTTGTAATTCCTTTGTTTCTGGCCTCTGTTGTGTAGTCTGTGTCTGTCCCCAAGAGTGACAGCTTCAGAGTGGCAAGCATGTTAAACCCCTCTAGTATGCTAATACTTACAGTATTTTCTTCTCTGTTTTCCTTAAAGCTTTAAAAAAAGCTGGGGCTGTGGGACCGAGAGAACTGCCAAAGAAAAAGCTGCATACAATGTGCTGAAGGAAGAAATGAAGAAGTTAGGCCCTATCTCTTATGCTGAATTCAATGTCCTATTCATGTTTGTGTTGCTGGTGGTCTTGTGGTTTTCCAGACACCCAGGCTTTATAAAAGGCTGGGCAGACAGGCTCTTCCCAGGAGGAGAAAAGTAAGTTTTTATTTTTTTTTTCATCCTTTACCCTCCTGGTTATGAATCAGATTAATTGATCTGTGGTTTGACAGTTTGTACTGCAGTGAAGGCTGGAGATTGGGATGTGGAGCAAACTGAACCTTCTAAAGGAAGAGGAAATTCTGTACTGCTGGTCTCAGTCACACTGATGTACACCTTGGTATTGTGTTTTGTATATCAGTGGTGGTGGCAATATCACCTCTGACCAATACCTTAGAACTCACTGGAAAATCGATTTTTTGCTTGGAATGACTTCTTTGTGTTGTGTGGCATGTTAAGAACATAAAATGCACGTTGGGCCTGTCGTTCAGGCCATTTCTTTACACATCTGTCTTTGAGATACAACTGTTGAAACTTGGCTTCAGCACAGAGAAGGAGCCCTGCTCCAGGAGCTGTTGTCATCTGGGACTCTGGTTATTAATGTGTATTGTAGCTCATTTCTTTTCTTACTGTGTTTATGTTATGGCAGGTCTGAGAGACCTCAGACGTGAGCTAATGACCCATTTTGCTCAAGTCCAAGCCCCAAAGAGGATGGCAAGGACCAGTGACTGGAAGGCAGCCCTCTTCTCAGAGAAAGATGTCCATTTTCTAAGCTATATTCTCTTTTCTTCATTAGGTATATCACTGATTCTGTTCCTGCTATGTTTGTTGCCCTGCTACTGTTTGTCCTTCCTGCTCAGAAGCCCAAATTCCTGGGCAGTAAATCAAGCACATCAGACCCTGAACAGGCTGAAGAAGGTATTTAAGAGGGGAATTGTAATGTTGTGAAACAGCTGGCCAGCTCAGCTAATGCAGCAGAAACATGCACTGGATTTGTATGCAGTTCTTAGAGCAGGTCACCTCCCTCCCTTGTTGGCAAGTGAGAGTCCCTGCTCATGTGTGTTACCCTCACTCTGTGCAGGTTTCTCAATAATGTCCATCTGCCCACTGGTGTCTTAGAACAGGAGACAAAGGTGTCTTCGCTCACCTAAAAAATGTTCTGCTTTTCATTTCTCACTTCAGGTAAAAAAGAGTCATTTTTATCAGCCCCGCTGCTAGACTGGAAAGTGGTTCAGAGGAAGATGCCCTGGAGCATTGTGCTGCTGCTGGGAGGAGGTTTTGCTCTGGCTGATGCCAGCAAAGTATGTCCTGACATCTGTTTTTCTCTGACTCAAAGGCGAACTTCCCTGGTTTGTTATGTAGTCCCGTATTACTGGGCATGCACCCAAAGCCAAACCCAGCAGAGATGTTCAGATCTGGAGGCAGATCTAAATTATCAAAAGCTGTGAGGAGAGGTGAATGTTTGGGACTCTTATTCAGGGATTTTTCTACTCTGACCAAATTTCTTTAATTTATCTTACCTCTTGGAGGCTACTGAGTAGTTTGGGATCTTCACTGGCTAGACAGTCCAGAAAAGCATCCTTTCTTATTTCTGTAACCATCCCAATCCCAGCCCTGGCTAGAAAAATAGAAGTCTAGATAACACTTGTAAGATTTTGAGAACCATTTGAGGTTTGTTTAAAGGTTATATATCTTCAAACTTAAACCGAAACTACTACTGAAGTGGTTAGAAAGAAAACCATTGTGGTAGGTATCTCCCAAAATTGTGTACAATGGGGTTTCCTGAACTCCTTGTCAGTGACTATTTCCAGGCACTGTTTCATTCCTTAAGCCCATTGTTTGATTCTGTGTTCCTTAAATTCACAGAAAAGGCATCTGAATTCCCAAACAGAAAAGAATCTTGAGGTGAACTGTATTGTTTCCTTCATCACTGCTATAATGCATCTAAATCAAAGCAAGCCTTAGCTATCAGCAGTGCCATGCTTTGGGGAAATTAATGGTCACATGTAAGTTTTGTGGCTTCTTAGGTTTAAAGCATGGGGCAAATTCAAGCTCTAGGGCCTTACATTCATCTACATACATCATGCATAAATTATTAAAGCTCAGGAGCATTAGAAGGCATCAAGTCAGAGGTTTTGTAACCTGTTTGAGTCAACTACTGCCTGTGTTTCTACAACAGAGTATTCATACAGAATCATAATCTTCAGAAACTGTAGAAAAACATGCCAGAAAACTTCTGTGTCATATATTAAGTAATTCCAATAGTCTCAGAAATAATTGTTTCTGCTCAGCAAAAAACCATAATTTTGTAACCAAAATATGAGCAAGTATTTGGTTTCCAGAAGAATCAGAATAATGGGATTCAGTATTACATCTAGCTGGCAAGAAATTTCTTCTAGTGTTTATGACAGATCATTGTATTTTCCTGGATGGTGTTTCTATAATTCAGGGCTCGTGTAGTGTTATTTTATAGGAATGTTGCATGTAACATGACTTCCCTGTTCGTGAGCCAGGGGTTCTAAACCTCACTGAGACCCACTTTTCTTTCTTGCCAGAGCTCTGGGCTCTCAGCTTGGCTGGGTAAGCAGATGACTCCTCTGGGATCCATCCCCCCATGGGCCATTGCAACAGTGGTCTCGCTTATCATCGCCGTCTTCACCGAGTGCACCAGCAACGTCGCCACGGCCACTCTCTTCCTGCCTGTCTTTGCATCCATGGTAAGAGGATTTACATCCTGTTACCAGCTGGGAGAGCAGAGTTAAACTGGCAGTCTGGGTGGCAAAGCAATATTATCCTCTTGGATTTTGCCCCAATGTGTTTCCTCACTGAAAAGGAAGGCAGGGCAAGAAGTAAGAGTCACGTTTTCAATGCAGATCAGCAAACATCAGTTACTTCTGGTCATTTTGCATTTCACCCATCCACCTAAAACTGCAAAAACACACACACGCAAAACCCAAACCCAAACAAACTCCAGCACTTTCGGATCATGCCTTTGAATGATTCATCTTCATGTTTTTCTGCTAAAATACACAAAGTGGCAGGACTGATTATTAGAAATGTGTCATTTCCCATAGCGAGCCGGAACAATTTTAAAACTTACAAAGGAAAACCTGCTAAGTTTTGCTGCCTTTTCTGAGCAGAATTGAAACTATAGCATAAAAGAAAAAATAGATTACTTTGTTCTTTAAAAGTATGGGCATTTTATTCTAGACCATCTCATCAAAGTAAAATAACCCAAATCAAGGTACTGAGCTATTGGTGACTTAAATTGGGACTTAAATTCTGAGTCCCACAGAGTTTATGTAAAGTCTAACAGTGTCACTCCACGTGCCTAGTAATTATAACCCTATTGTTTCCTGGCAAAAGGGTGGTCCGAGGTCAAAGAAAAGATTGTTGGATGTATTTGACCAGAACTCCAAATTATACCATAGAGCAAAACAAACAAGAAAGAATCAAGCCACGTTTTTTAAGTATTATGGGACAGGGAACAACAGCAAAGTTATCTTTAAGCACACGTGGATTTCAGAATAAAACATTTGTAAATTGCTCTGATGATGTAATACCAGGAAACAAAATGAGTGTATGTGTTTTCAGTGGTCCGGGATCAATTGATCCTTTATGCTTTTCTTTTGGAACACCTCCATTGTGATAGTCTCTGTGTCTTTGCAGGCTGCATCTATCAAGATCCACCCTCTGTATGTTATGCTGCCTGGTACTCTCAGTGCTTCCTTTGCCTTCATGCTCCCTGTTGCAACACCACCAAATGCAATAGTGTTTTCCTACGGCCACATCCGTGTTTTGGATATGGTAAGATGTTCATTGCCTGGTCTCTTATGTGAAACTCTCCCCTGCCTTTATCCTAAAAGATGGTGAGAGTTTCTTTTTCTTGGCTGAGTATTTCCAGAGTACCAGGAAGCTCTTATGGGCTGTAACTACTTCCCTGTGCCACTCTCTTCTGCAGTGTTGATCTTGTGATAAAGATTTGTGTCTCTGAAGTAACAGTGCTCTTCTCACAGGCTTTGGCAGACATACAGCCCAGCCCAAATGAAATGAAATACTGACAAGTCCTAAGTCCCTGAAACCTGAAGGGTTAAAGCACAGGCAGTACTCTGCTGTCTTCTGGGGCTTTGGCCAGAGTGTCTGAGGGCTTGTCCCCACTGGAGCTCAAAGCAGAAGGCAGCAATCAGCAGCCCTCAGCTCTGCTCCTCTGATTGCCTGCCAGACCACACAGGGCAGGTTCTGGGTGGAACACTCCAACATTATTGGTTTTCCAACTGGAGACTCGAAGAGGGCAGAAGCTGATTTCTAAGTATTGAGAACAACTTGTTGTACGTGCCTTAAAGCTCCAGGACTGGTTATATAGACAGCAAAGTGCTCAAAGGCTTTGCACAATGTGTTCCCTGGTATCTCCACCTAGGCAGGAGCATAAGGCAGAGGGTACAATGGCTATTTCTGTGATTTATTTGACTGTCTTTCTTGTGTATGTAAAACAGGCCTTGCTGCAGTTTGCTGTGCTGGTGTTTGGGTATTGTTGTTGATTTGGACTTTTGTCCTCACAGGTTAGAACTGGAATAGTGATGAACATCATTGCAGTCTTCTGTGTCACACTGGCCATCAACACATGGGGAAGACCTATGTTTCTGCTGGACACGTTCCCAGCCTGGGCAAACAACACAATTAACCACTGAACAGAGAAGAATTCGTTGTTAAACAAGAAAAGGACTCTTAATACTACTCCCTATTACCCAAAGTCCTGTATAGAGTCTCATCACCACTTCAGATCCAGTGTCAGGTGTTTGCTGCCTTCCAGCAGTTACACATCAGTTCAGGCTTCAGCCGATTCAAACTTATTCCAGTTGTGCTGGAGCCAAAAGTGTTGTTCAGCTACACAACCCTAAGGACCACGTGTCTGGATCATAAGTACAATCAAGTGATCCATTGTACCTCCAGTCAAGGTGGAGCATTAGAATTTATTGAACTTTCCATAAAGAGGGCAGAGGCTGTTGTATCCAATGGTTTGAACTGTTATACCACTGGCATGAACTTGTAAATCATTAGCATTGAACACTGCACTCAGGCAGGGGCTGAAAATTCCTGAAGTTTTCCTTATATTCAGAAGTCAGCAACCATACAGAGAAATCACTGTTGACACTTGTCTAGGGAAAAAGGGATATGTTATGTTCGAGTCAGGCATCAGCCATGTGGTGGGATCCTTCCAAGTCAACATCCAATATGCTTTTCTCTTGCCTTGTTTTCACTCCCAAATCTCACTGCATTAAGACACCTTTACTGAGGGTTGAGATAACATAATTCTGTGCTGGTCATGATTCAACTGATGTCTCGGGCAATGATGCATTAAGGCTGGCTCTGTGTTTCTTGCACTGTGGTACTGGCAGGGACAAGAGTCTTTACCTCTCTCAGCCACAGATGTGGTTTTACATGCCAACTAGTGTTTTCTGAGTGCCAGCCTGGAGATGACCAGTGGCCTATAAGACTTCACACCTATTGCAAAAGTTCCTGGATTAGCCTCTGATGTGCCTTATTAATTAACTCTGGAATTGTGGAGTGGAGTCAAGACATGAGAAAGGCTCTAATTAATGACCTGCTAAAAATTTAGGGGCCAGATGTTTTGGCTTGTGCTGGCTGACAGCAATGGGAGTTGTCTTGTGTACTTTGGAATTCATATCTTGTGGGGAAAGTGTTTTGTAGCACCTCTTTATGCCATTTCTGGAACTGAAGTGCTCTACAGAATGGTTGGTATCAGGCTGGGTGTATTTTGTCAGTGCTACATGGATGCTTTTTGTTCAGCCCTGAGATGGAGGTGGGTGGGAGATGAGGCAGTGTCTTACAGTGGAGAGATCTGTGGCCATGACCTGAGTTCTGCTCCCAGCCTTTTTGTGCAGCCCCATGCAAGTCAGTTCACCTCTTTTTGCCTATTTCCCCTCCTGAAGAAGATGTCATGGAACATATCTACCTCACCAAGGTGGTGTGAGGACATAAGGGTCAAATTCTGCACCCGTGGTGATTTCCCACCTCATGATAACGGGTGCATGGTACAAGTTATAGACTCATAGAATTCTGTCCAGAAGATCTGGCATATAGCATAGTAGTGTGTATAGGATATTTAGTAGTTTTGTTATAAGTGTGAATGTTCTTTATGGAACTGGAAAAATATTCACATTTTTATCTAAAAGCGAGGAAAGTATTTATCCACAAAATGTCCAGGTGCTTTTCAGAGCAGACAACTGCTTCAAGAATTCATTTTTGTGCCTTTATCTTCTGTGCTCTTTCAAGGTGCTAAGCACCATAAACTCTCCACTGATTGTTGCCCCTGGGTGCCTCCAGTGGCTCCCTGTCTACCCAGCCTCATACCTTTTCCAGGGAATGGTGGAGCATGTGGATAAACACAGTTCCACTTGCAGAGTGTATCTAAGGAAGAGGCCAGTTCTAGTGCCAAGAAGTGTCTTGGTCACTGATGTTTGCCACCACCTGAAACTCACCACAGTATTTGCTTGAAGAAAGGAAAACCAGGAACAGTTGAGCACCTTCTGTGCCTCGGCAGTCACCACTCAGTGCTCATTTGCAGGTATCTAAAAGTGATTGAGAAAGGGACTTTTTCTGCCTTCTGATTGACTTCAGTGTGAGATTGTGTTACTGCTGCCAGGTATTCCATGGGGCTTCCTCTGCTCTATTGCAAGCAACATCCAGTGGGGCTTGCATGGGTGGGTGACACTGAGCTTGGCTATCTCAGTTCAGACCAAAACTTCCCTAAAACCAGTTCTATCTTAAAGCTGTAAGACAGGCACTTCCCTGTCCTGTTTGTTGAAAGGAACATTCAGAAAGTGTCTTGAAGGGGAGAAGTTGCCCTCACCTCAGGGAGAACTTCCCTCTGTTGCTGGGCAAGTAGGAAGCAAAGGATGTTTTCATCAAGTCACACAGGGTGATTTATTGTCAGGAGTTCTGGGCCAGGGAAGGGGTACATGTGGGGTAATAAAAGTGGGTTTATTGTAACTGGGATATATTTGATATGGACAACTCTGTATACTGTTAATAGCAAAGGTTTCTTTTTGAGACACTTTTATGACATCCTCTGATTGATTTGTATTTAATTTAAATTGGGGGGTGTTTGCAGAATTAGAGCCTGGCAAATAAAAACTTCCTAGAACTCTCTCCTCTCCGGCATGGATTATTTCCTGTGTAACACAGTGCACCACTTGTTTCTGCATTATCTTCCACTGTAGCTTGGTGTTGCTCCAGGAGGGTACACTCTGTGGTGAATCACTGCAAAGGAGAGATTTGGACACCACTGTAAGCAACTTTACACCTGAATATCAATAGTTGCTTCTCTTTCCCCATCTAAGTGATAACTCAAGTTTGCCTCTCTGAGGATGTTCAGGTGGGACCAAATTAGGTGGCACACCGTGCAAACTGTCTCATTCATTTCAGAGGAAAGGATTATAAGAATCTGAGAAACACAACTAGTTTTTAAGAATTAATCTTGTACAATTTCTCCAGTAGAACAGGCCACAAACAGGCCTTTCATCACAAAGCATGCATGGTGTCCTGTTCCAATGCCCTGTGTAACCACATGTTCCCTACAATGGGCAATGCAAGGACAATTGCTTTGGGACTGGAGCTCATTTACAGCCCCTTCCAGCACTCCAGGACAAGTATCATGACAGACACTTGTTGGACATGGCATTTATTTTGTTGCCCACCAAAGGGTTATTGTTTTAGGTGCAGAAGTTACGATGATCCTAAGTGGCATAAAGGAATGCCTTTGCCCCCCACTTCAAAAGCCCAGTGCCCCAGAGAACACGGGAGGATCCTCAGTGTGGGCTTTGTCAGGGCGGGTTACTCACCCACCACGAGTGAGCAAACAGTTCCCATTTTCCCATCTGTGGGCAGAGTGGGATTCCTCGTGGTCAGTGTGTCTGCCAGCTGGCAGTGCCACCTCTGAGGAGCTAAATTAATGCTTTCCTATTTTCTGTTCGCTCTCTATAGATCCTTGGCTTCTCCTTTCTTCTCTCAGAATACCGAGTTGCTAATGCTGTTTCTGCAGCTGCTGAATGTCCCAAACCTGCAGAGTTGTGACCTGGGCTCCATGCACACAAATCCATGTGTGCAGATTTGTCCCCACAATGGGACAGTGGTCAGGAAGGGTCACATAATCGTGAATGAGTTCATGAATGAGCAAACTACAGGAAAACACACAAAGGGAAGATAAAGGTATTTCCTACCCATGTGTTGAACATCTAGATCTGTAAAATGGAGAAGAAAAAGCTTTCTGCATTCTCTATAAGATCTAGAAGTCCCCAAGCTGGAAAAGGATTCAAATTGCTTGGCATCCTCCACTGAATTCCAAGTAGTGGGTGGTTCACTCCAGCTGAGCTCTGATCTCACTTGAACTCAGACTTTGGCTTATTCAGCCTTTGTTTTCCCACTCAGGTGTGTTACCACTTGAAGGAGCAATAACCTGGTTGTAGCCAAAACCAACATTTGCTGACAAAGTTGGAATTGGACACTTGGTGCAGATCAGCCCAGAAAAAAAACACAGATCACTGAACCAGTCCTAGCCAAAATGCAGCAGTGGTTCCTTAACACAGCATCTCTTCCTTTTTAGTAATGACATATCATACACATTTTTACATATTTCACATCTTTTTTTTGCCCCCAAACGTCTGTGCTAAATATGGAAGGAAGTGGGTAGTAACGAATTCTGAACACTTGAATCAAGTGACAGGGTTTTCACAATGTTTTCCACTGTGGGTGAGTAAATGTGTAACTTCAGACAGGGCTCAGGGGATTGTGCCATTGAGAGGTCTCCAACTCTTTTGTGCCTTGCACCATAACCCCACCAACCCTCTACCAGACACTTGGTGGGCTCAGCATGGTTTGCATGGTTTAATGGCAGGGTGATGGTTCTCCTCTGTCCAGAGGAACCATCCCAGTGGCAGCTCCTCTGCCTCAGATCAGACCTTCACCCCTGTGTTTCTCTGCTGGCCCCTGTGTGAAGGGTCTGTGGCACAGGGAGGTCCCTGCCATGTCTGTCTCTGTTTGCAAAGGCATTCAGAGGGAAGTGCAGCCCTCACCACTGGGAGCACAAAATAAAGGCAGCGTCCTGTGCTGCTCTGAGGTGATCAGGGACTGCTTAATCCAAACTTTGGTAGCTCTTTAAAAATAGGGCTGACTATACTGACACTATTTTTTGCCCATTTCGTTTTTCTGGAGCGCTAAGTCAATAGTCGCCCATTCATTATGGTGTAAATGTAGGTTTACATTTAGGACTGTAGATTCTGGCCATAAGACACTGTTTATTTTGTGAGAGAAAAGGTGTTATCCTTCCCTAGTTTACTTCAGTGCCTTATTTACCCACAAGAAATTACTTGCCAGTCTTATTTGGCACGTGGCATTTCAATGAGTTTTCATAAGCTGTTCCAGGTCAGAGTGTGAGCCTCATTACAGTGTTCATAAAACAATTTTTTATAGACAAGCCATTTTCTTGAAGGAACTGAACGTTCCAGATACAAAGTCTAGTTTGTTGTAGTTCCCTTTGTAAGCTGTTCTTTCTGAACAATAACTTGGCTTGGGTCTTAGCAAATATTTTAGAAAGGCAGTTGAAGATCGAATTTCCACCAGAAAGAAAGTGAACAAAATCTTTCAATTAATGAATGATTGTTTCTGGAGGAAGTTGCTGTTTTACTTCAATATTTTGCCTTGGCTACACAGTCAGAAATCAAAAACTGAGGGGTTTTGGGGTTTTTTTGGGGGGTGTTTGTGCCCAACACTAAGCATAGTTATCCTTCAATTGGGAAAAACAGAATTTCCTCTGAAAAAGAGGATGGAGATTGAGGGAATAGGGGGAATCAGAACACAGGACACTGTTTTCATTCATATCTTTCTACAGATGTATGTCACTCAAGAATACCTAAAAAGACACAGTTAAAGTCACCTGTCTGGGGGCTCATATTGGGGAATAACTTCAGCTTTGTTTGAAGAGTGGTCAGAGAAATAAATTGTTAATGTTTTGGAGGTGATCTTGGCCCAACTTTTTGTTTTGTTTATTTATTTTCTTGTTTTATTTTGGGGTACTTAAATTGATGATGACTGACACTTGGGGAGTTAATTAGGTGCAAGTGTCCTTCATTAAACACCTGTCAGGTCTTTCCCAATTTACAGGTTTCCTCCTGAGGGGGGTTATTCCACTTTGTGCTCCGTGTTTGATTTGATCTGCCAGTCCATTGTACAATAAATTAAAGTCAGGGAGATGGTCAGGATTCTCTGTCTCCTCAGGAACACTCAGGAATAGAAATTACAGAGGGTAAGTGGTTTTGGTTTTTGGTGATGGTGATCTGTGTATTTCTTTCTTTGTTGTTGTTTTTTTTTCATGCAGTAGTTTTATTCCACATAACAGCAGGAGTCAAAAGATCAGGAAAATGACCCTGATAAACAGTGGGAGGTGTGAGTGCCTGTACTTATTATGAACATGCAGATGAGAGCTCTGAGTTAATACACTGTACGAGCCTGTGCAGCCAGGTTGTCTTGGTGAACAGAAAACTGCACAGCACCAAAACCTGCAGAGAAAGTGCTGGGGCTCTTGTAGTAAAGCTCTGCCAGAAAGAGCCTGTAATAGTGGACTCTCCTTACTCAGACATTAACCAAAGATGTGTGTGATACCAGGACTGCTGGGCTTGTGCTTGTTACTGCAATTCCTGCCCTTTGCAGGTTGCAGCAAGAAATTTTAGGAGTAAAGTCTGTTTTGACTGTTCTTCCAGAACTGGGAAGAGATTTCAGGAATCCTGCTGTTCAAAGCGTGGGCAAGATGCATGTTTGTCTTCCTTGATGCTTCTGAATGCTCCTAGTGTAGGCAATGCCTCTCTTCAACCTGTGAATAACAGCTTGCCTCTACTGGACTGCTCTGCACAGGAGCTTTTAAAGGTTCAGTGGGACTGCTGATGGCACTTATTAAGACAGCTGTATGTCAATGACAACAGGAAAAAGTGTTGCTGAACAGCTATGGCACCAGGCAGGAAATTTGCAGAGCAGCTCCCATGAGCATGCTGTGATTTAGGACAAAGCTTGGCAGTGATTTCTTCATCTTCCTCTCTTCCAAAATACTAGAACAAACCTCTCTGTGTGAGGAATGGAGATGATGTTGGCATTCCCAGCAAAAGAAAATAGTATCCTTGAATGTTGTTCCTGGCAATGTGGCCGAGGGAAAGGAGTAGATTAAAAAATCAGAAGGCTATTCTCACAGAGCAAGAAAAACTGCTAACACAGAGATATTAATAATTGTAATATATGGGCCATATAACAAGAGAGCTGGAAGAAACCACCCCAGAGAAACTGGTTTTGTGGCAATTAATCTCAAAATACTTTATTAAAATTTTAAAGGTGTGCTTTATACTGTTATGTACTTAGTAGTAAGCTCCAGGTTACTTCATGATACCTAAGTGTATGTGTTAGACATAATTCCAGGGCACTCTGCTGTGGGCCTGGCATTTAAAGGTTACAAGCCTTGCCATGAGAAGTATATTTAGATTTGCTCCTGAAAGAATTCAGCACTTTTGTTTGCCCAAATGCTGTATAATCTTGCTCTAAGCACTGGCAGGTTGACTAGTGTGCAGCTAAAGAGAGGGTTTATATTCTTGCTAAATATTGATGTAGGCTGTGAAACTGTAACTATTTGTGCACCACCTTTGCACTGACCAAGAATTAAAGTTATTTTCATCCTGAGTGGGTGAGGTTGTGGGCGACTGTGCAGAGTATTTAGTTTTACTTGCCAGCAAGAAGGAATCTCACTAATCATATTCCCATTATTGGAGACCACACCTTTTCAGATCTCTTGTTTATAAAAGTGATGGTAGTGCTGGTCTATGAGAGAGTGCCTATTACTTTCAGCACCAGGTTAATTATTTATTTCTGACTTGCTAAACACAGCCTAAATGTATTATAAAATAAAGGGGATGCATTTTTCATGAATTCCAAATTCCTGCCAGTGTTTCCCTTAGTTTTATACTTAATTCTTTCTGGTGTTTTCCCTACACCCTTCTGCTCAGTGCCACAGTAGGAGAGCTTAAAAATAAAACAACACAGAAAGTGGCTCAAACAACATAATTACTGAAGTGTGATTTGGAAACTTGCATAGCAGTAATGCTAATCCAAAATACAATGAAAATTAGTGAAATTATTCATATCCGTAACCATTATAAAATATGTAACATTCAGTTTATTGTTCTGCAAGCTTGTCTATGTATCTTGGATTTTGGAAGTTTTACATTCTTTCATTACTGGGAATTAGTTGTTTCTGGCCTGTTTGGCATTCAACAAGATGAGAGTTCCTTCAGATCAGGCCCCATATATATCCTGGCTCCCTGCAGAATTCTTTCCTTAGAGACCTTTGGGAAGGGGTTCATTACAGATCAGTGTGCTCAGCTCAATGCAAATTGCTCCTTCTGACTTCACATTCACCTGCTGTCCAGGTGTCCTATAGAAATCAACCACCTTATCAATGAGAACATAAAATGCTTTCTGACACTTGACAATGAATCTTGAATTTATCATTGAATTCTATTGGTTGTGTGAAGCTAGAGGAGTACCACAGTCACAAAGGGACCCGTGCCAGTGTCTTCAATAAAACAGATCTTTTACACTATTTCACCCCATTTGCAGCTCCCTTGGATGGTGTTTGGCATCTGCAGATTAAGGTGGTTCCACCACCACTGCCACTGGCTGGCTTCTGAAATGCACATTACCTGCCAGTTTCTTGACCTCAAAAAAGAGAACTTGGTGAAGAGTTAAGCCTTTAATTAAATATGTTCTTACAATTGTTTTAGTCACTGAAAACTATGATCTTGTTTCTACAGAATTACAATTATAGCATTGGAGTAAAAAAATTGCAGACTTTGTGCTGGCTTGTTATAAATATAACATAATGCATACTCTGCTCTCTGTTATTTAACCATATTTGAAGCAGGAGGCTCTCAGCCTGCAGGAGCCTGTCTTGCATTTTATGGGTAAAATTCTGTCACGTGTTGTCCATGTCAATACCAGTTTGTATTCTATTCCAAAAGCAGTGGGTAAATGGGTGAACAAAAGGGGATGTCTTGGGTTTCACACACTGGGTGTAAAACATTTCACTGCTTCATCCCACTTGGTTAGTTCTCAGTGATGAAATTGCTGGGCTTTGTTTTCTCTCTGGTGCAAAGGCACTGCACTCTGGGGTCACAGCTAAACCTTTCTGCAGCATTTCAGTTCCTCTGTGTCCACCCTCAAGGTCTCACACCACGTCAGACAGCACTATTGTCTCCTGTTCTCACAGAGCCTCAGTGCCTTCAGGTCCCAGAGGTGGCTCCATTTAAGGGCTGTGTCTCAATGCCAGTTCTAATGAGTTAAGTTGTACTTGTTGTCATAAACCATCCCATTTTCCCATTTCTGGGCAGGCAACAGCAGCAATGGCAGTCTGGCCCCTAGGAGAGGAGAAACTGAGGCAGGGATGTCATCCTGGTTACACAATAATATGGGAAATTCCTGGCTCACAGTCATATGTTAATATTTATACCCTGAAAGTTTGACTCACCTGACATTTAAAACCAGAAAAATTTTAAAACTTTTCCTAGAGAATGTTCTAATTGGTATACTATGATCCTGACTTTCAATTTTGTTCCTAGTTTTGATGGATAAGAATTGAGATGTTTGACTTAACTCTGGCAAACCTACATAGTAATTTATTCCTGTAACCAATCCTTTTTTAGGATTCTCCCCTCTGATGTTGGTCTTGAGAGAGAAATCCCATTCCAGAATAGCAATGCAGACACGTGGGATCTGTTTGATCTCTGCTTTTAGCCTGAAGTCTGTGTTTACTGGGGAGTGACTTGTTATGTTTTGATATAGTAATAGTAGTATTCCACAACCACTAAAATGTTGTCTAAAAAAGCAACCCTATTTTATTAAAAAGGATCTATGCATAGTTTTTCTTAGATGGTTTTTTGTAATCCAATTCCCAGAGGAAAAAACCCCATCATATTGCATAGGAAAAGATAGTATTATAGAAAATTGCTAACTCTGATGCTGAAAATACTTCAACAAATGAAAATAGAAAATAATTTAAAAAAAATAAAAAGGGAAGAAATGAGAGAGGTACATCTGTAAAGACTGTTGCCCACTCATGCAGCATTTGTTTAGTAGTGGTTTTACTCTGAGACAACTGTGTTTTAATTAATGAAGAATTAAGTGCAGAGGCTCACACAATCTCCCTTGCCTGATTGTGAAGCCACCATGAAAACCAAAACAAGGCTCAAAACTTTGTCCAATATGCAGAAAGAATATATTGAAGGAGTTTATTATTTTAGGGTTGTCTCTCCCCTTCTGCTCTGGAGGTGATCAACAACAACTCGTCTGTTACAAAGCTGAAATGAACGTTCTGCAAACACAAAGTCGAGTTCATCCTCTTGTTATCCTTCCTTCAGCTCGAGTTTTATCGGTGTTTTAACTCTGGACCGCAAAGCCACCCTGTGGTGGCTCCGGGACTGGCGGGTCCCTGTGGCACAGGGACCAGATGCTGCCCCAGGGATGCTGCGCTCTGCCTGCCCTGGGTACCACCGGCACCACCAGCCCCTGGCACTGGTCTGGCCCCCTGGAAGGTCTTGGAGAACATGAAGGGTTTCAGACAATAGAGACAAAAGGAGCTTCCCAGACAGAGACCTCAATGATAAGGATGGGATCTGCAAGATGACCTTGGCTAACAGTTAGAGGGAGAAGCCTTTTAATTTCTGCAGAAAGATATATGTGAAGAACTCTATTAATAGAGTTAAAAATAAGATAGATAGGAACTGTGTGGATCCACCAATTTTATAAAATATATCTTAGTTAATATTTAGCTATAGCAGTGTGTTGTTAGTTTTGATGAAGTGTATTAGTTTCAAAAATATACATAACCGTGTGTGAAAATAGTTCCTTCTTGTACTTTGCAAATTCCCTGTGCAGAGGAGGATAAAGGTGTCTTAATGTAAACATCAGATGCTTTTTCTCCTTCTTTCCTGAATCCCATTGTAACTGTTCTGTACCGATACACCTGTTGGTGCAGGGACTTCTGAGTGCCCTGGGGTTTGCAGTGGGGTTTGGGGTTCGCAGTGAGTGCCCTGGGGTTTGCAGTGGGGTTCGCAGTGAGTGCCCTGGGGTTTGGGGTGACTCCTGAGCACTCTGGGGTTTGCAGTGGGGTTTTCAGTGGGGTTTGGGGTGACTCCTTAGGGCCCTGGGGTTTTCAGTGGGGTTTGGGGTGACTCCTTAGGGCCCTGGGGTTTGCAGTGGAGTTTGCAGGGACTCCTGAGGGCCCTGGGGTTTGCAGTGAGGTTTAGGGTGACTCCTGGACACCCTGGGGTTTGCAATGGGGTTTGGGGTGACTCAAGGCCCTGGGGTTTGCAGTGGGGTTTGCGGTGGGGTTTGCGGTGACTCCTGAGCGCCCTGGGGTTTGCAGTGGGGTGTGCAGGGATTCCTGAGGGCCCTGGGGTTCGCCCGGAGCTGCAGCGCAGTGCTGTGGGCAGGGGGATGTGGGGATTGTTTGGGCATGGGGAGCTCCGGGCACAGACTCGATACGCGGGATGGATGGGGCTGCTGGAATGCCTGGGATCGGGAACAGGGAACTCCTGGAAGCAAGAATGGCACTGTCCTGGAATCGGGAATGGGGACCACCCGGGCCCGGAAATGGCGCCGTTCCGGTCCCGCCCCCACACGCCGTTGCTAGGCAACCGCAGCCGCGCT
>JAWWEW010000048.1:64320-132724 GCA_035583185.1 Anabacerthia variegaticeps | reverse complement strand
CAACCGCAGCCGCGCTTCCGGCGCGCGGCGCTGCCGCCATCTTGGATCTGGGGGACGGACATGGATGCAGGTGCGGGACAGGGACAGGGCCGGGATAGGGGCAGGGGCAGGGCCGGAACAAGGGCCGAGATAGGGACAGGGACGGGCCCCGGATAGGGGCAGGGACTGAGCTGGGATAGGGCCAGGGCCGGGATAGGGACCGGGATTGAGCCGGGGCAGGGATAGGGCCGGGGTCAGGACAGAGTCGGAGCCGGTGCGGGGTCAGGACCGGGACAGGGCCGGGTCGGGCCGGTGCGGGTCCCCCTGGGGCTGGGATGGGGCCGCTGTCGCTAACGGAGCCCCCCGAGGGCCTCACCAGGCCCAGGGTGACAGCCCGCCCGCGATTACTTTCAAACCCCGCTGCTAAGGGTCCGATTCTTACTGTTTCTCTCTTGTTATCAGACGACACGGGAAATCGGCTTCGATTCCAGCTAGAGTTGGAGTTTGTTCAGTGTCTGGCGAATCCAAATTACCTCAACTGTGAGTACTTAAACACCAGGACCCTGAGGAGTTGATAATAGTTTAATGGTGTTTAATATTGTTAGTAATGTTAAACAGGGAGAGCGGGCTAAACAAAGGAAAGGGAGTGGGTCTTTCACAGCAGAAAGGTAGTCTGTGTATAATTTGTATAACAGGTGGGGTTTTTAAGATGCAAAGTCTTTTGTTAGTTGAAATGCAGACAAGGCGTATCTATTTGGTGGAGAAAAATTAAGCTCAAATCTGTTATTAAACAGTAATGTTAACAGCATTCCTTTACCAGAAAACAGAATTTTACTAATGTAAATAGTTTCAGGTACAGTGCTTAACTGTCTGCTAATTCTGATGTTACAGTCAAAAATTTCCTGTTTCAAAAAGCTGTTCCATTGTATGAAAGATGCAAACCATAAGGGAGATGGGACTAATTTATTATTTTGTTAACATAAAAATATTTTTCCTGTGATTTTATTTGTCCAATATAAATTAACGAAATTTGATTGCAATGATAAAGTTTTGACTTTGTGAATACATGTTCTTCAAGTGTGCAGATTTTTTTTCACCCACCTGTAACTGACAATTCCTTGTCATTTTATTTCAGTTCTTGCGCAAAGAGGCTACTTCAAAGACAAAGCTTTTGTAAATTATCTTAAATATTTACTTTATTGGAAAGAACCTGAATATGCAAAATACCTGAAGTAAGTGATAAAATCCCTTATGTTTCTGCATTTTAATGGTTTGGCATTGACCTCCAGCAGCATGTCAGGGTTGGTTTCTGCCTGTAGCCTTACCTCTGGCCTCCCTGCTGGGATTATATGGAATATAGATTTTCCTGCTTCCAGCAATTCAGATGTAGCAGGAATGGGCAAACCTATAGAACCTTTATTTCATGAGTTGTGTGGAATCTTCCTTTACAGCCTTTATCTGCCTTACCCATTGGTTTAAAGGTGTTGAATGTTAGGGTACAGAACTACTTCAGTTAGGCCCAGTAAATGCATTTTCAGATTCGTTTTGCATTGTTGATGCTTACATGAAACAAAGGATGACTTTGTGTTTTTGCAGGTGTGCAGATTCCTTCAGTTTTTGGGGAAATGTTTTTTGTCATGTTCTTTTAAATGGGCTCTAGAAACAGGTGTTGTAATTGTTATGGATTTGCTGTTGCAAACCAACCCAGGGAGGAAGCTCCTCTAAGCAAGCAGCAATGTACAGTTATAAACTGGACTGGAGTTGTTTTCTGGCCAAGTTACCAAGTCACAGTGTGTGGAAGGTGCAGGCTGAAAGGGTTTCACACTTGGGTAAAGCATGTATGTGACAAAACAATTACCTAAGACTTCAGATCTTGTGTCCCTTGTAAAAACCTGCTATTAAAGTGTGTTTCTTTTCACTCCAGGTATCCTCAGTGTTTGCATATGTTAGAGCTGCTCCAGTACGAACATTTCCGCAAAGAACTGGTCAATGCTCAGTGTGCCAAATTTATTGATGAGCAACAGATCCTCCACTGGCAGCACTATTCCCGGAAAAGGATGCGCCTCCAGCAGGCACTGGCTGAGCAGCAGCAACAAAATAACACCTCTGTTAAATGAAAAGCACGTGGAGTAGGGATGATAAGGTGTACTTTGTGTCAGTGAACTATTTACAGGAGAGGAATGAACCTTGGATAGGTTTGGCTCTGGGTGTGTGTCCCTTTAGTTCGGGTTTATCAAGTGACTGGGGTTTTTGTTTCATCAGTTCTTTTAAAGATTAATAAATGTCTAATGCAATTTATTTTGTAGCATGGACAACTTTGTAAGAGCATTGTTCTGGTGTCTCTTGATTTTGAAAACAAAACAGATTTGCAACTTACTGATATAAGCATCTATAAAAAATGTAGTTCCAAAGGCTGTTCCTAGGCCTTTTCTCTGGAGAAAAATGATGTGTCTTTTAAAGTGAGACTGCTGCCTACAGCTGTGGGACAAGCAAAGGTGAAGTGATGATATTCTGTAACATCTAAATTGTGGAGTTTTTCCTTGTAACTAAGCTGAGCTATTGTCATTTCTGTTTTCCTGGCAGTCATTGTGGCTGGGAGTTTGGCAGAGTTTTCCTTACAAGTACAGGTACTCAACTGTCAACCATTAACATGTGATCAGTGACTATGTCTGTCAGACTTCACCTTATCACACTTGGACTGAAAAGATAAGTCATTAAACATCTCTGGCACTGGAAATTTACCTCAACAGCATCGGTAGCTATGTGGTCAGATGTAGGAGGAACAAGGAGGTTTTTCTGTTTCTCCTCTACCCCCTTGCTCACTGTGACAAATGTAACTTAGCATTATTCTTCAGAAAGTGCAGGCTGCTCTCAGTTTCTAACATGAGCTCAACTCCTTTGAAAAGAGGCTTTTTACAAACTGAAGTTTATTTGAACATGAAAGATACAGCTTTTTGTTCCAAGACTTTAGTGTAGGATTTGGACCCAGAATTTCATAACACTTATCTTGACTAGTCTCAAGTCATTAACCGTGAAAGTTTTAACAAAAGTCAATGATTCCTTGAAAAGACAGTGCAGTAATTTAGATTACCATCTCCATCAATGATTAATTAATGAGGGATTTAGTCTTCAGTAAACAACATCCGCACAAGATCTGCTTTAAAACATTCTTCTTCGACCAGCTTCTGAGGCTGAAAGAGAAGTTCACAAGTTTTAAGGGCAATTCAAAAACCTGTTGTAGCCCAGAGGCATCTGTACACAGGAACGGTAGCCACACCCAGCAAGTGTTGCCCCGGGGAGGAGGGTAGTGGGGTGAAGTAATCGAGGTAAGAATAACTGAAACATTCCTGAGGGTTTTCTGGGCCTGGAAGAGGCATTTCTAAGAAAGTAACTGGTAATTTAAATTACATGCACAAGTTAAAACTTGAGCTGCAGTCTTGAGTCGAGTGTACTGCACATAACTTGTCTCACTTCTCTAATTCAGCATTTGGATTTTTCAGAAGTTGGGAAGCTGCAAGTCAAGAAGGTTAACAATATGTAGCTAAAAATTTTCTCAACCCCTCAAGCGCTACAAGCTAAGTGTACATATTCCCTTTATGTAATGTACAACATTACACAGTGAGCAGAGTGGTTCTCTCTTGAGGGCCTGTTTGAGTCATGAGGAGTGCATGGCAGGGCCTGTTCCAAATGCTCTGCTCTCCTTGAACAAGAGAGGGTTCTTGGAGAACTAAGTAATTCACAGCCCTAAGCTCTTTCCACATCCCCATCTCTGTGCCTGTTTATCCAGAACATAGAACAAATCACTTACTGTTCCATATTTGAGTAGTGTAGGCACTGCTGTTAGTTTCAGATTCCTCCTGAATTCATTGTTGGGATCCTTCCAGCTGTTCAGACAGAAGGGGTTAAGCACAGTTTGCAGAGGGGCATTTTGAAGTCAAAATTCCGTCAAAAGAATGATTCAAAGGCCTTTGCCTCATACCTCCCCAACCCACTTCTCAGAACAAGTATGCAGATAGTTCACATTAGGGATGGTGAAGACATCAAATAATGATTTGATTCCTTACAGAGAAGGGCAGTTCAGTCAGTTTTTTCAACAGGTTAGGTAACCACCAGTCCACCAATGGCAAAGTTATCCCAACTGTTAGTATTCAAAGTTACTTACTAGGTTCTGTCTCCTACTAGGCAATAGATGAAAACCGACTCATCAGGCAGGTTATGCAGTTCTTTCCTCACAACTGGTTCAGCTACAGAATAATTTTTAAAATCTATTAGTAGTTAATACTTGTACTGTGCTACAGAATCACATGGGTTTACTTGGACCAGCAAGGCTGCTAATTAATGTTTGGTCTCTTTCAGTTAAGAGATCTGTCTTTCATTTCACCTGGCTATCCACAAGCTCTGCAGAGTTTATTAGTGCTCAGTATTACTTTGAGTAAGGGCCAATTTCTGCTCTTAACAAGTAAGGAGAACATTAGTCATGTCCTGCAGGTGTGGGAGCACATCAAGGCAGGGTGATGGTTCCTTAAGGCAGCTCCACACGTGCTCTGGCACGTAGGAGCCAGGCAGTTCAGCACCGTGATTTGTGAGAACTGCCTTTGTCTCCAAACGGGGCAAAAGAAACTTATCCAACACCCATCTGAGGTGAATAAGCCAACAGTTATTTATTCAGTGCACTGGCAACACGAGGGATAGCTGCTCCTAGTGTGTTCCCTAGACAACAAAATTTGTACAGGTAATAAACCTTCTTGTTATGTAAATCCATTCTATTCATTTTTATACTACTCTGTTACATAAGTCCATTCCAAATCTAACCTTTACAATGATTGGTTCTATATGCTATATCTCTATACTCCAAAAACAATCCCTGGTCAATTCTCCTTAGCTTTACTGACTGGAATCTTTGATCTGCAGATCAAGATGGGAAGGGGTGGGGGGTTTCCAAGCAGCATATACGATCCAGTAATTTAACATGCATGGTCCAGTATCCACAGCTGCACACTTCAAACGCAACACTCCTTAACAATTCTATACATAGTGCTTCACAATTGATTACCTTTAATCGAACCAGCTATTTCTTTTGTATGTTATTTTATCACAACTCCTCCTTCCATATAACTCTTAATTATTTACCGAACTATTTGCAACACCTTCACCTGGAGGGCACTGGGCACCGCCCTGGAAGGCCCTGCACGCTGTGCAGGGGTGAATTCACTGCTTTTGGTTGCTGGGCCATGCACCAGCCTCGGTGGGTGACACTGACACCGGCACGGCCCGCTCGGTGCCCGGGGCAAACCGGGGCTGGAGCCAGGCCCGGGGCTGCAGTGCCCGCCCGGAGGATCCCCACTCGGCCCTGGCAGGCTCACCCGTCACGCAGTCGGGGCACCAGCTGCGGCCCTCGGCGTCCTTGTCCCCGCAGAACAGCGCGAAGATGGGCCGGCCGCGGTAGCGCTGCGCGGTGCGCACGAACTCCTCGTACCCGCGGGCCTGCGCCTCCTCCCAGCCCATCGCGATGGCGGCGGCGGCGGCTCCGCCTGGCCCGGACCGCTGTTCCCCTTCCTACCGGGTCCTGCCCTGCCCGGACCCGCGTTCCCTTTACTACTGGGCCCTTCCCAGCCTGGCCCTTCCCCTTCCTACCGGGCCCTGTCCAGACCCAGCCCAGCCTTGCCCGGCCCTGCGTTCTCTTTCCTACCAGGCCCTACCCTACCCTTCCCTGCCTAGCCTGGCCCGGCCCTGCCCTTTCCTACCGGGCCTTTCCCTGCCTGGCCCGGCCCTTCCCGGCCCGGCCCAGCCCAGCCCAGCCCTGCTCCGCCCTTCCCCTCCCTACCGTGCCCTTCCCAGCCCTTCCCTGCCCTTTCTTTTCTTACCGGGTCTTTCCCTGCCTGGCCCTTCCCTTCCCTTTCCTACCGGGCCCTTCCCATCCCGGCCTTTCCTGGCCTATCCCGGCCGCCGTACCCCTCGCGCTCCCGGCGGCCCCCGCGCCGCGACCGGGTTCGAACGGCGCCCGCCGGGGCCCGGCTCCTCCTCCCTCCCTCCCTTCCTTCTTTCCTTCTTTCCTTCCTTCTTTCCTTCTTTCCTCTCTCCCTCCCTGCCCCCGCCCCGCAGTCCGCCGGCCCGGCCCCGCCGTGAGGGCTCGGGGAGGCTGCGGAGGGGCCGCCCCGCTGCGCTGCCCGCGGCTCCCCAGGCCGGGCCAGCCCTCCCTGCCAGCCCCGGCGCCGCTTTCCAGAGCCTGAAACAGCCCCAAATACCTCGGTTTGCCCCCCAGCCGCGGCCATGGGGCCAGGCAAGGCGGCGGGGCTGGAAGATACGTGTGAATTCTCCACGCAGCGATGCGGGAGCGAAGCCAAGGCCTTACAAACACAGGTACCGTTTGCGTCCTGCAGCGATGCCGAGTGGGTTTGCATTTGTGATGGTGGAAAAAAGGTGGTTATGGCCCATTTCCCGAGATAGCCCCCCAGGGAGTGTCATACTTGCTTTCCTGGCGCTGTCACTTAATCTTGATGCTGTCATTTTGTAAGGGAAGAGACCAAAAAAATACATCCATAAATATTGTTAACTGTCTGTTGTGGTTCAGTCCCACCTGCTCACTCCCAATGGGATGGGGAAGAGAATCGGAAGGGGAAAAGTAGGAAAAATGGGTTGAGATAAAGGTACATTAATAAGGAAAACAAATGCTGTGTGCACAAGCAAAGCAAAATAAGGAATTTATTCCTTACATCCCATCAGCAGGCAGGTGTTCAGCCATTTCTGCAGCTTCACCACATTTAGCAGTGACTTGGGAAGACAAATACTGTCACTCCAAAGAGCTTCCCCTTCCTCCTTCTTCCCCACAGCCTTTACTGCTGAGCATGATGAATATCCCTTGATATTCATCAAAGAATGAATATCATCATGAGCTGAATATCCCTTGGGTCAGCACAAATCCAAAACAGTGCCATCATGATGGGATCCATGCTCATACAAAAAAGATCCAGTTTCCTTACTGTTGTACACTTGACTTGCATCACCCATGTAAAGTGTTCTGTGTAACATCAGCTTTTTTTTCACACTTTGAACAGCTTCAGTTTAATAGAAACGTTCCTGCAGTTCCAGAGAATTTGGCTCTCAGATTCTCTCACCCCCGCCCAATTGTAATAGAGAAGCTGAAGGCATCCAGTGATCAGAGGAACCCAGGTGGAAGTGAGACCCCCAGCCTGAGAAGCTCTGGCATGTTCTCCGTGGTGTCTGAAGAGAGACTGAAATTGGCTGTTCAGTTGGCCAAAAGGGACATCAAACGAAGGCGTCTTGAAGAGCAAGTGAAACAGCAGGTGTTTGGAAATGTGATCAGTAAACCATTGTGGACCCAGAAGCCAGAACAGCAGAAAACTGAAATATTTACAAGTCCAGGACATAAAAATGCACTGAAGTCTCAAACTTGTTTGTCAGGTCAGCAGAGGCTCGTCCAGCCTTCCCAAACGGAATCGGACAGGAATGTTTATCTCTACGTAGCTGAGGAGGGAAGGCCAAAACCAGCTGTTTTGGACTCTCCACCCACCCGTGACACAGGACCAGACCCCAAGCCAAATTTAAACAAAAAACAACAGAAAAATACACAGGAAGTCCGACGTCTGCAAAAGGAATTGAGGAGCTATGTCCAGAAAATCGAAGAAATGATTAAAAAAGGTGTAAGACTGAGCAATGATTATGTTATATAAAAGTACAGTAGTTTGTTGATTTTTTTCCCCACAGTGTTTTGGCTTGGATTAGAATTCATATTTATTCCTGGATTTTTGAGAACCATCTACTATTTTTAAAAATGGATAAAAGCTAGAATAGCTAGCCAGGTTAAGCAATTGGTTCTTTTGTAATAATTAGCAGGAGGTGTAACCATTCCTAATTTTGAGTGCTTTGCCTGCAACTTTTTCATAAAACTAACTGGTCACATGACTTTTTAAGCTATAACTAATAAGCTATATTGTGTAAGATTGTTTAGTCAAATTCTAAACAGAAACATGATCTAGAGTTACAATAACTAATTTGCATTACTGCTAAAGGAACCCCTGCAAATATGTGATTTGGTTTAGCATGGCAGATGTTTATTGTTAAATTATGCCTGTTGTCAGGGCTTAATTGGGATTTTCACAGGTTAAATTAAGAGATAAAACTTTAAATTCTATGCTTTTTAGGGAAAGATACAGAAGTTTTAGATCCTGAAAACGAGCAGCGACTTTGCATTAGGAGACAGGAACAAGCTGCACGGTCAGCTCGGATGCTGTATGTGCTCCAGCAACAGGTAGGAGCCAGCGTTTCAAACTGGGATGCATAGCAGCTAGTTTATTGTGATGAATTTGACAGCAACAAACTGAAACAAGAGGAATTAGATCAGGTTATTTCTGAACTTTCATGGCATTCTAGTTTAGATCTGAATGGTGTGACTAATTTATCTCATGGCTGAAGTCCAAAATTTGGACATTCACCTGGATATTACAGTGAAGATTTATTGTTCATTTATAGACAGGGAGCTAATTCTGACTGACTTTCTGTTCTCCCTCTCCTTTCTTGATAAACAGGTAAAAGAAATTCAGGATGATTTAGAGAAACTGAGTCCTCATACAATCAAACACACTAAAAAGGTAAGGTGTAATTATCCTTCAGGCCGTAAGTGGCTTGTTGACAGAGTTTTCTGGATAATTAAGTTTGATTGTCTAGGGTGCAGCTGAGCCCTCTTTGTATCTTACACCTTTCTTCTCATTCTCACAGAAGCATGGATCACTTGGCCTGATACTGCCTTTGCTGCTTGCTTCTCAGTTCTCATTTGTCAGAGATGAGACTGGAGAGGAAGGTGGTCGGTCTTATGCTTTTATGTGGCTTCTAATTCCTTCTTCATTCCAATTCCTTTTTGCAGTAACAGTGTGTTCTACTCTTGAGCACTTTTTAAAACTTCTGGTTGATGTCTCTTGGTCTTACCAGCCTGATTTTCTTCTCTGCCCAGCACCTTTCAGAAGGACAGCACTGAGATCATGCCTGCAGTCTGGCCAGTGCTGTCCTGTTGTTCTCCTGTGCTTTTCCATCACTTGTATTTTCTTCTGTAACTCAACCCAGAGGATGGAGAATATTCTCTGTGTGTGCAAGTGTTGCATATTAAGGTCCAGCCTATGCTTACAGCTCTGTGTTGGCACACAGAAACACCAGGACCTGTTATACCCAGGCTGACATTGATAGGGATACTGTTGTGAGGAATCTTTAGTGGATTACTTCAGTGCCTGTTTTGTTTTGTCTCACAAATGGCTTAATATCCATCGGAATTACCTCAAGCCTCAGTGTTTCTCCATGTAATTTTGGCAGCAGTTCTTCCAGTAGTATAAGCATTCATAGAAACTGTAGTTATTAAAGCCTTTGTTTTTTGTTTTCCCAGTCCCGAGCAGTGTCCAGGTTGGCAGCAGCACAGAGAGGTGCTGTACGAACCTTACAGGCCTTTGCCAGTCAGTTCACAGATCAAACAGAGGAGCACATTCCTGCCCACTACAAGGAGTTGGGCAGTCTCATTCGACAACTGTCTCTCTGCTCTGCCAAACTAGAAGGGGATTCTTCCATTTCTGACATTATCATAGATATTTTGCTGCAGGTTGAGGTAGGAAAAAACATTTTTGTTTTGCTAAGTAGTGAAATACAAGATTGTGTTCATGAAATGGCAGAATATCTTACTAGTTTTGTTTGTGGTTTTTTTAGAGGCCATATTTTCTAATGTATAAATACTTCTGCTCTTCCTAAATAATGGTGGTCTAAAAGAGAGGTGCATCCTAAACACAGATGCTACCTGCTGTTGGTCTTATTCATGCTGTTCCTGTCTTTCTTGGCTATCCTGGTAGGATGGGGACTGGCAGTGACAGTGCTGGAGTCAACTGTAAATACAAAAATGTAAACCTTTTCAGTAAGATTTAAGTTAATAATATGAAAAAGCTTCTACATGAACAACCTATTGGGAATAGTCACTCAGAAAAAAAACCAACAAAACCAGACTAAAAAAGTTCCAGCTCCAGCTGCTTAGAATCTCTTGAATTTGCTTCTCATTTTTATATCAGATTTACTGAGAGAGTAACTAAAACTCTAAATATTTGCTGCAGGATCTGAATTCACTGCTGGAAAACAAGCAAACCCCAAAAACAGTGAAGAAATGTATTTCAGCTTCTCAGGCCAAATCTCCAAGGAACACTGAGACATTTCCAGCCAGAAAGCAGCTTCTGTCTCCAAAAAGAGAAAAAAAACCTCTCATCTTAAAGGAACAGCATAGACAAGAGCCTAGAAAACCTGCACGTGCCAGGAGTCTCTTGGCTGGTTTGTATTTTGACTTACTAAATACATTTTTATCAGTTAACTTGCCATCTGAAGACCAGTTTTGTAGTATGTTATGTATTGTTGGTCAGAAGTGTATGTTAGCAAATTAGGCTGACAAAAATATGTATATGTGTGTTTTCAAATATTTATATGCATATAAATATGTGTATGCACACAAATTCCAAACTCTCTTTTTCATCAAAACAATGTAGGAAAGACAATTTCTTTAATGCTTCTCAGGAAATACAAGGCTGGAGACAATTCTTGTCCCTTTCAACTTACAAAAGTTACAAGTTTATGTGTTATTTTTGACACAGATAAACGTTGACATGTTTCAGATATTTCGGCAGTTCAAAAGGCAAACAGTCGTGCTCATATATTTCACAATAAATACCAAGAAGAAAGTGACCCACCTTCTCCAGAGAGAAATGCCACTTTACAGAGAAGTACAGATGCCCTGGTGAGAGCTAGAGCTGTAAAAAAAGAGCCTGTCCTTGAAAGTGGTCCTTTGAAGAAGAAAGGTGTGTTATTGCCTGCAAAACCACAGGTATGGAAGTGATAAATCATTTATGCTGTCTCTTGCTTGTGCCCTGGGATTTGTTGTATAATGCAAGATGCTGTCAGAGCTTCACACTTCACAATATTTCTGTTCTGAGCTAGGACACATAGGGGGACAAACTGTCATCTGACTGTTATTTCTAGTGGTTATGACCATTTTAGCAGATGTTTTTAGAAAGCAGTGTTACTGTTCCTTGGAAACATACTGTACAACTAGAAAAAACGAGTAACAGAATTAGAAAGGAAAATGTTCACTGAAACTAGTTTTCTGGTTGAAATTAGAATGGTTTTTTCAAGTTGAAATTAAAGCTGAAGTGTTTTCTTCCTGTTAGTCATCCTCTGTCACAAAAAATGCACTCAGCAGTAATGTCATGCTAGTTTTAGCAGGAGAATATAAGTTAGGCAGACTTAATTGATTATAGAAATGACAAAACTTGACAATACAAGTTCTGGTTTCTGCCAAGTCATTCCTTGGAACCAGCAAGAGGCTTCTGTAATGCAAATGAGTTCTTATAAGTCTAGTGTTAGATTTTGCAAATAGGTGGGTGCTTTTTTATTCCTTCCTCAGAGTATCACCTTCAACTTGAAGATTCAAATCTGACATAGTAACATAGATGTAGGCATGTGTAACTTTTACTGATTCCCATCCCTGTGGATTGATGAGAATTGTGGGCAGGAAGGTTAAGCATTTCAGTAATTCATACTGAGGGGATGAGTCTAAGTGACCTTGTAGCAAATACAAAAGTGGCAATATTATAGTTTTTTGGCTGAATAAAATGTTACTTTGGAAATCTTCTATTTGGATTTATTAAGAGTTAACATAAAGTCTAATTCTGAAAAATTAAAAATAAGTATTTTCCCTACGAAGGGCAACATTGGAAAAGTTGGAACTGTTTGCAAAAATAATAGTTGCAGGATTAAGCATATGTTCTGTTCAGACACAGCTGTACTTCCCTTTAAAGCAGTTGGAAAACCTCCACATATGGCCAACTGTACAGCAAAGCCAGCAGGCATGACTTCAAGACAAAATCTGAAGCAAAATGCAAAGTACTTTAACAATTTAACACTGGAATCTGTATTTTTAACGTGGTGGTGTTACTTTAAGGGAACGCTGAAATCCCTGAAGTCAAGACAGGCACACCCTCGAGGAAAGCAGGCTGGGTTTAGAAAGCCAACTATAGCTTTCCAGCTAAAAGAGACCAAACGACCTGCTAAGGAGAGCAGAACTCCCTGCAGCCCTCCAAAGCCTCCAGCTCCTCCTGTTCCACCTAAGAGGTATGTTTACCTTACCCTGCTTCCCACTGGGAATGCTGCTGGCTCTGGGTTGGTAACTGGGACAGAATTGGCCTGGCTGCAGCCCAGGGTGGCCAGTGGCACAGCACAGCTCTCTGCAGAGGGCCCAGAGCAGCCTCCTTCCCCAAAGCCCAGGAAGAGCCAGGGCTTCAGGCTTTTGCCTGACTTGCTGCCTGGGAGTCAAGGCCAAACTGTGCAAGGCAGGACAGTGACAGACAGACAGCAGGCAGAGTGGGTATTCACAGCACTGCATTAAGAAGGTAAATATTATCTCCCTGTTCCAGAAGAACAAAATACATATATTTGTTCCAGACAATAATAGAGTGCAGTTTTATTTACTTTAAAGTATATTTAACATCCTACTAGACCAGGGCTCCCAAATTTAAGTCACTTTGGGACTGGTGTTTGTGGCAGTTGAAGCAAGAGATGCAGGTGCTGGATCTGTACTGGGCAGTGTGCAGGGTGAGATGAGGAGCTCATTTCTCTGGGCCAAGTACTTCCTGTTTGCCAACAGCAGGAACATAATTCAAGAGCCCTGGTTCTCAACAGAATGTTTTGGCTTATATGGTCTTAAAGTCAGTATTGATTTTCTCACTAAAGTTTCTTGCAACTTTTCCAAACTAAAAATCATGTTATTTCATTCTTCAGTTGTTAGAATGTGCATTTTGTAACCCTCTGTTACTGTACTATTTTTGAAGACTATCAAAGCTTGAAACAGAAGATCCAAGAGAAGTGAAGGCTCTACCTGATCTTCACAGAGGAGAAATTAAAAAAATACAAAAGTTAAGGTAATGACTCACTTTGAAGATCTCATAACTGGTATCAGATCTGATGGACACTTCCCACTCCAGCAGTCCCCCTAGAAGTACACTTACGTATTTAGGGGTTTTAAACTATTGTTGTCATACCAAGTTTCTAAATGGCATTGCTGTTTGTTCTTTCTGGTGCAGGCCACAAACTGTTTCTCCAGCCAAGTGTGCAGACAAAGCTGTTAACAAGGTACAGGAGTGGTTGAAACCTCAGTTAGACAGGACACAGGTAGCACAGGTAAGCTCATGCCACTGGTAAGGGATGCCTTGAGAAATGTCAAATATTTATAAAGGGGGATCACACAGTTTCTTTTCAACTTAATGCAAGCTGGGGGTTTATTTCTTTCTTTCTTGTATTGGTTTTGTGTCTTTTGGATTTTTTAAGTAGCAGGTTGCAGCAAATGCAGATATTTTGACTGAAAAGCTATTGGATGATCTTTTGGAAGATACTGCTCAGGAACTGTGGAGCATGGAGCAGCAGGAAAGAGTCCAGAGCAAGGCCCTGCCTATGGCTGACACTCATAGCCTAGAGTCAATGTGGCAAAGAATGGAAGAAATTGAAGTAAGATTTTCTGTCTTGGTTGGTCTCATTAGTGCCCATTTCTTGATTACTGCCCATAAATTGTAATATCTGTAAGTATCTACATTCTTAAATGAAGCAAGGTTTGACTGGATCCAGTGTCTGAAATCAAGGACCTGGAAGGAGTTTGTGCATCCAGCAAAACACAGTGTTAGATCAGGAACAGAATGTTTGATGAATCTGTTGCTGTTGACTTGGCAGACCTGAGTTTGCTTCCCACCTCAAGACTTTGTGGCTTAGATCACCATATGTGAATGGGAGAATCAGCATGGTGATTATGTTGATTGCCTTGCAGATTGGAAAGTCTTTGAATATTAATTTGATTTTTTCCCCTTTTTGTGATACAGAATCTCAGTGTTCTAGTAGCATCTTGAGAAAATACACTCTGGCAACCCAAAGTATTTCACAAGGTAGCATGGGGAAGTCAGACAATACATGGTTATCTGTGCCCTTATTTATCCATCTTTCTATGTAGATAATCATAAGGTCATAATTTACTTCATTTGAGCTTCTCATATATTGCTTTCTTAAAAATTTTTCTTCCATCAGTTTTTTCCTGGTTTTCCATTCAGTTCCCATTTTGACTTTCCTGTTCAGTGAAATCTATCATGACTTAGAACTACTGAGTTTAGTGCCATTTACCTCTAGAGATCAGTTCATCAGCTGGAAGTGCGAAGCTGCCATCCTGCAGTGTCCTTGTCCCCGAGGCATTGGAGCACCCACCCATCTGAATTCTGTTGGTGAGGTGGGAGCAGCACGAGGGTCCTGCAGTTGTTTGGCTGAGGGCTGTTGGTCTGAAATGGGAGGAGTTCCCTGGACTGGCACTGGTTTTGTATTCAAGTACGGCATTTTGAACAAGATAAATGCCTGTGATTTCACTCCCTCACCCCTTTCCTGTGTGATGCTAGCAGCCAAAATAAGCCTGCTTTGCCCAAGGAGGATCATGACCTACTTTGCTGTGGAGGGATAGTCAGGTAGGTGGGTGATTGACTGTGCTGTGTGTTCCAATGCAGAGACACCGGGAGAGCGTCCGCAGGAGAATCGCCCGGATCGTGTACACTGACTCCCACTTCTGGGCCCAGGAGGACCAAATGGGTAACTGTCTGCTTTACTGCCACTGGGTTTCCTGTAATCTGTAACTTTCAATTCAGATGTTTTGAAAGCAAGGTCATTGGTTTAGATGTAATCAAATAGCACCATCCAGACACATTTTTTACTATAGGTGCTACTTACAGAGGACAGGTGCTAAAATGTGGTTTTAAAATTGATACTTTATCAGTATTCGTGTTCTTAATGCTATTTGATTGAGTAGCACAGTGAAGCTACACTGATTTTCCAAGGTATCTGATTACATACAGACTTCACTGGAACTGTGTTGTTTAACACAGATTTGAAAATCTCACAATACGACTGTTTTACCCCAAATCTTTATCAATTTTTTTTTCCATGTCTTGGATTTACTGCCAAGTTTAATAGACTGCTAGTTTTACAGTGGTATTTTCTGTCTCTCTGCTAGAAGTATCCACTGACAGCACAAATGATTTATACTAAAACTAGCATTTCTAAAATGTTAGGCTTTAATACACTAAGTTTTCAGAATCCTATATTGAATTTACATTTTAGGGGCTTCTCACTTTCAGTACTTTACTTACCTGAAGGACCACCCCTTAAAAGAAGCAAAAGGCTTTGTGATGACTTAACCTGCAGTAGATGTAGTTTTTCTCTTTCAAAGAAACAATTTTAAATGGTATTTTCTTCCTTCCAGAACAACAAAAGGCATCAACAGCTGAAAGACTCACATCACCTCGTCCAATTCAGATAACCAAATTAATTGGAGACACAGAGCTGGAAACAAACATTTTAGTTGAAAAACCTTTTGATGGCAAGTAAGTGGATTATTTGGTCCTACACTAAACTGTGATGCATGAGATCTGTGTGACTTCATTACAGTGTTTTCATTACACTGATTCTTCAAAAAGAGACTTGAAAATCTAGTTCTGTCTTGATGATTATTTTATATTTCCAGTGATATTGATGAAAACAAAGAAGCAGAGAAGAAATTGCAGACTGGAAGTGACATTCAGCACCCCTTGCCTTTGAACCCTCTACAGAAAGGGCGCTCTGTGTCTCTCTCAGTGCCAAGCCATATGCTCCAGAGCATCTTGGATTATAACAGCAGATACAAGCACCATTTAAAGCTTATTTCCCATGAGGTGGTGGGCAGTTTCGATCCGTGGCAGATTGCTGAGAGGTATATGAACTGTTTGTGGCTTTGAAACGAATGTATCAGCTGATGACAGGTTTTTTTTGTTCTTACTCAGGAGAGGAGTGGGGAAGGGCCATTTAAATTCCAGACTGAAAGCAGGCTTTGTGACTGAACAGCTCCCAAGCTTGTCAGGCTTGGGAACACTCCTATGTTTGGAGCACATGCAGAACTACAAAGTTCTCAGGAGGCCAGTAAACAACTGTGTACTTACTCACAGTCTTCCTTCTGTAGCATCTGCTGTAGTCCAGAGATCACTGAAATGTTGACATTTTACTTAAAACTTTTCTGCTCTCAGTAAGGCCTGATACAGGGACAGCTAAGATCAATAAAAAGCTTCCCATTTACTTCAGTGGCCTTTGGATGACCACCATAGTACATTCACTCTTATTCCCAAAGCAGAATTAGTATCTTAAGAGTTTGAAAAAAGGAAACAACTGAGATCTCTCACTACTTTTAAGCTTGAAGTATGCCCTTTGCTAAGAACCAAACAGGATAGAATTTCTGCTATCTTATACAACCCATATCAGAACACATATCACATCTTTTCTTGGGCTAAGCATTAGAAAGAAAAAAAGTATTCATCTTTTAAAATCAGAGCACTGATATCCATAGCATGAATGAGTGGGATTTGAAATCTGACTTTCTGAACCTTTTCCTTCCCTCTGGCTCAGTCTTGCAGAGCAGCTGACAGAAGAAGCCCTGTGTGACGTGGCAGCAGAGCTGCAGGATGTTTGTGAGGACTATGCAGAAGCCGTGTTCACATCAGAGTTTTTGCAACCAGTGCAGTGAATTCTTTCCCACTTCCTCCATCAACATCAGCCTCAGCCTGACAGTCTGTGAGATTCTCTGCACCAGACCTCCATCAAGGATTCAGCTCAGGTTTTTATCAGACCATTATAAATAACGTTTTCCTTTTCAGATCTGATGTTGTCTGACCACCATGCTTAGCACATACACTGGGATGAGTTGGGGATGTGACAATCCAAGGAAGGACTCTCATGGCACAGCACAAGTAGATGTGAACACTTGGCACTGGCTGTACTTGCAGACCTGCTTGGGCTCTTTCCATCAGCTTCAGAATGGAGTCCCTGAGTACCTCTGGTACATCATGCACAGACGAATGAGACCTTTCAACAGAACCACACCATATATATTTATTTTTTAATGTTATATTTTTATTTGCACTTAGTGATTCAAACCCACATACATTTCTCTTAAGAATCCTATTGAAATCAAGAACAACAAAATCACAATTGGCATTTCTGCAACATTGAATTAACCTGTTTGTTTCAAGTAATCAAGGTACTGGTTTGGGTTATGTCTGGAGTGAGCAATGAGTAATAATTATTTATTTAGTATTCTAGGGAAATGCAAATTCAACCCTTGAGGTAACCCAAAGAACAATATAACAGTCTGTTTCCTGTGTCAATTTTTTTTTCCCAATATTGTTCAACCTATAACAGATTAATTTTTAACCTGCTAAGTTTATTTCCCCTAATTAGAACATAGATTTTAAAAATAACTTTGTTTTTATTGAAGACAGGTTTACTATTTTGTCTTGAAATTTACATCAAATGTAATGATGTAAATGTTACTGCTGATGTGTAACTTTGCTGATGTGTGATTTCTGTAATTTAAAACTGTTCATTTCTAAAATTATAGAGATAGCCTGGTTTTAAGTCAAAAATACTAAAGCCATAGTGCCTCTATATAATTGTATATATGTTTGTGGAAGTATTTTTGAGATTTTTTTATTTTTTAATAAACAGCACTTGTTTCTTATGACTGAACATAGTTTTAATTTAAGATAGCTTCCCTCTGAACCCATTTGGAATAGTCAGCATGCAGCAGGCAAGGGAGCAGCTGGCAACATTACAAGAGTCAGAGTACATGCATCTTGAAGTAATGTGGTCATCTGTGAAGGTAAACATGCTTTCTCTCTTTTGTGAGGGGTGTCTGCTGGCTGAGGATGCCAAAGTAAACTTCTATTCTGGATGAGAATTTTATGGCATTTGGGTGTCTTTTTGGAGCAGAAATGTGTGGAGAGTGAAGGCTTTAGGTGGGATCCTTGACTTCACATTTTTCAGTCCCTCCAAAGGAACTTAACTAAGGTATTTTTTAATGCATTATTTACACAGGCAAGCTAGACAATTGCAAAGTTTCTAGCCTGAAAAATTTCAGAACTGTAGGGCTTTATCTTAAAGTGGCTCTGCTTGTCATTGTTCCTAAGGGACAAATCAGCACCAAGGGGGCTAAACATTATATATGTGCATAATTCTTGTCACAATATGTTAATAGAGACTTTATGTGCAGCTGAAATGTGCAATTCTACTGCAGTTGTTAACTGTGCATCTCATGAGCCAGGTTACCTGGCTTTGCACTGACTTAAAGCCCCTGTCATGTCCATACTGCTTTAAAGCTAAGTAATGGGGGAATATGAGAAACAGTTTCAGCTTTAAAAAGTATTTTCATGGTATAGATACTGAAGAATACATCTTCTTGGAGACTGCTGTTTCCCGTTGCCGAAAGTCTTTGGAAACAGGTTAGATATTAAAAATATACTATTCTATCTGTTCTTGCAGAGGATTCCCTTCTGTAAACCTGGACTAGATTTCATTTTAAGATCCTTACAGGCCTGTTTTTCTCTGGATTCTGAATGTGCACGTTTTTGCAATGTCAGAGGTGTGAGGGGGAGAAAGCAAAAACAGGATGAAAGGATTCAGTGGTTCTATAGATGTATGAATAACTCCAACAAATAAGTATCAATGACTGCAGTTGTATAGTTTCCAGAGTGGTTTGGGCTGATGTAGGTGATAACTGGTAGCAGCCCATCGGAGCAGTTTGGCACAAGTGCTGTGCCATATCCTGGGTGCACCAACAGGCATTAATTGCCCCAGCCACCTGCCTGGAACCCCTGCCTGCAGCCAGGAGCCCCCCTTGTAGTGAGGCAAATCTCCAGTCCTTGCTGAAACTGTGATGAAGGTACAGCCACATCCCCCTGTGCCCTCACGTGCCCTTGGCTCCTGCTGGTTGTGTGGTGTGCTCTGGTGATGCCTGGGCTGTCAGTGGGAACTGTGGCTGTTGCCATCTGCCCTGCTTGGGTACTGTGGGGCAAGTGCAGTCTCTTCCCAGCCTGGGCCATGGGTACCCTCCCTCCTGGGGCAGCCCTGCTCTTTCTACCTCATAAATAACCAGGTGTGTGGGACCCCAAAGACAGGACTGTGCACGTGCATTCTTATGAGCAGCTCCTGAAAGCATGCAACGTACTCTGTAAATATTTAACTGTAGAAATTAAATCTTCGTGCTTCTGGAGGTAGTTATGGCAACAGTGTTTGCTCTACCAGTGCTTTGGAGAGCTACTTGTTTCTACTAATGCTGCACCTAATTAAACGTCCATTAATGTCAGTGTAAGAGCATAATTGCACTCCTTTCTCCTCTTTGGCTTGCTTTGTCTGGGTTACTCCTGGAACCTAACGTTCTGCACATTCTGCTTCTCTAGGGACTGCTCTTCTTCCAGGAGAGAGAGGTGGCATTGGTTTGGTTTGGATTGTTCTTTTGAGAACTGATTCACCAGCAGTAGGAAAAGGGGCTCTATTCACGATGTACACGTTAGTCAGCTATCAGCCAGATAGAGGATCTGCTTCAGTATATCTGCTCAAGGTATGTTCTGAAAGAACATAATAGTTTTCAAGTATATTTTTCCTCAGAAGACCCTACCTTCTCTCGTGCAACATGCTTGAAGTACTTGATTGTACTTACGTTTAGGATAGTAGTCTGGTCTGAGAGCAAAAAAGCAGCAGGTTGAAGTTCAGTGATGCCCCCGGTCATTTCTCCTTAGTCCTTGTGCTTCGCCTCTGTGTCTGCCTTTTGTCTCTTGCATGACAGAGGTTGCACCATGTTGGCAGAAGGGCTGCCTGGGCTCACACAGCTCCCAGCATGTGGCAGCGAGTGCCTGGCCACTGGAGCTCCCACCTGCTACCACAACATTGCTGTGGAACAGAGATCTGCCTGGCAGAGCCTGCCATCTGAAACCCCTTTTTGGGACAACTGAGATAAATTCAAAATAGGATGTTATTTTAAACTGCAGGTATTACCCTGTGCTGGAGAAAATGTAACCCAGTGTTCAAAGTTCAGTCCTTACTTCCACTCATTCTATAGAGACAATGCCTTTCTTTACTAGTTGTTTTCTTTATTCTTTTTGCTCTAGGAAGGGATCTCTGTTTCACTGAATAGACTCTGTCTTTGCTCCTGAGGTGTATTTTTGAAGGATTGATTTTTAATACATTTACTTTTGGGTTTTAAATGTTCTTTTGAACAGTCCCCTAATTTGGCAAGATATTTTTGGACGTGCATAACTTTTAAAGCAAAAAATGGCTGAATTCAGAGCTAATTCATGAGCTACATGAGTTTTTCTTCAATCGAACTCTTGCTGTACTATATTATATGCATGTAACTCTAGTTACAGATTCCAGCTTTATAAAACCCCACACAATATGATCCCACAGCATCAAGGTTGTAGTCGGTGTTTTCCTTTGGCCCCATTTTCCCTTTCTGGAGATCTGTATGTTCAGTCTGGCTGTGCCAGAGGCACACACAGAAGCTGGGGTCATACTGACAGCCTGGGGTATGTGCTGCAGGTGAGGGGGCTGTGTCTCGTGGCACAAGGGGCCAAGACAAAGCAATCTCACAGTGGCCACAAGAAAGAGGCAAGAGCCTGTGTTCTGTGTGGGAGCAAAGGAGCCAGGTGGCTTAGGCTGGCCCCAGCTGCAGTGACTGGTGTTAACTGGTGTTAGCCTGGATGAGAAGGTAGCCAGGGTGAAACTGCTGCAGCCTGGGCTAAGTGCTTGCAGTTACCACCTTGCTCTGCAGAAGGCAATGCTGGAATACTGCGTGTTTCCTTCTGGGGCTGGGAAAGCTGCCTGAGTACCAGCTGGAGGAGTGAGCCTGGTCCCTGCTCTGAGCTCAGGTTTCTGGAGCAGGCCAGCTCTCTGGAGGTTAATGCAGGAAGACTTCCTATGGGGAACACATGGTGCATCAGACCGTTGGATTAGTGTGAGAATTGAGGGAGGAAGAGATGGAAATAAGAGAGACTGAATTATGTCTGGGTATCTCTCAGTCATGCTCAGCTCTTTAGTACAGGGAGGAAATTTTCCTCAGGATATAAATACAGTTGGGAGTTTTAATCATACTTTGTATATACTGAGAATTGTAACCTTACCTTATGCATTAAACACTCCACATGCAGGTTGATGCCTGAAACCTGTGGAGCCAGAACCCAGCTGACTGTGCCGATTTTTGGAGCTGCTTACTAGTCCTTTGGACATCAACTAAAATCAGTAGGGACTGCATGTCACTGGTGTCTTGATCTAGTTCCCTTAAGGATCTGTTTCAGTGTTGTTTTCAGAATCCCATTACATACACCTGACCTTGAGCCAGATGATGTGATTGGGAGGGGATGCAGCCATGGTCAGAAAGGGCTGGACTGGTGTCTAACAGCACCCTGTTGTAGAAGGCTGAAAGCTGGACACTGTCCTAACCTTCCAAACCCTTTGGCTTATCTCAGCCTGGTCATTGTGGAATGTAAATTGGGCTTATTGCTTGTGGCAGATTTAGACAGGAGCTGAGGAAGGAACAGCAGGTGTCATACAATCTTTTCTGCAGCGAGATTTACTCTGATCTGTGTTAACTGGTTACAACACCTTTGTTGTTGCCTCTTTTTGGCATCCTCTTTGTGTCCATGTTAGGGATAAGGAAACAAGATCTAATAGTTTTGAGGCAAGGAAAGGCTATAACATCATTTTATGAGTAAAATGGCTCAGCAATTGTCAGGATTTGGCCTTCAGTTTGGGGCAATCTGCAAAGCACCTCATCTTCCCTTTGTCAGTTCTGCAGCTACACCTGTGCAGGCAGCTGGATGGAAGCTAGTTCCCTGTCCAGGTGTTTTCACTGGAACTTTGATTTGTCTCTGACATTTGTAAATATGGGTGAAATTCAAATGAAAGCTTACACTCTCCGTAATTGTCTGTTGTCTTTCGACTGGGAAAAGAAGCTTGTTCTGAGTATGTAACTAAGTAGCACCAATTAAACTAAAGGTAAGGCAGCTGCTGCTGCCTTCCCTCCACTCCAACCCTGGCTTCCCTCTTCTGCTTCTGCAGCCAGTCTGAATATTCAGGCTGAGAGAATAAACAGCCAAAGAGAACTGGGTGAGCTGGAAGGAGACAGAGAGCAAGTAAACTTTAAAAGGAGAGAAAGAACAGAGTCGTTGCTTCTGTGGTCAAGACTTTTGTGTGGATTTCTAACCACCTCAGGAGCACATGCTTAACAATGATTATATCCATGGGAGGTGGCACCATTGGTGTCAGTTATTAATAAACCTCTTGAAATGCACATGCTGACTATTTTCTTTCTTCTTCCTCTTTTTTTTAAACTTTCTGTAGCGATTTCTGGCCCTTTTTGAGCTGGCACAGAACAAAATGTCCACACTATTGGTGAAACATAAATAGCACTGTTCAAATGGACCCAAACTGAGATGCTCAGGGGAGATTGAGCTGGGCTCTTCCATACATACAGCTCCTGGAGCTGGCTCTTCCAGTGTCCTGAAGTTTGTCCAAAACAAAATCAACTGCAGATGAAGGCTGCCCAGGGAATTATGCCACCCATCAAAAAAAGTCATAAAGTACCACATTTGTTTCCTTTATGAAACATCATCCTTTGCTTCTCCAACAGCCCTCCTTAGCCTTTGGTCTGGGTAGGGGGGAGTGCTGGTGCTAAAATATATCTCTTGAAGTGTAGGGACTTTGCTTTTCTTCTTGCTGAGAAAACTGTTGATGGCACATTTTTGTCTCTGTTTCTCCCTATACATTACACAGATGGTTCCACACCTTTCTCTTACATGATACAGGTGAAGAAGAGGGCCATGGTGCTACTGAATGAGTGCTACTGAAAAATATGGCTGCTGAGAAAAATATTGTCTAAGTTACTAGTCTGAGACAGGAGGAGCAGAGTGACATTTAACATCAGCATTTTTTGAATGCATTGGCCTCTTCAGAGTGTCCCCACTCGTGGGTTACTGACTTGTTCTGTGTTACATTGATGGCATTTCCCTGGCTTACATGGAGGTGATTTTGGAATGGAGCATATGCATGGGGGTCTGCACAACCACTCTCTCCTTGTGGTCCTCTGCCTTACCTGGCTCCTGGTGTGACTGGGGGGAGCAGGTCCCTGCAGGTCCATCATGCACAGAGCCATCCCCAAGCCTGGCAGAGTTGGGCCACTTTGCATTGTCCCTCCTGGGTGCAGGGTGAGCACTGGCCCTGGCTGAGCTCTGTCTGTGCCTGAGGAAGCCCATGGAAATTGGGGCTGGGTATGTCTGTGCAAACAGCTGCTGCACTGCAGAAGAGGAAAGCTCCACAGATGCTTCTAAAAATCCTGGTGTCACGGTTTCTCCCTCTCCCCTTGGCATTTCAGGGAGGAAACACGACTAAAAATAGCCTGCTGTCTAAAGCACCCGGAGAGCTGTGCTGTCTGATTACTCCTTAATTTTTGTTCTCATGAACGTATCCAGGTTTTTGGTTGTGGGGTTTTTTCATTTGGTTTGGTTTCTTGTGTTTTTTCCCCAAATACCTGCTCTCTCATTTAGCAAAAAGAGCTGCATTTAGGATGAAGCTCATACTCATCAACAAACCTTGCATTTACCGTAGCCCTTCCTCCTGCTGATCTTTCCTAATATTTTGCTCTGCGATGGACCAGCAGTCAGGGTCTGGGAAGGCTTCCTAGCAACGCATTAAGCCACTATAACAATGTTTTAGAAAAAGCAGGCTGCCTTTATCAAAATAAGACTGGGGAACTGATAGACTTTTCTTCATGGAAAGAATAGATGGCCCTATGCTTATTCCCTGAAATGGAGAGAGCCCACAATTTTATTACCATTTTCCTCTTTTCTTAATGGAAGAATCAGAACAGGCTCAATAAAGCAGAGCAAATATCAGTAACATCACAGATTGGAGAGTCCAGGTTACTCTTTAACAGTGGGTTAAATTGGGGGAGGAGGGATGGGGCAGCAAGAGAGGACAAAATCTAAGTTATTCCATACTGAAAGAATGAGATCTCTAGTCAGATTTTATATAAGCAAACCAGTATGTAGGCATGGCAGGTTAGGGCTTTTGGTTTTGGTGGGTGCTGATTAACCTGGGCTTCTTCTATGTGTCTGCAGCAATCTAGATAAAAATTGTACCTCTACGTTTGCTTGCTTCTTCCTCCTCTCCCTCTCAGTATGGTGTTCTGTCACTGTCCTGTCCTGATTTCTGAGTGGAAAGCTTAACAAATGTGACCTGTATTCTAGCATTTTGAAAATTAAGACATTGCCCTCCTTTCCCAACTTCCTCCCCTCCATGTCAGGACATGACAAAAAAGCTCCCAAAACAGCTCTAAAGTAACAGCCTACAAATCTACAGCTGCTGCAATTTCATACTGTTCCTTTAAATTTTGAGTCATGAATTTCTGCATACTTGTTTGGCTTTTTGATTTTTTTTTTTTTAGTCTGTGCAACTGGTCTTCTAAAAATTGTTTAGATCCCTGTCTTTAGGGTGGTATTTGGAGTCAACAGGGAATAACCCTTTCTGCAGCACTACCAGGTATGCAAAGGCATGACTCTATGGGCATTTTTAGATGTGGGAACTTTCCTTTAGGGTCTACAGCACACCTTTTATGTGCTCTCATTTGTACCAAGAAGTTTTTGTGGGCTGTATTGCTGTCTCCTGTCTGGATCTGGAAGCTCTCTGCCTTGTGCTTAGCAAATCTACCCCTTTTATTAAAGAATTGTAAACAGAGCAGAGAAAACAGTCTCAATTAGTGGTTCTGCAGTATGGTAACTAATACTAGATATAAATGAATTACTTACAAAATCCTCCTGAAATCCTGTGATTTTAATTCTTGTGAACTTTTTTCCATCTGTTTTTATGCCTTCTGCCTTCCTCCTCATGTAGCTACCAACACTGGAGAGCACTGGAATTAAACCAGCAAGTACCATTGCTCCTTGCCTGCCTTTCAGAAGGCCTCAGCCATGATGTTGCTCATCAGTCATAGTCTGCTCCTGCTCTGCCAGACCTTTCATTGGAGAGGCAGGAGAAAAGAGCATCTTTGAGTTCAGAGACAATGAAGAAGTGACAGATGAGGGGACTGAGGGGTCGAGGACTGAGCCTCTCTCAGCCCTTGTTCGTGCAGCTATTGACAGGTGTCTGGGCCATTAGTTAGACCCTGCTTCTCTGCAGACCTGGGATACTGTTAAGGAAAATTTTCATTGCCTGGCCCAGGTATTTGTCTGGTTGCCTTGTGTCTGTTGTGGGTTGTTATAGCCATGCATCCAGCTTCAGCTGCAAAGCTGAGTATTCCTGGTGTCAGTCAGTGCCATCTTTCTTTACTTAACTAGAGCTAACAGCAGCCTGGCAATATCACAGCCTCCTCACCAAGCAATGTACCTGCCTGCCAGAAAATTCCCTGGGAGTATCAGGAAGTCTCTGTTGGGACCAGTTGCTGACCCACTGCTGTCTTCTGTTTTCCCTCTGTGGATTATTGTTTTGTTCCCTTCCATTTTTTTGCAGAATGCTGCTCTTCTCTGAAATGCTGGGCTCTGACATGTCCTGTCTCTTTTTTATTTTGGCAGTTGGGTGACGCATAAACAGTGCAGTGAGGTCTCGCAAACTATTTGAAGTTCTGTTGCCAAGAGTTGCCATCTCAAGGCTTATTCTTGGATCCTGGACAGCTGCTTTGGTTGTTTCACTGGCAGGAGCAGCCACAAAGCAGGTGTATCTACTGCCAGAGAATTTCTCAGTCTTTCCAAGTAAAACAGCGTAGTGCAACCCATTTCTAGTGGGTGGCTGACGTGCAATGCTTGGCTGGGAGCTGCGCTATTGCCTGCTGTTTTCTCTGACTCAATGTGGTGTCTGCTCCTTAAGGCTGCCTTTCAAGTCCTGTGGTGACTTCAAGGAGGACATAGAAACTGAACTTAAAAGATTCTGCCTGTCACTGTGCCCTTTTCAGCAGCTGCTTTCCTTTAGTCCCACATCTGCTGACGAAACCGCACTTGCATCACCCTTTCTTGAAATAAGCAGTTATCTTCTGACTTTGGACAAACAACACTGGCTCTAGAGGACAAGATCTCCCATCTTCCTTCCTAGGTAATCTCCTGGTTTGGCCCTGAAGGCTGCTTAACTCAGGTTGAACCTGGTGTCAGCAGGCACAATGCTATAGTAGCCAGCTTTGAATTCAGTCCTGGAAATATTAACCAAGCAAGCAGCCTTCAGCTTTGCTGCTTAGGCCCTGATGTGTGCAGCTAGAGCAACTCTCCCTGCCCAGTTTGAGCACGTTTGAATCATTGGGTGGGCAGATGTTTTCAGGGGGGCACTAGTGTCAGTTGGTACCATTTTTCTCTGAGCTCCATCCTTGGGTGGCTCTGCACTGCCTCAAAGCACCAGCTACCTATTTTGTTGATCTTTTTCAGAATGGATTAGCTGCAAACCATGTTTTGTAGAAGGTTTTATTTCTATAATTAGACATCTTGCAACACCAAAAAAGCTAGTAATGATGGGGAGCATCCTTTGACAGAGGCTTTGTTTTAAGAGGAGTTTCTCTGCTCCATTGTAAGGAAGAGAACTTGGGTCACCAGTAAAACAGAATGTGTTTCCAATTAAGAGTAAATGCGTTTGGAATTAGATTTTCTCAATAGGTCTTTGGATGTATAAATATCTTTAAATGCATTCCAGTTCAGGCCATTACCTGGCTTAGTATATTTTACATTATTATTTGGCTATGATTCTTGCAGAGATTCTACATGTCCTCTGTAATGCATGAAAAAAAGCTGTGCCTTTGTGTACTGAAGGGATTTTGTTGCAATCTCTGACGTTTTTGTAAGTCTTTAGGAGAAAGAAGGATTTCTGGATGTTTATGTTGTCAAGGACTGGCAGTTGCCTGCTTTCAGTATTCAGGACAATGTAAATTAACCTTTTCCTCTCGAGGGAGGCATTGTGGTGTCTACTGCCTTCAGAGGCTGCAGGTAACTGCCTGCTCAGGCAGCTGTGCCAATGGAAAGGGGTTTTTTTCAGTCACTGCCTGTAGTCCAGTGCAAAAGAGCCCTTAAGGCTGAATATTATCTCAATACAGTAGTTGGGATGTATCTTGTAGTGTGCTGTCCCTTCAAGGTGTAAATTTTCTCTTTGTGATGTAAATTGAAAAGAATTTAATGAAGAACTTCTGAGCATGTGGTGGACAGGTCACATCTGTACAAGGCAGAAGCTGCTTGTATTGAGTTGTTGCAGTTGGAAGCAGCACAGAGCAGGGAACTTACTGCATTTGTCCCAACACACTTCTGCCTTTCAGACATTCTTCCCTAAGCCAGTACTGCCTTCATGAAATGACATGAAGCTGAGTCAGGGGAGACTTAGATTAGTTATGAGGAAAAGGTTCTTCTCCCAGAGGCTGGTCAGACACTGGAACAGGCTTCCCAGGGCAGCAGTCACAGCACCAAGCCTGAGTTCAAGGAGTGTTTGGGCAATGCTCTCAGACACATGGTGGGATTCTTGGGGTGTCCTGTGCAGGGCCAGGAGTTGGACTTGATGATCCTGATGACTCCCTTCCAACACAGCACATTTTATGATTCTATATATTCCCATGGTCTTTCTCTAGGATTGCTTTCTTTGGTGGCTCAGTGACACCGTAGCACCTTTGGGAAAGCAATCCTTGTCAAATCTTTTATACAGGACATCAAGTCCAACAGCAGAGACAATGTGGCTCGAGAGCTGTGGCACTGTCACCTGGAGCTGAGGGAAGGTGAGCCATAATTTACTTGTTGCTGGTTCTGGGGGTGGGAATTGTTGGGTGTTGTGGCTGTTCCACTTACGGTTCAGACAAAACCACTTAACTCACTGTGTTCTCAGGGGTATTTGCTCTGGGTCCTTGAATGAACTTCTTAGCAACACCCAGAGCAAATCATGTATTTATACTTACCAAATTGGTATTGGCATAGAGCCTGTAAGTTGCTTTAGCACTCGGTTGCATTGTTTGCTTGGCTTTTTAATTGTGGGCTTCTTTGGGCAAAACTTTTGTTCACTGCACTTTACTTGGTGGTGCTCTGACACACTCTAGTAACACACAAGCCTTCCTAGGCTCTCTGCCAGCCTCTTCCCATCGTTCCCACAAGATGGGCTGCAACTTAAGACATTTCTTAAGGTGAATTTCTCCCAATTCCTGGGGGATCTGGAGAAGCTGGCTTCTCTGCTTTCAGAGATACTCCGCTTCTGAGGCTCCTGAAGAGGGAGAAATCAAGTCTCGCCCTGTTAAGTTCCCTAGTCCAGCTCTCAGCAGGCTGTAAGCCACTTGCCTATGGCTGACTTAAAAGGCAGCGCGTTGCAGCAGTTCAACCACTGCACTGACATGGGGCTTGGCAGCACCCGAAGGATATTTGCTGCTAAATTCCAGAGCAGCCGCTCGCAGGAGCAGCTTGCGGAGGCACTGCCGCAGCAGTGGGGCAGCGGGAGCCGGGCACGGTGCGGGGCAGCATCGCAGGAGCATCTCCGACTGCTCCCGGGGCGCCCCCAAGGCAGCGGGGGAGCCCCGACCCTCCCCGGCGGGGGCTGCGGGCAGGGCGAGACCCCTTGCCCGGGGTGGGGTGTCCCCTCTGCCCAGCCCCTTTACCTGGGGGATTGTCCCCTCTGCCCAGCCCCTTGCCCGGGGGGATGTCCCCTCTGCCCAGCCCCTTACTCGGGGTGAGTGTCCCCTCTGCGCAGCCCTTTACCGGTGTGGGATGTCCCCTCTGCCCAGCCTATGCCCGGTGTGGGGTGACCCCTCTGCCCAGCCCTTTACCTAGGAGAATGTCCCCTCCGCCCAGCCCTTTACCCATGGTTTGGGTGTCCCCTCCGCCCAGCCCTGCCCGGGGTGGGTGTCCCCCCCGCCCAGCCCCTGCCCGGGGTGGGTGTCCCCTCCGCCCAGCCCTGCCCGGGGCGCTGCCCGCACCTCCCGGCCGGGTTTGCGCAGCCACCTCCCCGGCCCGGCCCCCGCTCTCCGCCGAGCCGCTCGCTGCGCCTTTAGCGACGGCGGCTGCGCCTTCAGCGCCGGCCGGCCGGGCGGCTCCGGCTCCTGATCCTGCTCCTGCTCCTGTTCCTCCTCCTCCTCCCCCTGCCCCTGCCCGTGCCGGGTGTCCGAGCGCGGCGGGCGGGCCGTGTGCCGGCAGCCCGATGGGGCGGCGGGGCGCGGGGGGCGCCCGGCGGGCGAGCACCTGACGGCAGCATCGCGATCGGCGCGGCTGCGGGCGGGCAGCCCGACATGGCGAAAGCTCCGCGCCCGGGTGAGTGCGGGGCACGGCGGGATGGGGCGGGATGGGGGGCGAGGCTGCTGCGGGACCCCCGCCCTCCTGCCCCGGCCCCGCTCGCCGCTCGCTCCTCGGCACATTTGCCCCCTCCTCGCCGCTCTGCCCTCCGTGCCCGGCCCCCTCCCCGCCTGCCCCGGGCTCGGGAGGGAGCAGCCGTGGCCGGGGAGCAAACAAAGGTCTGCTGCTGCTGCTGCTGCTGCTGCTGCTGGGTGGGACTCGCCCGGAGGAGAAGGGTGCGCGCCCTGCCCGTTCTTCACGTGCTGCCGCCGGAGCCGGGGCGATGCGGAGCGCCGGCGGCTGCGGGTCGGGGTGCTGGGGTGGTGTGTGCTCTGTGTGCACCGATAGCCAGAGCAATGAGAGCTGCATTAGTTGGGGATGTTCGGTGGCAGAGGTGCAGCCCCGGCCGGGTGGTACATGCCCTGTGTGCACCAATAGCCAGAGCAATGAGAGCTGCATTAGTTGGGGATGTTCGGTGGCGGAGGTGCAGCCCTGGCCGGGTGGTGTGTGCTCTGTGTACGCCAATAGCCAGAACAGAGCAATGAGAGCTGCATTAGTTGGGGATGCTCGGTGGTGGAGGTGCAGCCCTGGCCGGGTGGTACATGCTCTGTGTGCTCCAGTAGCCAAAACAGAGCTGCATTAGTTGGGGATGCTCGGTGGCAGAGTGCAGCCCCGGCCGGGTGGTATATGCTGTGTGCACCAGTAGCCAGAGCAGAGCAATGAGAGCTGCATTAGTTGGGGATGCTCGATGGCAGAGGTGCAGCCCCGAGCTGGTGGCATATGCTCAGTGTACACCAATAGCCAGAGCAGAGCAATGAGAGCTGCATTACTTGGGGGAGCTGCATTACTTGGGGATGCTCGGTGGCAGAAGTGCAGCCCTGGCTGGGTGGTGTATGCTCTGTGTGCACCAATAACCAGAGCAGATGAGAGTCCGCTTGCTGGTGCAGAAGTGGTTTCCTTCTGGGCTGTGCACAGAGCCCATTGCTGTTGCAAGGGAAGGCCTGGCTGCTGTGACTGAATGGTCAGTATGTGACACTCGCCGCTGTTTGGTGCCAGCTCTTGGCACAGCTTTACAGCAGCGTGGCAATCTACAAGCTAAACCCAAAGTGGTTTTGGTATTATTCCCCCCACATAGGCATGGATTGGTGGCAGCCCAGGGAGGTAACACTCAGGAACATGAGAGTGTCAATAATTTCAGAAGGTGCAAATACAGGACTGAACTAAATGGTTGTTTTCAATATTTGGAAGATAAAGAAGTAAACAAGTGGGGGGAAAGTCTAATAGTTTTATTCCTTGGCACTAGTTTGCAATCCTTTTAAGTTTGATAGGAAAATAAAGGGGCATTGCTTTGGCTTTCTGTAATATATGAGTAATGCATCCTGCATACGTAGCTTGCATGTTCAAACCCAACTTTGCACAGGAATTTTAAAGGGTGGTACTTGTCTTGGATGTGATTCCACTGACTTCAGTAGACAAAATATGTCTTTTGATGTCAGTTTTGTGGTGTTGTAACTACTACTTATTGTAAAGCAAGACTAGACCATTCACTAAGGAGGTCTGTCAGAACATGGTTAGGAATAGGTGAAATGTGCTGCTTTTATAAATTGAGCCTACTGAGTTTATCAGTGTGAGCTGGAATATGCACAAAGACAGAAATGTTGCGTCCATTTTGCTTGTATGTACCCTGCCAGTGCTCTAGCCTTACCTCAAATAGAAAGAAAGACCTGATTCTAGTGAAAATCTGCTGCTTGATCACTGTTGAATGACAGATGTGCTTGTAAAGGGCTTTTAGACCGGGTCCACACTTGATTCATTTGAGTAGCAAGATCTCACCTAGTGAACTCCAGATCTTAAGCACTTGGAGTAGTCCCTGTGCAGAAATGCTTGGACATTTGCAAGCTTGTAGGTTGTAAAACCACACAGAGGCAACTGCTCCCTGTGGGAGTGGTGTGGTATCTGCTCTTCATCTCCTACTTCATTTTTAATGGACAGCAGTGACTCAAGAATGCCAGATCCTTCTCAGAAAACCAGAATCTCTGCACTGTGGAAGCAGAGTCTTTCAGATGTGATGCAGGCAGTCCACCTACAGTCGTTGCAGGAAGAGGTTAGAGAATATTCATATCTTCTCTGGTTTTGGGGAGTCAGTTTGGAGGAGGTGATGATACTGCTGAGAGGGAGGGTGAAGTTAATTTCTGCTGAGGGGAAGCTGACATCTGAAGCATCAAGAAACAGCCCTGGGAGATGTACCATGTTTACAGGAAAGCTCTGTCTAGGATTTGGAGCCTGAACAGCCTTGTTAAACCTCTTCTCTCTCTTCACCTCACTAGTAATCCTGTAGAGTGCAAGACTGGAAATGTCATTGGTACCTTAAAATAGGAGCTTAAAGGCCTGCATGACTTAATTTCTTGATTTGTTTTCTTTACTCAATACACAAATACATGCCTGTCCTTACCATCTGCTGCAGAATTGCCAGTGGAAGGATGTACAAAGTAGGTAACCAGGAACTTGTCACTGTAGAATTGCTGTGAGATGAAAGGCATTGAATGAGGAATGGGAGAGAGGAGTTGGTTGTGTTGGGCACTTTTGACCATAGAGATTTCTGGACTGTTCCATCACTTAGCTTTTTCATTTCTTGACAAGGGAACCTGCACTTTATGTGGACTTTTTTCTGTGTGTCGTTATTTGTTAACTCTGCTTTTTGAGACGAGAACTTGACATCTTGACTTGACGTTCCACTTCTTTCTTCCCTATCCCCCTCGGCCTTGTATGCTGTCTTTGAGGTCCATGTGGCCCTGCTATCAATGGTGTCAATGTATAGTCCATCTTTTTTGGTGGTCTGTGCACAGGCAAGGGCTTACACTGAGTGTATGTTAGTTTTCACTCTGGAATTATTGGAGGAAGGATCAGCATCTCTCTCTGCCTTGCCTGAGCTCCTGAGTCTGAGGAGTGCCTCCAGTAGTCAAATTCACATCCTTGTAACATGCATCTTCAGTTTTGTGTTTGCTAAAGAAGAAGTAAAACATGTAACTAGAAAACACAGTGGGTGATTTTGGCCTCTGGTAAGTCTTAACTGCGTAGTCACTAGGTAACACTGTGTGGGTAGCTCAGTTAAATCACTTAATGGGTAGGCAGGAAGCATCTGAAACCATCAGAACAGAAAGAAGTATTATTACGCAACAGCAGTCAGTGGCAACAGCAAAGGTCATTCCTTCTACCCAGCATCTCCTTCCAAATGGAAGAATGACTTGTGCTTTTTAATTTTATTAGGAAAACTGTCCCTGAATTCAAAATAGTCACCGTTCTAAAACAAGTTTTGACAAGTGGAAATGTTTTAATCTGTGCAACAGTCTGGGATTTTTTTAATTTTTTATTGAGATAAATTCAGTCCTCAATACTCTGCTGTGTAAAAGACTGAGTTTTCTGGTAGCTGTGAGAACACTGTGTGCTGCTTCATCTCTGACTAGGTTGGTGTGGTGATAGTATTCAGGAGTGCCTTTTTTATGGTTGCCTGTGTCTGGCATGTGCTTATGTCTAGGCTTCGTTGGCAAATACTTGTTACCAAGCAAAAGATGCAGGAAAATGCTGGACCTGCTGCAAAGCTTGAAATCTGTGATAATGTGACAATGAAGTGAATTGTATTGAATTAGTTTTACAGTAAAGCCCCCTGCTGTAGTCACATCCAGTGAAAACTGCTGCTCTGATCCCATGCACCTCCCTGGCAGGGCCAGTGTGAGCACACCTGGGCAGGGATGGTCTTTGGGACCAGCCTGTCACACTAGTGATGCTGCCAGCACACGAGGGGCTGGTGTGATGGCATGTGGATCAGTCTGCTTGCTTTCTGCCTGCCCTGTCTGCCTGACAAGGTAACCAGTGATCCGTGCATCGGTGAGGAGAAGAGGGACCTTCTGGAGTGACTCGCACACTGATGCTTCTGGACCGAGTCTACTGTGCTGCTACTCTGCCCTCACAAATATGCTTCAGGAATTAAATCATTGCTCTTTCATTCCAAAAGTGTTTGTGCTGGTCCTGCTGGTGAAGTTCTACTGTAAACAGTGATGATTTGAGTCATGGTTTTCTTTTTCAGCTGCAGTCGGTGTTTTTAAAAGCTATTTCAAGATGAGGAGAAGGCAGAACTGGAAATATTGAGTGACAGTGATGAGCTGTTCTCCCTTAGGATGCTTGGTACTTACAGGATGAGTGTATTTTGGACACCAGGCCTTTTAAAAGGATGTAGGAAAGTGATTAAAGTTGGGATTCAGCAGTGTTAGCTGTTCAATTGTCAGAGGAAGACCTTTGTTTCCTAGAGTGCTTCTCAGAGTCTCTTAGGCCTTCTCTTCTTACCTGTTTTTCTGCTTCCATTTCCTTAGTCCTGAAACTGTTGGCTACAGACCAGCAGTCTCTTTACTTCCTCTTGTGTTTTTCTTTTTTTTCCCCTTTTAGAATCACCCTCGTATCACATGGAATGAAGTGTGCTCATGCTCTGCTTAATTGTCCTATCACTGCCAATCTGTCAAAAAAAAAAGAGGCCCCTTTGGAAAGAATTTTTGTTTATACCTCCTGACCAGGAGAAGCTAGAGACAATTCTTCTCTTATATATACATTTCAACTGCTGTTGATCTCTTATGGAACAATGATAAAATGAGCTCTGCTGGTGTTTGTGGGTGAAACTGGAATTGGCATTTTTCATGACTGTTCTGCTCCTTAGGTCTATTTGTGGAACAAATCAGAGATTGCACCATCATAGTGGATTGTTCCTTCTCTGGATGGACAGCATTAGAAGCTGCTGATACGTGAGTGGGAACTGTTTCTTCTGCCATTTGCTGGGACTATGTATAGTCACTAAACACCAGGGATGAAATTTGCCTCGCATCTGAATTAGGATGACATCCACAGAGGTGCAGCCTGACTTGCCTTCAACTGAGAGTGTCACATAATAGAACATGGGGCTATTTCTGTAGCAATTTTCAGTCAAGTAAGATCCTGGCTCTTTTGCTGCTTATCACAAGAGGATGCAGCTGATCATATCTGTGGCTCTCACCCTTATGGAAGCTGTTGCTGTACAGGATATAGGTTTCAGCTGTGATCTTTACTTACACATCTTAGGAGTAAGGAAATCAATATCTAACATGGGTAAATTGGCTAATGAGCATATTGTAAATCTAAAAATCTCTAAGTCTTTAACTGATTCTTTTTCAACAACATTCAGAAGTGATTTTGTATAAGTTGCTAATTAAAAACAGTGACAGCTACGGTGAGGTTGGGCTATATTGTGAAGTATGGTGAATGACAAACCCTGATCTAGCATATCCACAATGGATATACTATGGAATAGTATACATGTAGGACTGCTGTTTTCTGTAGGTCCTGCAAGAGCTGTCTTTGGGTAGATAGGATAGCATCAGCCATGGAAGAAACTAAAATGTGAAAAGAAGGAGTGCAGGGAAAATCAAGAGAATGCTTTCCACCATTGCATTTTACTCATGCATCACAGCACCTCATCTCATGTCATCAGATCACTGATGCAGCAAAGTACCAGTGAAATTCCAGCTGTTCTTTGTTGAAAAAAAAGCAAGACTTTTTTTACAGAAGAAAATCACTGAGTGTAATCTTAATTACGATTAATTACAGTTAGTGGTAGCCTGACCAGAGCACTCAGCTTCTGTGCATGGTGCTGCAGGATGCTCTGTTCCTGTCTTCTCCCCAGCTCTTCCTGTGGCTGCATATTCAGGACCAGCCCCTGCCAGCTCCCTCTGTGACAGGTGACTGTCACAACCTGCAGCTCTGTGCAGAGACAACAGCTTAGGTAGGAAACTTCACCTCTGCTTCTCCTGGAAGGGAAGCACCTGTGCATTTCTGTGGGCTCTCCTGCCTCTTGGAAGTGTTGCCTTTGTATCCTGATGTCTGTCTGTTGTGCTGCCCTGACAGCCCGTGAGGAACTGCTGTATGTGCTTCCACTTCAACTGTTGTGACTCACAGGTTGGTCATGTGTAGGTTATTGGTCATTAGTGGGTTCCCGTTAAAAGTATTTCCTCATGCTGTCCCCTTGTATCAGCAGAAATTGTGATACTGAACAACTGAAATGAAATGAATGCTGCTACCCCGGGTGCAAAAATTGCTGAAATCTGGCTGCTAAGAATCAGCTGACTAATCTAATAAAGAGTAAGTTTGCTGCCATAGAAGCATCAAGTGTCATTACTGAGGAGCTCGCCTGTGTTCTGAAGTAGGGCTGGTCTTTTCATTCTCTGAAGGAAAATAATAAAATAAAATATGCAGCAGTTGACACTGTAAATCAAATCAGTGAGTCCAGGCAATGTCAGTGTCTAATGCAATCAAGAAATGTTAATAGAGTCTTCTGAAGGTGGCTAATGCTAATCTGCTGGCACAGAAGGAAGCAGACTCTATAGGACCAGTGTATTAGGGCAGTGCAATGCAGTCCAGCCAGCAAATCCATGTAGATGTGGAGAGCTGCTGCAGTGAGATCACGCAGATTTGTGCTGCTGACTGTGGATATGTTTAAGCTGCTTCTAAATCTAGAAGCATTCCCAGTGCAATATAATAAAACTGATGCTTCCAAGGGCTTTTCTCATACCTAGAATTTATGCCTGGATATTTTTGACACTTTTCCCTGCCCTCCCTTCACATTCTGCATTAAACTCCAAGGTCCCCCTTTCTTTGGGGGGCTGGTACTTTTGCTGATTTCCACCCAGGCTAGTGACAGCTCTTCACCAGGGAGTTGCTGTTTGCTTTGAAGTACTTTTGAAGTCTTACAATTTTATGTTTATATAACTTTCTCTCCTTCCCTCTTTCCCTCTCTCTCTTCCCTCCCTCCCATTTAACAGTACATGCAGTGGTCAGTAGCTGCCAGATACACTGGACACATTCCCAATACACACTGTACTCCTGTCATGAATACTGACTCCTTAATAGCCACATTTTTTTACCCTATTAAGATGCTATTAACAGATTGGTATTTTTACTCTCCTCTTGGCCAGCTAAAATCTCCTTCCTCTTACCACTCTTCACTTATATTTCTGATGAATTCAGCTATAGGTGGAGTAAATGAAGAACAAAAGGCTGTGACCTCGCAGCATGTTTTCCACAGAACAATATAGAAAATGCATCCTCTGCTTGAGTTGCTATTTTACTGCTGATAGAAGAAGAATGCTTTTGTGGCCAGGGGTTCTGGGTATTAGATTCAGGTCTGATGTCATCATTTGCAGAAATGAATAAAACCAAGGACACTATTCTGGTGGGTAATGAGTGTCCTTTCTACAGTAGTGTTGTCAGGGGTATGATGGACTTGATGCCTGGTTCCCCACTCATTATGGGGAGAATGTTGTTAATAGAAGGAATATATTTCATTACTACTTTTTAGTGTCGGATTGCTGTAGATGTGAGGAGAACTGATACAGTTAGGCAAGTCTGGTTTACTAATTACAGATTAGTTTGAGTATGATAATCCGTTGGGACCAGCTAAGCTGTCATGGCTATATGTGCTACTGTACCTATTCTAATGTGGTTTTGCCTTCTTGTCTTCAAATGGAAACTTCAAATGAAAGCCCCAGGCTCCAGCACAGCAGAGCTCTCTGTTGAAAACAGCTCAGTGAGTGAGAATTGAGTAGTTTGTCTGCAAATCTGTGAGCCAAATAGGGTGGCACTTCTTTTAGGAGTGAAATTGAATTTAAATGGGAACTACTGCCATGTCCTGGGGAAATGCTGTTTCGTGTCTTAGAAACAATATACAGTTTGAGTGTTGGAATGGAACGGCCAGATGAATTCAAAAGGCAGGAATTTATCTTTTGAGGTCACTGCATTAGCTGAAAGCGATGCAGGCTTATCTTTTAAGAGGAACTTGTTTCAGTCACTTTTGTTAGGTGGAAGCATTTTTGTGCCATCCTGAGAGCTCTGGCTGTCTGACTGTTGAGTCTGAAGTATGCGTGATGGCCAGAATGATCTTCCTGAGCCACCTACACGGACTGCTCATTATTGTGGTGGGTTGTTGCTGTCTCTCTGGAGCAGAGGTGAGTGTTGCCTGGGGTTAATGTGGGTGTCTCTGTGTTCCCAGGTGGCCCCTGCCGGTTCGGTGGTGCCCAGCGGCACGTGCAGAGCGTGCTCAGGGACTCCGTGGAGAGCTCCGATGATGAATTCTTCGACGCGCGAGGTCAGTGCACGCTTTTTCCTCCTCCCCTCCCTGGTTTTTTTCCCCTCAATTTTGCAACAAGCTGAGCTCTTTTGGAAGGTGAACCGACAGCATTCTGGCAGACAGAAAACCCATCAGATCTTCTCTTCGGGATTTATGAATGGGCCCGAATTGGCAGGAGTTGGGTGAGGGGCTGGAGTGGATGAGTGAGCTGCCCTGAGCTGAGCCTGGTGTCAGAAGCAGCAGGACTCCACCAGCACAGACCTTCTGGAGTCTCCTGGGCCCAGCTCCTTCCCAGATCAGGCAGTGTATGATGTTACAATTGGACTGTGCTTGTTCACAGTTCCTGATGAAGGCCATGAGTGTCCATGTCACTGATGACCAGCTTCTGAGACCAGTGGCTTAGGTTTTCCACTCTGTCAAAACTTTCACTGGGGGGACTGAGACCTCTGCTTGTTCAAGGAGCAATAATCTGAGTGCTTGTGGGTGTAGTCACAGAATATTCTGAGTTGAAAGGGACAGCAAGGATCATTGAGTCCAACTCTTAAGTGAGTGGCTCATACAGGGATCTAACCCATGACCTTGACATGCTTAGCAACATGCTCTGACCACCTGAGGCACCTGCAGGACTCCTGACATCCCCTGGGAGACCCTGAATCTGGACACACCCCAAGTCTTGTTCTGAAGGGGGAGAAGAGTTTGTAGATTGTGTGCATGTACTACATCCCACCTCCTGTGGGAGACCAGGGCTCTGGTTTTGGTTCTGTTTGCAGGAACCAGATCTAATGCTTTTCTGACATGTTTAGTTTGCTTTTTCTGAAGAGAATAACCAGCAAGGGAGGATTAATTCTGCTCCTACTGTGAAATCCCCCACTGTAGGATCTTTCATAGTGTAGGCTGTTGGGGTCAGACTGAACTGTCTTTAGTGGCTTTTGTAGCAAACTGCATTTATTAAGTATGGCTTTGAGTAGACTGATCTGGTGAAGGATGTCCCTTTCCAAGGCAGGACATCTTGGACTAGATGATCTATAAAAGATTCTTACAACTCAAGCGATTTTATGAAAATGAGAGGCATTCAGCTCCCCCTAACTGTTTGTTGACACTTCTTTTCGAGTTTAAAGTAACAGCAGTCCAAAGTGGAAAACTCAACTGTCCTATGGGAAACTTAGCATGGGTTTGGAAGTGCTTTTTGTTCTGTTGCTTCATTAATACCACATTCAGCAGACATTCTGCTGATGTCACTTGCATGGCTAAGATTGTCATTTAGTTTCTCTCTCTGTTGATATTTGTGGTGCAGAGAGAAAATCCCCTCCATTCCCAGCATTTTGTTCCTCTTGAATAAGGCCTATTTCTGAGCAAATTAGTTTTATTTTATAGGACCACATTGGCTTCTGTCTCATTTCTGTGTGCTGATTTGGTGTCTGGAGTTGCAATGGTGGATTTGCAAATGGCAGTTAGTGTTTTGAAGGCAGTATTTAGCATTGAAGGTCTGCTTCCTTGAAGTGAACTTAATTTTCCAGCATGTTTTAATTTTCTTTGTGGGTGGAATTGTTGCAAGAATGGTTGACGACCAGTTCTTATGTTTTCATGCTGACAGAAGCTTGAGTCAAAAGTCAGCATTAAGGAGTTATGTCAGGAGCTTTTTAGTTACTTTAAAAATGCAGAGGGTAGGAGGTAGGCAGTGAAACAGCTCTGTGGGGGGATCAGCTTTGTGCTCTGAGTGGTTTGGAAGCTGTGCATCAGCTTCACTGATAACTGACTGATCTATTTCTGTGAAGCTGAATTTGTAATACTATTCTCCTAAACAAGCTGTTTTTGCAGAGACATAATTAATATTAATCAGATTATTACGGTGTATTACTCAAAGTACAGGTTTGGATCCAGGGTGCCTTGACTTCAATATATCTGCCAGTTGCTCTGACAGTGATGGTGACTATCTGATGGTGAACCACTTATTTTCCAATTTCCTTGCTGTAAACTGCCTACTATAGCTATCAAACATATGACAAATGTAAACTTGAAATACAAGCTGCTCACATGAGAGTTAGATTATTTTTTATCACCACCCTCTCCAGTAGGCAACAGCCTCCATTAAACAAGGGAAGAAAACTTTTCAAAATAAACCTGAATTTGAAAGCTTGGCACCAGATTTTGGCCTTTCCTAGAACACTACAACTATTCATTGAAACTGAGCAGTTCTAAATGGAGATAAATATGGAATAGTGTTTTTTAAGAAACTCAAATGATCTGTGTTTGGTTGATCAGATATAGCAAGATGAAGCTATTTGATGTGGTTTATTCAGGAAGTCTGGCAAAATGGTTTAGTGCTTCTAGAATCTGTGAAATTGATTGTAGACTTCACCTTCTTTCAGAAACATACTTGTACCCTCTTGGTTTCCCAGAGTTAGCAGTGAGTACCTGGCTGTACAGGTATGCTGCAGCCTCTGTGCAGAAAGAGATGCAGTTGTTCTTCTTGACTTAATTTGAAAGGGTGTCCTGTGGTAGTTTCTTCATTTGTTGCCTGTATTAGTATTGCCTGTATTCAGTTCAGATATGCCTCAAATAGTGTTTTCTCTGTTTCTATATAATACTTACAGTACAGAGGGTTCTGTATCTAAGAATCAAGAAGCAATCCACAGAAAAGTAAAGAAATAAGTAACCTAAAAAGGGAAAATAAATTAAAGGTGTTTTAAAAAAAAAAAAGTAGGGAGACTGAGGCACAAAAGCCTGACCAAATCTTATCTGATGTCACAATGCCAGCTCATGCCCAGCCTGAAATCAGCTCAGATCTGCTCTTCTGAGCTGGGATTTAGCAACCCATCTCTATCTGAAGAGAGCCTCGAGAGCTCTGAGCTCTCTGTGTGTGCATGCACGAGTCTGTATTTCATATTTCAAAATACATTGCTGAACACTGATTACTTTCTCCTTGTTCTGAACCAAACAGCTGTCTTATCTGAAACAGACTTTTAGCACGGGGATGTTCCAGCTGTCTGCACAGAGAGAGGAAAGAAATATGGATGGTATATAAGCTCATTTGTCCCTTGTAATCTTTATTGTCAGTGGGTAGGCACACAGACACTGCAGCTGGTACTCAGATGATCCTTCATTATTATGGGAATGTAAATTGTCATAGGTACAAAGCTGATGTGGATGTGTAGCTGAGGTTTTGGGGGAGAGGTTGTGTGTGGCATATGTGTGTACATATGTATTTTATTTGCTTTTGGAAACGTAAGAATGGTGGCTATGTGTCTTGTGTTTTGGAGGCAGAGCAAAAAGCTCCAGGTATTGTGTCATTTCTCATGAAAATTCATGCCCTTGAAATCCATCTCAGTCTGTGGAAGTGTCTTTGCACTGAGAGAACCAGTCCATGACCCTGGACTCTCGGGAGGCAGTGTTAGGGAGTGGGTAAAAACCAGATGGGCTGTGGGTAGATGTGGCTTATTTTAGGGCACTGATTTTTTGAGTCATATACAACTATTAGTTTTATTTCTAGGTTTTCATTTTTCCAATTTTAAAGCTATGAGAAATCTTTTCTGACAGGTGGCTGGAAATTAGAGTGGTATTTAAGAGGAAGCTGTCAGTGATGGTTGTCATTATTGAAGTAGCTGGGAGGTGATTTCAGGCTCTTTGTGGCCTTCTGCAGAAGCAGCAAAGTTAACAGTTGTTATCATGTTTCTGATGAGATGCGAATGGTGGTATTGCAGGGGATCCTGATGCCACTTTCTGACCTACTTTAAATTCAAATGAACTCTGATTTCAGCAGTCATTCTGGATTTAAACTAGTACGGCGGATGAGAATCCGACCAAACAGAAACATACCTTTTCCAGAATTTATCTGTGCATTAAGCTTCTGATTTAGAATGTGAAGGGTTTTTTTTTTCCTTCCTGAGTGTGTAACTTGCAGATGTTATAGTCACAAGCTTGCTGACAGCTTTTCTAAAGATTCAAGAGGTGGCATGGAATGCAGCTGTCTCCTTTTCCCCAGCTGAGTTTGATTAGTCTGCATAAAAACTTTTGTCATTAGTTTTGCTTTCTTACATTGAGCCTTATGGCACTGTCTCCTCTATTACTGTGTTCATACAAAGCTGAAGCCAGTAAACACATGGTGCATATTTCAGTCCAGGCTCTGTGTGTGCTTTCTCAAGATTCTTATTCATGATAGAGGCTATAGTAGTTCTCTGCTAATTAAGAGCTCTTCTTAATTTGCTGCACCTTCCTCTCCTGAAAATAGATCTAATAGTCTCATTTATTTACTTTTTAAATGCTCTGCTGAGCAACCTGAATATTATTTGAAAATGCTGCCAATGAGCTAAAGTGGAAGTTTGGGAGGTCTAAACACGCTTTAGCACGTTTGGGCTCTAAGGCAGCTATGTTATTGTATAGTACAGCTTTCCTTAAATACTTCAGTTTTTAATGTCAAAAGCAGTCTGTGTAGTCTAAAATGCTTGTAATGACAGCAGCTATCATTTTAATAATAGTTACTTGAAATAAAAAGTGACTGCTGTGTATAGATAGTGAACAATATCTATTACTGCATTGTTAATCCTCTAATGACAGACTTTTAGTGAGAGATAATAATATGTGATAAACTGCTTATGTAGGTAAAAATTAAATGTGCATTGTAGACATCTAAGCATGAAGAGAATGAGAGATGGTGCTCTCTTCCCACTGGGTATTCAGTGGGAATAGGATACCTGAATTGTTTAAGCTCTATTTAAATCTTAAGCTTTAGTGAGTGAAAGAGTTGGAAACAGAAAAGAAAAACAGCCTGTGCTGATTTTCTTCCACTATACCTTTGTGCTTTTCAGTGATCTCCTACCATGTGGTTAAAACAGCTGTCTTGAGGATTTCAGCAATGTTCCCAAATTCCATATGTAGCTGGAATTGCAACTTTGAGCAGATCTCTCTGTAAGGCTTTGCTACCCTTGAGGCAGTCCACAGCTCCTCCTAATTTAGTATCATCTCTGCTTTCTCCCAAACAGCCTTTCAGAAATAAAAGTGTTTAAATGTCAGGAAAATAAATGTGCTCGGAAGCACAGATCCTGGTAAAAGAGGCAGAAGGCATTTTTCCGCTCAGGAGCTGCCTTTTTGGTAGAGGAAAGTGTATGTGTGGGCTAAAGGAATTGGCATTATCAGTAGATTAAACATAGCACCAGAGAAACCACAGGAATTCATCTGTCCAGGAGAGAGGCTGTGGCTTTCACCTCCTAAAAATGAGGTAGCTTGATACCATTTGTATGTCTCCAGCAGAACATTTTCTGCAGTGTTTCTTACCTGTGTTTCTCACCCATTCTCTGTTAGTTATACAGGGAGTATTCCTCAGTGTTTGATATTCTTGCAGCTGCACAGTGCAGCTGGAGTTGGGCACTATGGAGTTTCTTCATGGGAGAATCTGGAAGTTATCCCAGATTCTACATCTACCCATGCGTAATTTGTGCTTCATAGACAGTCTGAAGTAGGAGGCAGAGGGCACAGCAGTGGGGACAATTAAAACATAACATTAGTGTGCTGCTTTTGCATTCTGAAAAACAGCTGGGGTCAAATCTCAGTTCCTCAAACAAAGAAATTTCTGGCTGCCAGCCTTGTAAACAGAGAATCAGGCACCTGTGTTTGAGATGGAGCAGCTGTACATGTTTTGACTGTTGATTCGTCTGTCCTGGCTGGCAACTTCATTTAGTGGAATCCATGCAGAAAAGGGAGAAGTAATATTGCACTGTTCTATTTTGCCCAACTTTCCTTTGTATCTTTCTTTCCATGTGGCGTGCTGTAAGTTAGGCAGGAATTTTACACTTGTCAGCATGTTGCTAACTAGTGATATTTGATGCAGTGAACTACCCTGTAATTTAACTGCAACTGTTTGATCACAGAAGGTGAAAATTGCAGATGAATGCATCGTCACAAAATTGTCACAATATGAAATTCCACTGTTTAACTAGCATTTTTTTCCCTCAGATTTGAAAACTGCTCAAAGAAGCTGCATGTTCCCACTTGTCTGACTTCCACAGGCAAATACTCCCCCAATACCATTTCCCCACACTTCTGTCCCACAACCTTTAAGCAGAAAAAGAAATATCTTGCAAAAACCAGCCCTGAAGGCACAGTTCTCTCAGATGTTTAAGTTCTTTTCACTGGTCTAAATGCTTTCTTAGGCACCTGCCAGGGTTAAGGGCCACCAGCTGTGAATGTATTTTATTAGACTTAACATTTCTGGGTCTTTTAGCTGCACTAGATTTTTGTGCTTTTTAAATACAACTTGTTTTGTTAATTAAGAAGCTAAATGCTTTGATCTAAAACAATCACAAGAGTCCACAATTGTGGTTTTAAGGAAAAAAAATACAAACCATCACAAAACTTCAAATTAAACCGCTTGAAGCATCACTCTTCTTAATTGGATTGTGAGAGTTGCAACATAAATGAAAAGGAGTTCAGGGGAGATGGGATGTAAGGAGAGGAACACTAGCTGAAAGAAGGATAAATAGAGCCCATGTATCCCTCTGTCTTCCCATAAAGAAGCTGTAGGACGAAATAATTTCCAGTAAGGATAAACTGTCTGGTGCTTTTACTTGCCAAAGGAGGCAAATACCAAGAGAAGACTCCAGTGCTGTGACGTGGAATTGCATATGAAAATGTAGGTTGTTTATGGAGGTCGGGACTGGCGGTGAAACAGGAGCACCTCGGAGATGTGATAATCTGTTTTGTGCCAGGAAAAAAAGTAAAGCAGAGACTTACTATTTTTGTCTGCAGTCTTGTAAGAAGGTTTTTTTCCCTTTCATTGATGATACTTGCTTGAGGTTGAAATCCATAATGAAATTCAGAGTGAATTGTTTCCTCTCTTTCCCTTCCATCTGTGTACATTTGAGTGGATTTACTTTGAAATGTTATTCTGAAAGGCAGAGATGGGTGTTTATATCCCTTTGTGTAGTGGTCCACAAGCCATAAAATTGCTGTGAAAACTCACAGGTCCACATGCCCAGGTAAGACTAACCAGATACCTTGAGTTATATGCATCAGTTTATCCAACTGAGAAACTGTCTTGCTGACTTAGGTGTGTTACCAGGGATAGAGCTGGGGTCTGGAGTGCACTGGGCACTGGTGTGAGGAACTAAATACCATGTTATTCCAGATCACACTGAATGTTTTCTGTCCAACTCAGAAAGCTAACAGAAATGAGAAACAGTCTGACCTCTAATCTTATTTCATCTTTCTGCTAAACAGCAAGACCATCTGGAATGCCTGGCTTGGTAAATGACATGACACAAAAGCAGTAAAAAGTACTAGGTCTAAAGGCTCAGACCATTCTGGAGCCCTGTTTCTGTCCCTTTGATACAATTCCTAAGTGCTAAAGCCAGCACTGGGCAGATCCTTTCCCCAGAGCCAGATGGCTAAAATACCACCCAAAAGGATGCTCAGCCTCTTCCTTGGGAGGCTCCTGAGGCCAGGAGAGCTTTCTCCTCTGCATTAACATCCAGGAGCTCCATGGCCAGTCCTGCCTTCCCTCATTGCACTTCATGGTGCAGTTGATGCAGGAGCTCCTCCTGCAGAGGATGAGCTGCCCCCGAGCACTGGGCCAAGATTTGGGTGGCTGGGGGAGTCACAGGGGTGCAGGATGTCCATGGAGCACTTGGTCCAGCCATGCCTTCAGCCAGCCTGTCAGGACACTCCACCCCTTGGCTCCTTCCCTTGTCCCTTTTAGAATGTCAGCTAAATCAGCCTCTGAGGGAAATGCCCTGCTAGGGGGTTGATTCTCATTGCCTCAGGGAGCAGCTGAGATTGCATGTGGTCTCAGGGGGCTTTGCTGGATCCAGCTGCTCTGATAAATCTGACAAATGACCTCTATCAGTGTGTGACTTAGGGGGAGATAAGATATGGTGGTGTCTGTGAAGTGATTTGAGGTCCTTTATACAGATCCATCTTCCTCCCTCCTGAGTATCAGGATCTTAAAGTGAGAGAGATACATATGAGGCAACATGAAAGAACATAAATTTTTAGATCATTTAGAGACCCACTGCAAAGTCTGGTTGCCCACAAATGCACATCTCTTTCTTTCATTTGAAAATGTTGATTATTTGAGCCAGAAATGTCCTGGTTAAATTCTTCTTCTCTGTTTATTCCCACATTAGAGGCCTTCTTTCTACAAAAGGCAGTAAGAAAGGACAGAATTTGACTCATTCCCTCAATTTGCCTTAAAAAGTAAAGAACTGTTATTATTTATTTTATCTTTTCTTTTTTTTTTCTCTGCACTCACCCTAGGTATAAAGACCATTCTGGGCTGTACACAGCCAGGCTGAAGTGCTTTCAGTAAATTTATTCAGAAAAGATTAATGCACCCTTCTTACCAAACAGCTGTTAAATTGAAGGAAGATATTTTCTTACAGCTTCTAGGCCTGTTTACTTTTGGTTTTTTAAGAAAGAGGGTGAATATCTATCTACAGTTTGTGTTTTGTTCTTTCAGCTTTCCCTACCCCACTCCCTGGATGGAATCCCATTAAAAGATATGGTTCTCTATGCTGTGGGCTTGGTGCCATTCCATTATGTCTCTGTGCCTGGAGATGAAAATGTAAAGCTTTGTGTAGCACAGGTGGCTTTGATAAAAGGAGAATAAACATTGACAAGTTTTAAACTGGTCTGTGTGTCCATTCTTCCCTCTGCTCTGCCTTTTGAATGGTCTTAAAATGAAAAAAAAAAACAAACCAAACCAACTAACCATTCAAACACTCAAAGTGATTAGTAAAAACTTTTTTTTAAAGTGATTGCTCAAGGTAAGAGAAAAAATTCAGTTTTTTCCCTGAGTTTCCTGCCCACTGTATTATGAAGCATATAGGTTTGCTGGAGAGTCCTGCATATGCTACCCTGTTATCTATTCCCATTAGGGGCTATGCTGAGTGTTTATTTCTCTCTCAATCACTAGTTCTCACCCTGTCTTTTTTCTCTTGTTTGTCACAGCAATTTATTCTGTTCTCCTTTTTCCTCCTGCAGAAGAGATGGTGGAGGGAAAAAGTGCCATTCTCATAGGCATGAGCCAGTGGAACTCAAATGACCTCGTTGAGCAGATAGAAACAATTGGGAAGCTGGAAGAAAATCAAGGTAATGTTTAGCCTGCATTACATATTTATTTAGAGTTAATGAGGAAATCTTACTACTGAAGCGATTCATTTTCAGATATTATGTAAATAGAGAAATGTCATTTTACAGCATTCTGTAGTTAAAAAATTCATATAGACATGTAAGTAGCATTTTAGTACTGAGAAATGAGTTGCAATGATCTCTTCCAGGAGGAAACTTTGGCAGGCCAGGTGATACAAATTCATTGGCTTCAGTGGGAAATCAGTGTTGGACTGAGCTCAACAACTATGAGATAGATTCCGAGATTAAAACTTACTTTTTGAATGTGTCCTTGTATTCAACATACGAGAGACTTGTTGTCACTGGGTTATTTTGCTCCTTAAAGTCTGCAAATGGTGACTGGAATTTCTTTGGGGACACATACCTTCAGGTGTATTTGGGGCCAGTTTTATGTAAATATTTATGTAACTGTGCCGCTGAAATGAGTGGGAAATGGGCACTGATACACCAGTAGGAATCTGGGACCTACGACAAAGATCTAAGCAGTCTTAATTGTTACTTTGGCTCTTAAGTTGCCTAGTTGTTTGAAAATTAAAATTGCTTTGTTGACTTTAGGGAGAGAGAAAGACCTAACTTGCTTCTCTGTCGGTGGCATGAGGCTCAGGCATAATGGTAGTTGTTAATTAATCTAGCTTTTAAAAGAATTTGATATACTTGTCTGTTTTAGGAGGCTTTTCTTTATGGATTTCCTGCATGTAGTCAATCCTGAAAATAGCTATGAACAGGTCTATTTTAGTATCCAGATGTACAAAAGTAATATTTATTTAAGTTGCAAACTTCTTACTACTTACCATAAGATTGATTTATTTTGGTAGTATTTAAGTGATGAGCTATACTCCATCCTTCTTCATACAGAATGTTTCTATTTTCGTTTAAGGTAATTCTCTGTGATGTTTTGCAAAAGAAAGAATTCTCATCTGGTTTTTTCCTTCATTTCTGTTCACACCCACCTGTTAAAAGCTTTGGAACCAGTGGCTGTGACCCAAAGCAGCTGATGAACTGACCTGTGCTAAGATGTGTTTACATTCTCACGCTGCAAGTGGCTTTTGTGTCACAGTTCATTGTGATGAGTTGGACTGTTCTTTACAGAGACATCGGGCAGGGACTGAAGTTGTTGGGAACTGGGCTAGCACAAGTCTGAGCCAATGTTACCTGTACTGTATCCTGGTAAACCAGAATGTGATTTCACTGTTTCATCAATGCAAAAGAAAGTGGAGTTCTGGCTGTAATGCATACTTAGAAATCTTCTCTGCTGCACCCCTGCTCAATACATCAGATTTCTGAATAGGCAAGGCAATTACATGTGTTTCCTTCTTTCCTCTGCCCCCTTACACTCACAGATTTAGTCCTGTTGATTATCTACATACTGGTTTATTGCCTCCCCCATACACGTGCTCATCTGTGTGTTCATGGAATTATCTGCCAAATGCTGATCGGTGATATCACACTGTTGTTAGTGCAGATAATTGTACCATGCTATTGTTATAGTTTAACAAGACTGAATAGTGGTACTGATTAGCAATTTTAGAAAAATCTGTGAGTAGCAACATCATATACAAATGAAAGAAGCAAAGAAGGAGGGAGGAGGACATTGAAAGGAAGACTGTTGTCTTCTGTGCCACAGTAAAAGGTATTTCAGCCTTAGCCCAACTGTTTATTGGAAAAACTTAAAAGTTCAGCTAAAGCTGGATTCTCTTTTATATGTAGATAAGAGAAAGATATCTTCCTATGGTTTCTTTTCCCACTGTGCTTCACTGGTTCAGTGGAGATATGAGGAGTATGGTTGCAGATTCAGGGAAACTCCTTCCCCAGCTGGATTTAGTTTGGGCTCTGGGAGAACGATGAGTTCATTGGTGATGGTTGCAGAGAGCTTTGCTACAACTCAGCCAGTCTCTAGGGCCAGTGGTTTTGCTGTGTGCCTGTGCAGAGAGCAGAGCACTGGTTCTTTTTCATGGTTTCATAAGTTGATTAATAAAGCAATTATTATGGGCTCTTTCAACAAGTGAAGATGCATGAGAAGATGCAGTATGCCCTGGGCAGAGCCAAACACCCACTGGATGCTTTTTATTTAAGTAATGCTACAGTTCCAATGTGAGACAGAATATCCTCAGGAACTTTGTAAGTGGCAAGTATGTAATTTAATTCAATCATTGATTCTCAGTAAGTACGACTGAGAGCACTTGTCCAGCGCAACCTTTTTTATCAGAGGTAGAAATAAGTCTTTGGGAGAAAACTGGTAGCAGCATGTAAATTTATTAAGTTTTCATTACAGAAAATAACACAGACAGCAGTCAAGCCAAATTTAAAATTCATACAGCTGCATAAATTATGTTGATGCAGATGCCTTCTTTGTTGTAGAACAAAAGCTTTTTTTACACATCATAGCCATGAATTTAAATCCACTCCTGGTGCAAAGTATCTGTCCACTACATTAAGGAAAATTGCATGTACTGAACACTGGGAACAAATTCAGCCTGCTGGATTTCAGTGCTTTGCATATCCTCCAGCTATCTTGAGATCATATCCTTACTTTAAATATGTACTGTTAGTGTTGGTGAGGTTGAAGTTGGTGGCGGTTTGTTTTTGTACTCCTGACAGAAGCAGGGAAGAATTTCTTCCTAATGTCCAATCTAAACCTACTCTCAGTTTAAAGCTATTCCCTCTTGTCCTACCACTGCATGCCCACTGGCCTGCTGAAGAGAAAAATCAACCAGGCCATCATCCAGAGTACTCAAACAAGAGCTCCCAGCACTGGGTGGTGCACCAGCCTCTGCAGGGTCAGTTGGTCCATTTTGAGAGCTGGAAACTGTGCCAAAGAGATGGGTGGTGACAACCTCCATTGTCTTCAACTGGTTGAGGGGAGTTGGTTTCAGGTCCTGGATTCTGAAATAACCACTATAAATTTATGTAGTGGTCAAAACACTCAGTATGACACAAAAGTCTCTACACCATCATGACTCCTCTAGTGAGTTTTACCTTCTACTAGTGTTTCTCCTCTCTCTCCTCTGAGGTCTACCTTGCCTAATTTTGTCCACAGTGAATGTTCTGTGTAAACAAACTACTCTATTCCTTCCCCCCCCCAGCAGCATGTGATCTACCCCTCCTTGTCATGCCCTGCTGGACTCATATAATTAATTACAGGGTGTTGTTACATAGCTGACTGTAGTGTTTATGCTGCTATTAAATTTATTGCAATAGCATCTGCTGCTGCCTATTAACGTGAAGAATGGCAAACAGAAAAATTGGCTTAGTGAATAGTGGAAGGGAAGGATGAAAAACTACAATAGTCATCAGCATTCCAAAACACATCAGATGGCTCATCTAGAGAACAGATTTTACTTTTAGCAGCAGGTTTTAGGGAAAAGCAGTGGACTGGATTTCTGCAAATCCTCACTGCTAGCAGTTTGCAGTAGGGCAAGTTACCAGTGTTGTGCAACTCCCATCATTTAATTTTCTGATGCTGTATCTTCTAGAATGCAGCTCAGCAAATGTATGCAAAATGAGGGAAACTTAAACTAGCTGCTGCAAAGATATTTTTTAGCTGAGTCCTGCTGCAGAGAGCACTGCTTTCCTTGCAGTCCCTCTCTTTCCCTTTTCCAGGCTGCACCAAGGTCCGGTCCACATGCCGAAATCAGCATGTGTTCTTGCATCAGTTCCTTTGGGCCTCGAGTTTCCCTGGCTGCCATTCCCATCCAGAGGGTCATACCATCTGTAGGTGTATTGTCTCCTTTCCTCTCCCTCTGTTTTCTCAAGTTTCGCATAACTGTGCTCACACCAGTGTTACATTTGCCACGGCATTTAAAAAAAAAATTAATTAACAAAACAGATTTTTCTATTCAGAAGTTAATTTTCACAGTATTCTTGCTGGGGTTAAGGCCGTGTTCTAAAGTGGAGTGTGAATGTTGTTTGTTCCAGTGCTATGGTTATGTTATTATGTGAATTCAGATGATTAGAATACAGAAAGTCATGTGCTATAAAGCCTCTTGGCACTCTTGCAGCCAGTACTGCAAGTTTGGATGTGTAGGGGAAGAAGGGAATGATCCCCCTGATGTCTCCCTGTGCTGGCCTCCGACACTGATCCCATCATCAGTGTAATCCCAGGAGAGAGCAAGAGCAAAACAGGAGACAAGAATGGTACTGTGTGATGAAAAATGAGGAACAGGCACAGTAAGACATACCAAAAGGCTTAAATCTACCTGTTAAACTTCTGTTCAGAGTTGAAAATTGTTAGCAAAGCTTTAAAGGGGAGGAACTGTTTCTTAAACCTACGTAATGAAAATAAATTTTAGTTCTGTAGTGGAAGTGTCTTTACATTCTGTCAAGAGCTGCTTTTTGAGAAGGAGAGTTTCTATCAGCACAGCCATTCAAAGCTGCCATGGGAAGGAGTTTTCTTCATGAAACCCATTGTTTTCCATGTGGTAACTTGTGGAATTGTGTATAGCAGCACTTCAGAAGGCTGGCCTGTGCTCTTGGCATGGAGGCCTGGATTTTGCTGTTAGCTGTCACATTGCTGAGAGCTTCACACATTCTTCCTAAGGCAATGACTGATGGCTGCCTTGCTTCAGCAATGGCTCTCTCTGTGAGCGATTGCAGTTAATATTTTTCCCCTAATAAGTTGAAAGCAGGTCACAGTTGTGACCCAAGCTCTTTGTCAGAACAACAGTCTGTGAATTGTCCTGGTGAGGAACGGAAAATCCATGTGAAATTTGGAAAGTAGCTAATTCCAACAAGTTTCATTCTTCAAAAGTGAAGTGCAGCAGCGTACTGCAAGTACTGCTTGCACAAAGGGTGGACTAAAGCAGATTTCTTTGCTGTATGTTAAAAGCTTGTCATTTTTTTCTCCCCTTTTTACTCCCTTAGAAACCAAATTGTCCATTGTGATAGCTGGGGCATCTGAAGTAAAAGAGAATAGTTACAGAGTTCTTATTCTGTACTGCTGCATCCATCAGAGGATTTAAACATTAATGTTAGCTTTTATATATTAACCCTAGTTTTATTTAGTGTAACAGCATCTTTAATTCATGAGCTGAGAAACTGTGCTTACAAGTCCTATGGTGTTCTTAAGGCCCTGGGCAGAAGCTCCCATTGAACCCAAGGAAATCAGTGGGCAGGCGATGGCAGCACGGGCACTGTTTTATTCACGTGTCTTGGAGTGCCACCAGCTGCCCTGGTCCTTGTCATTTGCCAGCCTGTTCTCTGTTGCCAGACACATGGAACAGAACATCACCTCTGCTGTGGAGTCAGCTGGGCCCCAGTGCTGTGTCTGTGAATATACTCAAGGGGTAGGTAGGCTCCAGGAACAAGAGTAAGTGTTGCTGGGCCTCTGAAGAAGGAATCTGGAGAAGGAATTGTGTTCCCATCCCAGCTCTGATGGGAGGTGTAGGCTGATGCCTTTGGGCTCTGGTTTCTCTGGTGGTGGAGTGATGGCAAAGGTATTCACCCTCCCTGGTACAAATGGCCAGAGTGCTGTACGAGAACTTTATCTATAGAAAGGGCCTTTATTCCCATATCCTTGTGTCTCTGTATGTGAGGTTTTTGTATTTAGATCTGAGAAAATCCCTTTGTACTTGCAGCTTTCTTTGGACTGTGGCAGCGAGTGGAAGGACAGAAACTTTCTTGGAAAAGTTGCCAATTAAATATTTGGAATAGGAATCTGTTTCGTATTGCTAAGTAAGTTATGCCAATTCTTAGTTACTTAGAGATTCACTGGCTAATGCTGCAGGTTATCAAATAGATTCCTAGCTACAGTTTTGTTGCCTAAGATGCCTCTCTTGAAATAAACTCTAGCTTCTAGACTAACCATTTTGATGAACAGATTACAGCAGTTGTCAGGGGTGTCATATGCTGAGCTATTCCCACTGAAGCCAATGGGAATTTTGGAAATCACCATACTTGTCAGTTGCAAAATATTTACTGCAACACAGTAGAAAAAGTAAAGAGCTTGATGCTCCTGTAAAGCAATTTTAGTTCATATTGTGGTTTCTTCCTTTTGCAGGTGAAGAGTCTGCATTTTGCTCATCTGGCTTTTTACAGGAAAAACAACGTGAGTCGAAGTTGTTCTCCTTTTTCTTTGTGCAGAGGCTGTTCAAAAACTAGAGATAGGAGTGGAGGAGGCTTGTTAACCAAGTGCTCTGTTACCCTGAGAAGAGAAATGCATGTGGAGGGACCAGGATTCTTTAAAGTTCTATTTTAAATTTATTTTCAATGTGGATTATGAGAATGTACCAAGAAAGTGCCTGTGACGTTATTTAGGGCATTAGTGCCCTACAGTGTTGTCTGGAGTGGCAGAGGTGGAGCACTGGAGGGTGAAGCTGCTGCTGTACATGATGGCTCACACAGGACAGGATGACATGGCTGGATTTGGAGTGTAGGAGCCTTCAGGGCTTTGTGCTCTGGACTTCTTTCTCCTGTCTCTGCTTAAGGAGGTGCAAGAAGTGTTGCTGTTAAAATTTCTGAGTGCTCTAGGAATGAAGAGCAGTGCCAAGCCTGGCATTGCTAGGGTTCCTTTGCTGCTGGTGCCCAACTTCATGGAGTCTGTTTACGTGTGGCTCTGCTGTTGATCTTTCTTTGGTTGTTAAAGAGCAGGAATTGACTTACAGAAACGTGTGTTGTTAATGAGGGTGTTTTCTTTCATCACAGTTCTCTCTGGGAACAATTGTCCACTGCCTTCCTGGAGTTCACAGTGAAATGTCTGTTCTTTTTTCCTGCAGCTGTGTTCATAAGCACATGCTGTCACTCTGTGCCAACCCCTTCCCTTTTGGAAATCATACTTTTCCCATCTGGCCTGGTCTGATAACTGGAGCTGGGCAGCACTTGGAGTTGAGATCCTCGACTAAACCCTGTGTGTTCCTTCTCCTCCAGTGCTCTGCAGTAGTCATGTAGGAGATCTGGGAGCAGATGTGTGCAAGGCTCATTCAGTGAGGAAACTGTGTAAATGAACACAGGCACTGCCTCATGTTGTGGCTTCCAGAGCAGGACTGGGCTCAGTGGCGCGTGCCATTATTTTCCTCTAAACAGTGCAGTTTGCAAAGCTGCATCTGCAGCGTATTACAGTGTTCTTTATCATTTGTTAATAGAAAGCATATGTCACAGGCTCCATGTGAACATATTTCTTATGACGGATTTATCATTATGAATGACTGGTAATAGCACAGCAGATGGCAGGAAACGGCATCATTTCTCATGGGAGCGTGATCATGGAAATAGCAGTTTTCTTTTGGGACTGTCACCACCTTATGCTTTGTAGCTAAAGCAGGTTTGGTTTTGTTTTTTTTTTAACTTTAAATTTATCCCTAATTGACATGACAAAGTATTAGGGATATTTGAAATGGTCTGTGGATTAAAATAAAAGGGGACCTGGCTTGATTCTTAGCATGGGTTTGAACCGTACCTCATGATCTCAGAAGTTTGGGGATGATCATATGAATAGTATTCTCCTAGATTCAGAGTACTTACTTATTTTTTTGACTGTGCATCGAACCAGTGCCTTTCATGGCTGCTTTGGGGTGTTGAATCACTGTCTGAGCTTTGCCTTTCACCTGGCTCTCCTCTTGTGTTGATCTTGAGATCTGATGTGCTCCACATGAAGAGACTCTTTGGGCAATGAGTTAGTTCAGGCAAGGCTGTAAACACACAGCTTTCTTGGTGCCTAAGTCACCAGTGAGCATATATATATATTTACATACCAATTCCAGTGTGAATTTGAGTCTAAAACAATCCCTACCAGACACAGTGGCTCATTGATATCAGCAGTAGCAGTGTATGTTTCTGTCTGCAGAACTACTTGGTAAGTCTCTTGTCAATAAATTAGTTGGCTTGGGTGATAGCCACTGTTCTTGCCTGTTGGCTGCTGGACTGAAAAGCACTTTCTGTGTTGGAGTTGCATTTAATTTAGGACTGTGTGCTGTCATCCTTATAGTTCAGCATCTGATGAGCAATAGGCAAGTGTCACTTTCACCTGTTTCACATTACTTTGTTTTGGTACCATGTGGTTCTAAGAGCCATTTAACTACATAGGGTGGTTCTCAGTGAGCTGAGACATGGTCCTAACAAAAAAGGCTCAGTAGTTCCTGCTGGTTTTTATAATGCAGCCTTATGTTTTAAATGGCATCAGTTGATGGTCTCCCTAAAAATGGAACTTTTAAATTTCATAATGTTGGCATGGATTTTAATAACGAGATCAGGTTTAAACTGCAGAGATTTCCAGAAAGCACTTGCATTTGGTGGAAGCTTGGGGTTTATGGATGTATGTTGTCTCTCCTGGGTTTGCTTTCTGATTGGTTTTTGTTGTTGTACTCTTTTGTTTTATACAAATAATAAATGACTAGTACATTAAATCCTTGTCTGTCAGAAAGGCAAGATTAATGACCTCATTTTTAAATATGGAGAAACGCAGACATAGGCTAAATAAATTTCCAGTGGCTCCAAGGAATGATATTGGTAGAATCTGGGGTAAAATTCACTCCAAGTCTTAATGCAGAAGAGTAGAGTGTTCAAAATGTGCTTTGGACTAAATTCAGTGTTTTTAGAATAACCTGACCAGATCCTGCTTAACCATTGTTCTTGGTGAGGTGAAAATTACAGTCTGCTCTCTTAGGGTCTGGCAGACTGCCTGTAAGCAAATGGAGTGGAACCACAAAGAGGGTGTACACTCCAAATGCCAAGGAAAAGTAAACTGAGTCATCTCTAGCATTATTTGCTGTATTTATTTTCTTCTGGCATGCTGGAAGAAACAGAGGAAAAGGTGTCTAAATGCTGAAAGTTGTCTGTTATCTACTCAGGAATTATTATTTAGTACAATGCTCTCTCTTTAACTTCTAAATCTGTCATGGAGGGAGGAAGACCTCACAGTTTCTCTAGGAAACAGCCACCCTTTGTGAGATGAGTGGAATTTTAAGGCTGCAGCACTGCAGTCAGCTGACATTTTAAATTATAAATTTCTGGTATCATCATTCAGGAGGGTTTCAAAGCCTCCCTCTTCCCCACATGAGAGGGAGGAGGAGTTGTTACAGGGATAGGAGTCACATCTTGCCTGGAATTCCATCACTTGCGGTAGAAGGGAAAAGCAGATTTGCCCTCCCCAAAGAACTGACCACAGCAACATTTGCTAATCAAATTTCATCTTACAGCTGTTTCCCAGGTAACATGCAGAGGTAGAAAAAAATACTGCATTATGAAGAGACCAGAAAGAGCCTGTTGTAGTTCTCTTCAGTCACTGAAGAAACACAGTGCAAACCAGAAAAAGTGGGGAGTGCTTTATCATCTTCTTCTCTGTCCTCAAGAACAGAGATTTGTTCAGAGGGCAAGCCTTTTCATAGGCAGCTGTGGATAGGACAGGATAGGATAGGATCAGTTCCTATTATTCAGGTTGCAGGACTTTCTGCAGAGAAATTGTCTTTTCTCAATGGTCTGTTACTGCTATTTTTCATCATGGTAATGGAGCAGTGCAGTTCCCTCTGGGAGTTTCCTGGGTAGTCACGGAGGTTTTTGGAAGAACCGCATCCTGAAGGTCTTTGGAAAGTGAAAGGCTTAATTCACTTGCCTATATATAGGTGTTTAGTGCTATTTAAGACATGCCAGAGTATCTAAGATACCTGTATGGAATGAGCAGAGCAATGCAGAACCTCAGGTGACCTTTTCTGCTGCTGCTTCAGAAAGCTGGTACTACAGACCTCTGTATAAGGACTTGAATCCTGTTCTAAGTGTTGCTGTTAAGAATAGAAGAGCCTCTAATATTGTGTGTTGTTCTGTTTGGCCACAGGATTTCCTGTGAACAGAACTTTCTGTCTTGAAGCTAGAAATGTGCCTTACCTCCATAGCTGTCTGTAAAAGATGTGATAGACAAGTATTTATATGACCAATATGTCTCTTTCCCTTTCAGGTGAATTATATAGAGCCTCTTTAAGAAAGCAAAGGTGCCCTGCACAAGGTAGTATTGAAATACAGGAGGACAATGAGGTAAGATTATTTCCTAAAACAAGCTGTGCTTTCCAAGGAGTAGACATGTGGAAATACTCTCATATTGCATTATGGAATTATAAACTCATTTGATGGCTTAATGTCTTTCCCTTGTTCAGTAGGTGCACATGCAATCACTGAAAAATTTCACTGGCTTTTTAGACATTGCATACTTAACTTAGGTGGAAATCAGACCCAGTTCTCTGAAGAGAAGTTGTGATATCTGCTCAGTACTTGAGTGGAAATGCAGCTTTTGTGAAGCAGAATCAGCAGCAGTCATGAAATTGATAACAGAATTGCCTTTTTTTAGAAGCAGGAAAGAATCTAAACAAGTTGTGGTCCTTCCAGCAAACTGACTAAGGTCCTCTGTCCACACATAGGACAGGTAATGGAAATGTCTACTTTGACATTTTTGGAGAATTCCAGTCCTACAGCCCCCTGAAAATTATAACAGTCATTGATTGACTTCAGACGTCCAGTTGATGAGCCGTTGAGCCCCTTGTCTCAGTCATGGCTGAGCTGCTGCTGAGAGGCAAATTAATTTCATTCCATTGTGTCTTCCTGTGAAAGACACCAGTTAAATCCAGCTGAGAGACCTGTTTCGAGGCTTTGAGCTCCACCAACCCATCAGCAGTGCTGCTTATTTACAAGCAGGCATTGGCTGTGGAAGGAACTACCCTTAGCTTTGAAAGGGAATTCAGTTTCTCTTCTGAATAACTGGAATGGACAGATATGGAGAGGGAAATTGTAAATCAGTGCAAGGGAAAGCAGAACCTTAGAAATGCCCATATGAGCCTGTATTTAAGCAGATATAAGTCAGGTCAGCAAAATGCCTTCACAATGAATACTTCTACTGGATACTAAAATTCATGAGCTGAAGAGAGATAGTGGCTTTATGGAATAACTTACAATTCTCTCATTTTCAGCTGTTTCTCTTTCACCATTATAAAAGTACTAAAGTTACCAATTCCCCTTCATTCCAGAACTTAAGAATTAACTGTCCAGAACATTGCCTGATTCTCAGTAAATCACTCAATCTAGCAATTAACAATCCTTAGACAAGAAATATTACTGTTGTTTTAGTTGTGTGTTCGTATTTGGTCAGGAACTAGAAGTCTTCAGGAATCGTGTGATCTAAAGTGAAGAAGAAAATGGCAGTCAAGATTTAAAAATAAAAAGTCTAATCTGGTGTATTAATGAGTTCTTTGAGTGCACATAACTCTCAAGCGATAACGAGGGAAAAAAAGGTGTTGTGAGACATTCAAAACGCTTTTCCAGTCTGAGTTAGAAAATATCTTGTTTATTCTCCAAAGCTGATTATTGTCTGTGCATATGCACATATTCATTAATTTATTGGTGAGTTTTATGGATATCAGCAGTGATATATTTTTTTACTTTTTCAGTAAGTGTCTGGGTGAATTAGCCCCATCTTTCATTTTAATGAGAAGCTGCCAGTCTCTTGAGGCTGAGATAGCTGTATCATCTGCTTTTGCTGGATGTTTTCATTGGCAGAGAAATTTGGCTTTTTAGAACCTTTGATAATTTGAATGAGACCTCAGCTGGTAAATGAAGCAATCCTTCAGGATACCTAGACAGACAATTGCTTAGGCTGCCTGTGGAGGTTGGGATTCTTCTCCAGTCTCAGAGTATTTAAAGTAGCTTTAGATGTACACAAAGCTGTTTTAATCCTTGTTGATCTGAAACCTCCATCTGTGCTGCAAAGGTTTTCTGTCAGAGAATGGGGGGTTCTACCTGGGGCAGACATACTGGAATGAAATGGGACATGAGGCATGTGTACATGCACACACACAGCCCCACCCCTCCTGTGAAGGCAAATAGCACAAAATGATCATAATTGGGGTGGGAGAAAAGAATTCACTGCTGGTGTTGCCACCAGGTATACCAACAATGTCCATAAAAATGCTTCCTCCTTTCTTATTCCCTGTTTTTCTCCCAGGAAGGAGTTCAACACCAGAACTGCAAAACTCATGTGTTAATTTTGATCCTGCACGGAGGGAACATCTTAGACACTGGAGGTGGGGACCACAGCAGCAAACTGGCAGACATCAACACCTTCAATTCTGTGTTTGAGAAAGTGACCCGAGCCCATTTCCCTGCCTCTTTGGGCCACATCTTAATGAGACTTGTTCCCTGCCCAGCAATCTGTTCAGCAGCTTTCTCTCTTGTTTCCAAGTAAGTTGATTTGCATTTCCTGATGTTTGGCTTTGCACTGTGGTTTTGAATGGCTTTCTGTGACCCATCTTGTTCATAATGAAGTGCTGCAAATACTCCTTAATCTTTTGCTGACCACAAGACTTGGAACAGTCTTTCATCCTTTTTTAAATGGATGAATTTGTTTTTTTGTTGGATGTATCCAGTTCAGTAGCTGCTTTTCATTGCCTGCTTTTTCAGTCTTCTAGTTCACTCATTGAATGAGAGAACATTTCCTTCCTTAGAGATGTTTTTCTTGACATAAATATTTTAAATGGCATGATAGAGAAAGGAGAAAGAAACCCATGCTCTTGGGACTGTTTTAGCTCTTCTGCAGGTGCAAACCAGGATTAACTGGTGAACTCAGGTGAGGGGAGAAGAGAATCAGATTTTCTTGATTTTTGTTTTTCTAAGCAAAGAGAAACTTCTCTTGGTTTTGTCTGGGGCTTCCCTATGTCATGGTTGCTTTTATAGTCTGTTTTGTTGCAGTGTGGTGCCAGGGTTACATTTGAAGCTCATGTAGAGCAGAAAATCCTGCAGAAGAGTTGAGGAGGTCTACAACCATGTTTTGGGCCATAAGATACATGAATGCCTGATGTCCACATGTCAGACTTAAAGAGGAGAGTTGGAGAATACACTGAAGTTCTGAAATCTAGTTGGACTTAAAGGCATGTAGGAGGAAGAGGTGTCAGGGTGTAGTCCAGACTGGTGGAACTTGTGATTGTTTGCATCAAGGGGGAATACATGGAAACAGCCAGGAAAGAAGTGTGTGTATATCCAAGGTGCTGTCCTGTAAAGCAAGAGGACTGATAGAAGAGGAGGTGAAACATCAAAGAGTGTTTGGAAGATCATCCTTGTCCATTCGGGCCATTGGTTAACAAGGTTTTTTCCTCTTTACCTCTTGAGAGTTGTGTGCACTCAGAGAACTCAGTGTCCCTTAGTTATGCCATAGTGCAGTGCCTGCAGGTCTCAGCTGTCTGGAGGAAGAGCTGGTAGAGCAGAGGAAGAATGTGTGCTGGCAGCCCAAATGAACACAGCTTCTCTGCTTCTTTATTCCCTCTTGCTGCAGCACACAATATAACACCATCCTGCATGTTTGAATGTCCTGTAGAATCATCCTGAGCACTGACATAACATTGGTATTGCAGTGGTATGTTCTTGTGTGGAGCTGCATGTACCCATTTGGGGCTGGCAAAAGGAGACACAACTCCCTGTTCTCACGTTTCTGCACCTTCATGCCAGCAGCTTTCATAGCCAGAACTCCAGAATGCAGCTGTGGAACACAAAGTTGTGATAAACATTCCATTTAGGAGACTGTGGTGGAGGAAGGGTAGTTTTCATTACTGTAGTGTTTCACTGAGGGTGAGCCAGATGACTGACTAAGCAGCAGTACAAGATTTCTTTGGTTGGAATGTAGCCTCCGTTTTCTGAAGATGCACTGAGAGTGTGTGCCAAGGTAGTACAGCCTGGTGTTTACCTTGGCATGGGTTTTGAATCATGCTGTGCCTGTGTGCAGAGTGTCCAGGTTCAGAGGGATTCCACTGGGACTTTTTATCTGAATGCACCTATGCAGTTCTCCTCTCTGCACTGCAAATAGTGGCTTAAAGGAAAGGGACCCTTCAGGGCAAAATCACTCCATGTAGTCAATATTTCAGATTGTCTAAAATGGTTTTTTCCCATCTACTCCCATCCTGTTTCCTCTGTCTCTCATATAAATCAAACACACTGTTTATGTAACCTGGATAAATTTAAAATGCATAACTGATCTCCTGTGACGCTTGACTCTGTCACTGTGCCTAAGAACAAAAAGGGGTTAAAACAAAGGCACATTTTTGTTCCAGCTAGATGACTTTCAAGCCATTTCTTCCCTTTTCAGGGAGAAAAATATCCCAGAGTGGATCAACTGTTATGCTTTTTATAGCATATGATTCAATGAGCATACATTGATTCACACCTCAGAGCAGAGCTCCTAAATTACAGTATTAGCCAAACTGGAGAACAGTTCTTGCAAATTTAGAGGGGGTGGGAAGAAGAGAGAAGGAAAAAAAGGCCAAAACAAAACTTATATTTAGGAAGCAAACACTTTTTCGCTCTTCCTTATTTTTTTTTATCCTGAAAATGGAGGATGTAAATGCGTATTCTGGCATTCAGAAACAGCAATAGCAAGTCCCTGGGACTGTCAGCATGGAGTGCAGATAACCAAACCATACTTGGAAAAAAAATGTCGTGCCATAGTTATCCAAACAGATGTTACATATGGGTGATTTCCCCCTCTCCTTTCTCCTCTCACCCCCCTCTCTGTGGTGCAGTCTCAGTTATCCCTGCTGGAGGTGCCAGCAGTCTCTTCTCCCCTAGGAGCTCAGTGTGCTGTTCCCACCATGGAAGGCCAGGTGTGTCCTTTGGTGCCTTTCCTCAGGGTGGTGTTGGGTTCTGTCTCTGGCCCCTTTATCTGTCAGGCTCTTACACTCAGTGGTTTCAGCTGCTTCCCTGGGATTTCCCTTGCCTTTGTGCAAGTGTGATGTTTTGAGCTGGTAATTTTCAAGCTAACAAGACTTGTGCTCCTTTCAGCTTCAGCACTGATGTCTCACCTGTTTGTCTCAGCTTCAGCACTCATACTCAGCATGACCCCCATGGCAGCAACTTCCTCCTTCCATACACTCTTACAGTGGTCTGGATGTTTCTTCCCTTTGTGTTGTGTCTCCTATAACACTGGAGGTCTCTGTGGATAAAACCCCAAATCCTCATTTCTAAGCCAGTTAACTGTGTTTGTCTTGACAATAATTGCTCTGTTTCAGTTTGATCTATACTGCTTTAGCTATGGGGGCAAGAAACAACAAATTGCCAGCTATTTATTTTTTCATTGATTCTGGTTTGTGTGGTTCTATTTGGAATATTGTTTGTATTTAATTTTTATTATGAAAACATATGCAGGTATTTCTTTCCATTTCAAACATTCAATTAATAAGCTTTTTTCCTCCTGTTTTTCTCCCTTTTCTGAGGTGTTATCTGCCAATTTTATTAGTGAATGAGACTTTTTTTGTGGGTTTTGAAGATTCAGTTTTCATTTTTGAGAGTTAGTATTCATAACTGTATGTCTGCTACGCATTTGGATGATCTAATCAGCTGGCAAAACGAAGCCATGTTAATTGACAGAGCTTGGCAGACCAGCTGAGCTCAAGGACATAGAAACATATTTTTTGGATGAAAAATACCAAATCATTGGAGTGCTTCAGCCAGAGGCAAGTGTGGAAAAGCCCAGTGAGGCTCGGGACACGAGCACACACCAGCAAATCTTCTGTTCCATTACCCTGGAAATAGTCTCAAGGATGTGAGTTTTAGCAAAAACACAGACTGATTCCATTCCAGGCAGCTTGCTTTTAAATATTGTGATAACCCACCAAAAACCCAAAAAAAGTGAATGCAAAATAGAGTTCAAGTTGCCTGCCTGTGGCTTTGGATGAACTTTGAATGTGCTGAATTATCCAAAATACTTCTTTCCTTTAACCTCTAAAGGACAGTCAACTTACTGTGAGAGAACCTGGCACACACCTTCCATCTTTAGGTCTCTCTGAGTTGACCTCCCCACTCATCAGTAAAAAATCAGTCAAGACATGATCAGCAGAATTACTGAGAAACTTGCATGGTGCAAATCCAAGCTGAAGTAAAGCTGGTGTTCTATCAGGTTTGAGCTTGTATTTTCAATCAAGTCACCTCCTTTTTGCCAAGTGTTACTGTGCAAACATTTGCTGTGATTTCAGACTGTGATTTCAGACTGTGTGCAGCTTTCTTTCATCTCTTTGGAAAGATGGGACACTGGGAAAAATGTCTTTATATGCTTTTGAACAATACACCTGTTGCACTTGTGTTCTAGGAAACACTATTCCATTGTGATGGTTGGATCCTGCTCTCTGATGTAGTAATTTGTTATATGGGGGGGGAAAAAAACTGAAATGTAATCATGTCATTGCCATTCCAAATTGTGTCTACTTGTATGTGGCACAGTTGCACCAAGTATGTTTAACTACAGCAATGCCTTCTAGTGTATAATCTCATTCAACTAAAGCAGTGACTCCTTGATTTTTTCAAGCAGTTGAATCCTGTGAGGAAATGATCCTTCCTTTGTTCTCTCATTGTGAACTGCAATAGCCCAGCTCGTTTCTGTTAATTACCATTCTCTAACGCCGTGTGCTGGCTCTTGCAGTTTTCCTGACAATAACATGTCCTTTCTCCAGCCTCAATCCCTACAGCTATGACGAGAGCTGTCTCAGCAGCAGTGAGGACCACATCCCCCTGGCTGCCTTGCCTCTGCTGGCTGTTTCATCCCCTCAGTACCAGGATGCAGTTGCCATGGTGATCAGCAGAGCCAATCAAGTTTACAATGAGTTTCTCAAATCTACAGATGGGGCTGGCTTTAATGGACAGGTAGGACTAGTTTTGCTTACAGCAAATTCAAATTCCTGTTTCTTTGCAAGCTGTTGTGTGGAGGGGTTTGAGTTGTGTGTGTGTAGGGCAGCACTGCAAATAGGATGAATGAATGTTAGTGTGGGATCATCTGTGCAAAATACCTTCTCAGTGCCCAGCACGAGAAAGGCACTTCTGGAATCCTGTGCACTGTCTAGTGTGGACTTACTCAGCTGCAGAGGATTAGATACTTTCTCCCACAAGCATTTTGACCCCTGAGTTCTCACTAAGTATTGCTGTGGTGTGGTAAGTGGGGAATGCTGAGCAGTGAACAAGCATGCCAGCCCCAGACAAATGATAATCTCTGTTATTGAGTTCTTTGCACATCTGCTATAGCTGATGAAAAAATTGGGGGTCCTTTAAGATCCTAAAAACGCCAGCATTTAACTGTTGTCATTTCCTTTTTGCCTCTGTCACGGTAGTAATAAAACCATTCACAGGAAAGAAGCACAGAAGACAAATTCTCAGTTGTCAGCAGCATTGCAGATTTCCTGGGTAACTTTGGGAAAGTCCTGCAGTTTTTCTGTTGTGACCCACTCACCAGTGAAGTCACCCACAGGTTCCTTCTGACTGACGCATCAGTTGCTGTTCCTTCTTTGCCATCTTTAGACTACAGAAAAGTACTTTCCTGCATCACATAGGAATATGATATTGATGTCCTGTGTGAATTACTGAAGTTATTTTGCTTTGTTATTCCTTTAAATGCAGTAACCTTCACACTTCAGAAAAAGAAGGAAAATACATTTAATATATAGAGTACAGTGTAACCTTTGAAGGAAAGCATGTGTTTTATTACACAAATTCTTTTCCATAGGAGTAATAAGATTATGCTGTGACATATCAGTATTTTTAGACTAATATTTGGTTTGAAGCCAATTTCACTAAGCATAGTAAACTGTTCTTGCTTGAAGCATAAAAACAGCCCAACCGCAGTGACAGAACATGATGAAAGGTGAAATTATGTAAAGAAGAATTGCACCAGTTACAGAATAATATGAAAACAATTTTCTCAATAGAAATTGAATGCTATGGTTTTTTTCTTTGACAAAGCCCCAAAGAAGTCTCCTTGGTGTGTTTTACAAATCAGATATATTACTTCATGTAGAAGAGTCTGCTTAATCTCTGCATTATTATATGCCCATCCTCAACAATAACCAGCAGTGTTAAAATGGAAGTACAATCTGTTGTGATCCTGTTCCCTTTATGGCTCCAAAGGAATTGCTAAGTGGCTGGAAATGTTTGTGACACCAGTCATCTGGTGATCTGGACTTTTCGAGCTGGAATCTGGCTGCAAGTAGCTGGAAGAGTTCTAATCCATTTGGCAGAACTCCCACTGGTCAAAATAGTCCCTGGGACAGATATTCTTGGCATAGGGCATATTTTTGGAGATAAAAGGAAGTGGAAGAAAGTGGCTACACATTTTTAGCTGCAATAGAAACCAGGGGTGTAAAACCCAGTAACGAGGGTGTGAAGTAAGACAGGAACTCCTCTGCAGTGCTGTGGTGCTTTTTGTTTCTTTTAAAATGCTATATCTCCCCCAAAAAATCTTTCTGTTTTCTCAGGTGTGTCTCATAGGTGACTGCATTGGAGGAATTTTGGGCTTTGATGCCATCTGCTATAATTCCAATACAGCTGACGAGAGTCGGAACAGTAGCAGGAGGGGAAGCATCAGCAGCATCCAGGTGAAGAGACAAAAATCCACACAGCTGAAAGCTTACAGATTCATTCCCTAGAGGAAATCAACTATATAAGCCAGAGAAAATGTCAGGATTTGCCAAATTACCATGATGGAATGGGATTTTGCTCATGTATCAAAAATTTACTCTTTAAAAATTAAGTTTGTCAGCTTCAATTTGATGATAGACAGAAATCAGTAGCAAAGGCTTTATCTGTAAACCTTTAAAGTAGGGTTACCAAGTGCCCTTTATTGTATCCCTAACTGTAGATGCAAACATGTCCTCTACCAATAATCTCTGTTAGACTTCTGTTTTTATCAGAATATTTTCCTTTTTTATATATATTTTTTTTTAATTGTTCACATAGGGTCTGGAATTCCTTATGCTACTGCCTGGGGGTAGTCTAGCATTAAGATGTGTTACAAATAAGTTTCAGTGACTGGTGAAAAAATAACTTTCTTCATAAGGAATGCAAGTCCCCTGAGGATCTGTGAATGGACCACTGAGTGTCTGTACAAGTGCTGCATTTGCAGAGAAGGGAGGAGTAATTCTACCTGTGATCCAGGGAAGAGTGTATGCTAGTTAAAGCATGGGTTTTTCATGTAATGCTAGCACATAAATTTTGTTATTGTGTTCAACACTTAAGAAAGGAAATTGAAGTTCAATTAATCTTATGTAATCCAGGCTCAGGTGGATGTGGTGAATTAGAGTTGGTTCTGTGTGAGGTCCCCATGGTCTGTTCTTTGGCTTTGTGACCCTGGCAAGATTGTTTCATGTGTTTAGTTACCTCTCCTCAAAAATGGTCTCAATGACACCAGCCTGCTTGGTTCAGGTGAGAACCTTGTGTGCTGGAAGAACTCTCGAGCAGAGATATCACCTAAATTTTTCCAGGAACAATTAGTAACATGGCTCTTGGGAGTAGGACTAACTATGGACTTGTCACAGAAGCCAGGAGATCCTCTTGGCTGTTGAAGACTATAGGTGGAACTGTGTGGAAAGGTTCACCTCATATCTCTTTTGTCCAATGGACTTGTTCTTTCTGTAGCTGCAGAGAAACAGATTCAATTGACATGTTTGCCATAGTCTGTCTGCATGTCTTTGGCCAAGCCTCTTGATCTGTCATGCCCCAGTGTTCATCTGTAAGCCTTGCACTCTTTCTCCTTGATTTTGTTAGTAGGAGTTTACACATTTTGCTCTGTTCATTTTCTGAAGGATAATCCCCTCTTAGCAGAGGATTCCAGTCTGGGTGACAGCAAACCCCTGAGCAAAAGCAATATTGACCTCTCTGGAGAGATGGAGGATGAGGAGCCAGGGCAGTCGCTGCCTCGGAAGCAGAGTGACTCCTCCAGCTATGACTGTGATGCTGTAACCCAGCACCATGCTCTCCTCTCCAGGTAACTCATCTTCTCAATGACCTTGCCATGAATGGGGCCTGGAACCTTCTAATACCATTGTCCTTACACAGCTTGAGTTGGTTAGAATTTGCAGCAGAAGGTTCAGAATAAACTTACACAGATCTGTACTGCTAAAAGGGAGGGGAGGTGAACTTTAATCTTCATAGTCCTGGCATAACTTTACCAGTAAGTATTCTGTAGAATGACTGTAGAAAACTCTTGAAGGTAGTAAATTTACTGAGTAGCCACACTGAAAACCATGGTAAGTGGCTGCTGAGGTGCAATATCAGTCTGCAGTTTCAAAGTGTGTTGCTTGGATCTAAATACAGGTGCTAGAGCTTTCTAAGCAGCCTGTTCTGGGAATGGTTTTTTTTTCCTTAATGCCCTCTTCATTACTGTTGATTCAGTACATTTTCTTTGCTCAGCATCCACTCAAGTGTGTTGAAAGATGGTGCAGACCTTCCTCCTGTGGATTCCAGTCTCTCAGAAGTAAACCTGGGCCGATTTGAATTTGAAGTGTCTGATTTCTTCCTCTTTGGGTCGCCACTTGGTTTGGTGCTGGCCATGAGGAGCACTGTTCTGCCTGGCCTGGATGGTAAGCTCCTCTTGGGGTTAGAATCCAGGATGGGTGATGACCTTCATAAACACAGAGGCTCTCACTGAAAGGAGATAAATAAAGGAGCCTAGTTAAAGACTAGGGAGTGAGGTAAATGTGTTCCTTTAAAAGAGGGGAATGTTAATGTAGGTAGCTCTGAGATGGTGAGGGTTGTTCCAGGGATGTCACTGCTTACCCGTTTGCAGAAGTGTGTCTTTTGCTCTGCTGTTAACCATATATGCCATGTCATGCAACATGAAACTCACACTTCACCAAGGATCAGCCCTTGAAAACTACCAGAAATAATGTCTGTGCTTGGTCCAGCATTACCTGTTGTTCACATCTTCATGGGTGAATTTGGCCCCTGGGTGTGTGGGTGTGTTGCTTGTGAGCCATTCTTCCTCTCTGGTAACAGAGCCTAGAGATCAGATGCATAGAGGATATTTCAGTTTTAGTTCTAATCTGGATTTTTAAAATTTTTCAGTTAAAGGAAAAGCTTACTTTACTTTTCAGTGTTCAGCACATGATTTGTCTCTTTGCATGGTGTGAGCTTTGGATAGCACAGCACCTTCATAGGAAGTGGTACATTCATTTACCAGGTGAGGGAGAAAAATCCATTGCAACAGTGAGAAGAGACAATTCAGGACTCCAAATCTCTTTTTTTCTAGCCAATAGCCCTTCTTTCCCCAGTCTCAGCTATGGTACCCTCCACACACTTTGACAAGAAAAAATCCTGTTAATTACTAGTATTTTAAACTATTTTCTTCAAATTAGCTCTCACTTCCATCCTTCCTCTGGTATCCTGCAGGGAGCATGCTTTGAGAGCAGCTCAACTGACCGGCATTTCAAACACATTCTGAGGTGAGCAGTCTACTTGAAGCATAATTAGTCTTGAGAGGTACATCTGATAAAAGAATCCCATTTTAAAGTGATAATTATGGCATAGTTGATGGGGAAAGAGACGAACTGAAACCTACCATACAGACAGATGGAAGTTAGTTGAGAAGAGTCAGGTGCCCTCTTTACTGAAATGAAAGGTAGAAAGCTACTTAAAATGTGACAAAATTCAGATGTTTTTGTTTATTTGTTTTGTAACAATCAGTTTTAAAAACATAAGGGAAGCAAATTTTATCTAGAGGTTTGCCTGTTAATGTCTGCAGAACAGATGCCTTTTGTTGTGTTTTACTCTCTGAATATTTATTGTCACACTAACAAAACTGTGTATAAAACCAGATCTTCATTCCATTTTTTTTATTTCCTTGCCAAATGCCTTTTAAGTCTCATCTGCCCAATATTCTCTTGGTCCCTTAGTGCTTCCTTGACAGTTCTTCTGGTTACCCTCTAGCCCTGTCTTCTGTGGTCCTCCCACTGTCTAGACTCAGTTCTTACTGTCTAAAGCACAGATCATTTGGTCTGTGTACAGATTGTTCTTCCACTCTCTGTGCTGGATATCCTTGGAAGAGGCTTGCTGTCCTTGGCAAATCTCAATTTCTACCAGGTCATGAGTGTTTAGTTCCATCCACAAAGCTACCCTGTCCTGCCCTGGGGTGGCTGCAGTGTTTTACACTTGCTCTCAGTGGGAACTAATACTGCTGAGTGCCACAGTAGTAGGGAGGGAAGCACTCAGCTTAGCACTGCAGGTGTCAAACACAGGTACAGAGCTCAGAAATTTGGCAGAAACACAAAACTAAGAA
>JAWWEW010000048.1:1399-56256 GCA_035583185.1 Anabacerthia variegaticeps | reverse complement strand
TTCTTAGTTTTGTGTTTCTGCCAAATTTCTGAGCTCTGTACCTGTGTTTGACACCTGCAGTGCTAAGCTGAGTGCTTTAAATTATGAAGGCAATAAACCCTTGTGTTATGTGTTAGGAAGCATTTGCTAAGTGAGAGCACTGTGAAGTTTTTACTGAGTTTTGAAATTCCTTCAAGTGTCCTTGTAAGCCTCGAGTGTCTGCCAAGGTTGGAGATACCAATATGATCCAGGCTTGGCAGGCCCTGTAAATAGGGGGTGTTTTGCTGACTGTCCCACCAGCTCTGTCTGTTGGTTTTGCAGGTGGATATCTTCATCATGACTGAGCCATCTTCGGGTAGGTGGGTGTACTTTGACACAGAGATATCCAACAGCAGTGGCCGGATATCCTACAGCATTCCTGAGCAGAAGAGGCTGAGAGTTGGTGTGTATCCCATCAAAATGGTGGTCAGGTAATAGCTCCAACCTGGAACTAAAGCTGTGATCAGGAAGGCACTTCAAAACTGAGGAAAATCTTCCTTTGAATCCCTGCTTTGGAGATTAAGGGGGTGAATTTAGCTGAAACAGAACATGTTGTTACCCACCAGATAACAAAGTTCAAAGTTAGTTTACAATCTTAGGTAGTGCTAATTGAGGAGGAGAAAATGTTTTACCTCAGTGCAATAGAAAAGAGAATCAGTTCAAGAAAAGAGAGTTACTGAAACACAAATTAAATTGTATTGAGAAGTGAAGCTTTAAACTGCAGGAGTAATTTTCAAAGAGGAACAAAAGAAATAGTCCTGGTTTTGCTTGTTAAGCTCTCAGCACATATTGTAATAATCTGCATTATCAGATAAAAATTTCTAGATCGTACAATAATAATATTTCCAAAGGAAAGAAAGTGTGGTCTTCAGATTACATTTTTTAGGGAACATGAGGTGGTGGGATGGGAAGAGCTTTGGATTGCCTTGTGATTTATCCATTTTTTGACATCCAGATCTCTTGGGGAAAACACATCATAAGGAAAAGATTGCATTTCACGTGGTTTTCCATGAGCAGAGCCATCTATGGCTGCACTGCTTTGGGGAAGGCTTTTTTTAAAATTTTTCTGGACTGCCATTCCCATTGTGATTTGCAATGATAGAGGGATGGCTAATGCTTGTATTACCCACTGTTTAGCTTATGGAGCAAGTTTGAGTAGTAGTTTGAGTACTTCAGGCTTGTTTGGGGTTTTTTTTTCCTAATTCTTCTAGTTATCTGTACACATGTGATTTCTTATTGAAGGTTAGCTTCCAAATTTTCCTTTGGAAAGCTGTTTTCCAGAAGTGTAAGTTAATTGCCCCACACAGGACTGGAATCAGAAACCCTATTTGACAATGATTTTTAAAGCTGTGGGTCCAGACAGATCTGATTTCAGATATTAACAGAGAACTTGCAGAAAATACATTCTGACATTTTGCTCTTTGAATTAATTCCTTGCTTTGACTCTGCAGAGGGGACCAAAGCAGTGCTGCAAGTTACCTGACTGTGCTCCCCCGAGGAATGGAGTGTGTTGTGTTCAGCATCGATGGTTCGTTTGCAGCGAGTGTTTCAATCATGGGAAGTGACCCCAAAGTCCGAGCAGGGGCTGTTGATGTTGTCAGGTAAGTGAGGTTTGAACTCTCAATCTCTGGCTTTCTGCTGGAGCTCAGTGGGAAGGAAAAGGGGGTTTTTACTAAATAAACAGGATTCTCTAAGGGCCAAGATTCTTTGCAGATACATTTCTGTATTTGCTTGGACATCAGGTCTGTCTCATTTTCAGAGGAATCCTAGAATGCTCTGGATTACTTTGAAATTTGTAGTTTAAGTTGCCTAAAGGTTAAAAGTTGCTTCTTGGGAATATGGCCTTGAAGTGTGTGCAGCGAATTAGTAATGATTCCATTAGTATTTTGTGTTTCATTAACTTCAGATAAGGACATACTTCAGAAATGCCAGGTGCCATGAGTGCAAGAATGTTTTTTGGAGGCAAAATTAAAAGGCCTTTTAATCCATTCTTGCAAGCCTGTTAATGTGGCACTGAATGGGGAAATGGAGATCTCATTTTGGAACCTGCATGGGAATGTAGGGATGTCAGTTTTCAAGGGTTTCCATTCATTAGAGCTGAAATAGCAGGAAATCTCATTAAAGGTTTCAAAGGTAGCAGGACTTGATGCGTGGCAAGGTCTATTCTAAATACATTTTTAAGTAGGTATCGTGTTTGAGATAATAATTTGTGTAACAGTCTCTCCTGCTTTCCTCTGTCTCCCCTCAAGGTGTAGACAGCATGACTTAATTTCTTGATAGGAGTAGAAATTTAGGCATTCTGCTTTTCACTTGTTGAAGGATAACACCAGACTTGTAACTGGGCTGAGAAAGGATGCTGATCTGCCCTGTGAGTGTTGTTTCTCTTCCTGCACTTACATAATTTACCTGCTGTTTCTGACAGGCATTGGCAGGACCTGGGATATCTGATTATCTATATCACTGGCCGTCCAGATATGCAGAAACAGCGTGTGGTGTCATGGTTGTCTCAACACAACTTCCCCCAAGGGATGATCTTCTTCTCAGATGGACTTGTTCATGACCCACTGCGACAAAAGACCATTTTTCTCCGGAATCTCATGCAAGAGGTACTAGAAACCTATTTATAGCCTTAGATCCTCTTTCCAGTGAATGCCATTCAGTAAAGTAAGAGATCTCCCTTCTTTCTGAAGAGTAAATCTCACTGGCCATCACAAAGTCTTTTTGCCATTCCTCATTTCTTTTCTCACTATTTAAAGAGCGAGGAAGGCTGATAAAACATCCAAAGGGACCTCCTATCCTGACAAATAAATAAATGAACTTGTTCTTTCCTTGTGCATAGCTGTAGTTCTTGCTGGCATGCAGGCAGACAGATTTAGCTTTCTGCAGTTTACAGAGTGAGATTGTTAACAATGAACTCGTGTGCTGCTTCATTGCAAATCAAGTGCCAGCCTTGTAGTTGCAGGGTGTTCGAGAGAGCGTTCACTCTGGAAGTAATGTTTGTTTCAGTGCCACATCAAAATCTGTGCCGCGTACGGCTCCATGAAGGATATTTCTGTGTACAGTGTCTTGGCTCTGTCACCATCCCAGATCTACATAGTTGGACGACCCACAAAGAAATACCAGGCACAGTGTCAAGTAAGTAACTCTTGCTGCTCAATCAGGAAGTCCTGCAGAATACAAGGACATGCCTGTGAATGCATGTGCAAACACACACACCCAGAACAGCGACAGTTTTGGTTACAGATGAGGCATTTTCTGGCAAGGTGGATGGTAAAGAGAATGGAGTGGTTGCAGGTTGTATCTACAAGTGCATGCATTGCATGTTACTGAATGACAGAATAGAGCAGGCCACTGAGTAAAAGAATTGAGAGTATTAGTACTCTGTAGGAGTCTAACTGGAATGCCAAAGATCAGAACTTAATTCCTCGTAGAGCTCAGAGGTCAAGGCAGCAGTAATTTGTAACTGCCTTCCTTTCCTTCCTCCTTCAGTTCCTCAGTGAAGGTTATGCAGCCCACTTGGCCTCGCTGGAGTTCAGTCTCCACTCCCGCCCCAAAAAGAACAACTCTCGGATGATCCTGAGGAAAGGCAGCTTTGGGCTCCACTCGCAGCCCGAGTTCCTGCGCAAGAGGAACCACCTCCGCAGGACAATGTCTGTGCAGCAGCCCGACCCTCCTGCCCTCAACCCCAAGCCAGAGCGCGCCCAGAGCCAGCCCGAGTCCGACAAAGATCACGACAGGCACTTGCCCTCCATCGCTTGGGTTCGAGGTGGAGTTCACAAATTTGAGTCTGTTCCCTAGGAAGATTGGGAATGTAGGTCTTGGGTGCACCCCATGAAACTTGTAGGAATGCCTCAAAGGTAATATTTAGGCAGCTCCAAACTAAGAGATGTAGACGGGAACCTGTACCTTGGAGTCTTCCCTGGTCTGAAATCTGCCTTCTTACACCAAGCGGGGAACTTGCAGCTTGTTCCTCTTGTCATGTTTATTGGGAGATTTTAAAACAACCTAAAACTATTGCAAGTGGTTACAACATCAAAGCAACAGGAAATATCTTCTGTTGTTTATTACAACAGATATAATATGTGCAATAAGAGAAACAGCTAAAGCAGGCTGATTTTACTCAGAAGGGTTGTGGTATGAGCTAGTTAGGTGGACCCAAACCAGTCTAAATGGTAGGTCCCATAGGTTACAGGGCAGGTTTACACTTTAAATAGTCCTGGCTTTTTGGATAAAGTGACACAATTGTAAGGGAAGTGGAGATGGGAACTACAATAAGAGGTGGTCAGAATTTGTATAACAAGATGCTTTTTGGGTGCTTGAAGCCCAAGATTTCCTTTCAGCTTGCAGTGTTGGTCAACAGACCCCAACACGGGCACTCTTGTTTGTGTGAGGTGCTGGACAAATAAATGAGAACTTCACTTATGAACCAAATTATAAAAACTTTATGTTAAAAATAAATGTGTCTGCCACAGTTTGAAGCAGTTAGTGTTGCTGTAAACAAAGTAATGTGCAACTGTACAAAGATCACATTGTTTTGTGGAACTTGGTGACTGTGCAAAAATGTGTGGACTACTCTGGGAAGGAAATGGCTCTGACCATCTCAGTCTGAGGGTCAGATCTTGAGAGGATAAGCTAAAGGGAACCCTTTTACTAAGGGATCTGCAAACTTCAGAGCAATCACTTTTTTCATTATTCTAACTAGAGTCTTTACACTGGAGAAGAAAGAAGTAATGAGGTAAATTGTTAATTGTTTACCTTCTCACGCTTTATAGCAACTGCTGTGTTAAGACAATCTGTAGCATTCAGAATTACAGCATTGGAGCTTCAAAGAATGAACATGTCAAATTGCAGGTGCCAAATAGACATTTTTCTACTGATTTAAATTTCTCTCTGATCTCCCAATGGACTTAAGTAGAAGTAAAATGTGTGACATTTTCCCTAAGTAGTAGTATTTCTAAAGTGTTGTAGTTAGTTTAATATAGTAGCAGTTTGCAGATTCTTCATGGAGATACTTCCACTGAGAGAAATTCATCAAGAGAACTTTCATGACTGAACTGATGCATGTTTTAAAACCTGCAATGAAGTTACAAGTGCACATAACAAAAACCTTTTTTTAAAAGTTAAAACCAGACTATTGACACTGAGAAAGCTTGAAGTCAATAGGACATTTCTTTTTCAGGTTTGTTTGTTCGTTTTTAATTTCAGGGAATTGGGGTGGAGAGGGTGTTGTGCCTTCCCACCCCCCTTTCAGGTTTTGGTAGACAACAAGTTGGTTAATGATTTTGATAGCTGACAGCAAAACAAGTAAGAAATGCAATGGGCAAATGCTAAGACACTTCAGAAGTAAACCTAAGTCTATACTCCCTGTTAACCCTAAAGTTTCAGTGTGCTTTTGGAAGGGCATAGGAATGCAGCTTTTGTCTTAAAAGGCAGCAAAATAGCTTATAAATGGAGATCTTTGATTTATATTGTTAGACATTACTTGGGAAGATTGTCAGTTACCTGTTTCAGACTTCCTGAAATATCTCTGGCACATCAGCAGTTTTTTTTGGTGTCCTTTAAGGGCACACTTTATAAAGATTTAGGAAAGAAGTAGAAAGTTTAGTAGCTGACACTTCTTGGGAGCAGTTAAATACATTACAAGGGGCTGGGTTTTTTATGTTGTTACCAAGTCAGGCAGCTACAAAAGCTATAGGAAAGATAATTCACAAACTACATTGAAAGCAGTCTTCAGGTTTACAAATGCTTTACCAATAGTATCACAGTTCTTTAACCCACAGAACTGGAGGGATTATTCTGTGCTCTGTCTTGGCCCACTGCATGTATTAATCCTAATCCCAGAGTCTGTTTCTTCTCACGTGCTCTGCACGAGGAGGAGGTTGCACGGGTGCACCAGAATCCAGCTCCCTCCAATGAGTTCAGTTAGCAGGCTCCTGCTTCTTAGTTTTAAATAGGCATGGGAATGCAAGGCTCGTGAGTGAGGAACTCACTAGGCAAATTGTAAGTTTGCCGAGGGGACCTAAAAGCAACACTGACTGATCACAAAGTTCTTTTTAAGCACTGAGTGTTGTGTAGCAAGTCTGACAGTAATCACTGTTCCTGCTGCAAAGTTCAAAGCTACTGTTGCTTTAGCCATCTACCTCTATCATCCAAGAAACTCCAAAATCTACTTTTTGTTTAAGTTGTTGTAGTGGAAAGGTCGACTTCCTTTCAAAAGAGGGATCTGTGTGTAATTCTGTGACTGTATGGAAGGAAACAGTGTCTGAGAAACCTCCTAAAGGGCTGTCTTTTACTCTTGGAGACATGTCATTTTGCAGAGTACCACGTCCTGAAAACTCTGGGTTTGTGTATTTCTATTAATGGCTGGGTCACCTTGTCACCTTTACAGTAGTCACTGTGCTGGCTTCCCTTAATAGTACGAGCTCATAGCAGTAAGACAAATGTGTGTGTGTGATTTAGAGTGGTAACAACTCCAAAGATTCTGCACATGGTATTGAAATCAAGGTGAAAACATTTTCCCTAACTTTGTTTCCGGACAATACATGAGAACTTAAGCTGCATTTGCATAATTCCAGCACTGCTTATTGCTCATTGATAGAATGGTTTCCCTCCTGATCACACACTCCAGCTGAGCACTTTGGCAAAACAATGATGAGGTATTAGCTTGGAGGTGAAGGCTTCCTGCTAATTAGGAACTGATCTTCTGAAGGCACCAGCCAGTTGCCACTAAAAAGGTAAAACAACTTGTCTTGATGCTGAGAGCATGAGCAAGATGAGTGTGATTTTAGACATCTCACAGCTGGGCTGGCAGTTCAACAGATAATCTGTGGCAGTAGCTGGAAACCTCACGCATGTTGAACCACTAGTTTTTCATGGGTTTTTTTCCCCCCAGCTATGCTTGGGACAGTCACTTGTCTTTTCGTAATGAGTCACTAGTTTTATAGCATCATTCTTCTATGTTTTCTCTTAAAACATTTCTTTGTGGTCAGAATTTCAGTTACCCCCTTTGTCCACATGAAACTGCGTGCAGTGGTTCAGGGGCATTCAGCTTGCAATTGGATTTGTTTTATTTGTGTTTCCATGGGAGATCAGTCCTCCTAAGCAGGCTGTTTGCTGAGGGTAAGTCTGAGCCTACAGCCCTCCTGTTCTCTGATTGCAAGTCCTCATTGCTTCAGCCTGTGTGCATTCAGCACTTAAACTGTATAGGCTATGGAAGTGTTAAAGCACACGCAGAAGGGAAAGGGACAGAGACGAAGGTGGGTGCCCACAGAACACACAAGACTCATCAGTTGTTTCAGCACCTTTAGTGCCTCCAGTCTGTAACAGAAAAGCACATCCTTTTACCCTGCTGAATGGAGGAAGCATAAATGAAATTGTACAATACAAAACTGTTAGTCCAGCGGGTGCCAAGGCTGCAGTCCGAGTCAGGGCAGAGGAAGCCTCCGTTGGAAGCATTTACTTCTTTGTCTTGTTGATATGGATCCATTTTAAATTACTGTAAAAAAATGGCTGTGATAAATAGCAGTGGTAGAGTTACCTGAGATATTGTGAAAACACACCTTCACAACTGTGGTGTTTTGGTTTTGTCTGTGTGTATGTGTGTGTAGCTACTGGAAGATACTTCAGTTTTGGTTCTGCTTTCACAGCAAATTTGTAACCAGTATACTTAAAAAACCACAAAAACAAACCACCAATGGCTGTTTATTCAATTTTGTTGTCTAGTTAGGTAAGTTTGGAAAAAGATATCACTGTATAAAGTGCAGACTGTTCCACAGACCCACCTGAATAGTGATGTTGGTCCAAATCTGCTTATTTTGAATAACTTTTTTGTTTGTTTGTTTGTTTGGATACATTAGTGCTCTTGGAATAGACTCTTGCTTGATCAAAGTATTCCTGTTTAGTTTTGTGGCATGGTTTATATCTATTCAGCATAAAATTTTGTTAGGTGTAAAAATGACACAGTATTGATAACTCTTGTTCATTGGGGTTCATGAGAGCTGTCATTTTGATTTGTTTACATTAAACTAGTCTTAATTTTTACAGATTACTTCACCTGTTCCTCTGATACTGAGGGAAGTCACTTCTAAAGAGCTAAAACTTTCCCTGGTTATGCAGAAGTGGAACTATCAGTAAACTAGAGAAAAAAGATAATACACCTTCGTCTATCCAGGACAATGACATTGTATCCAGAAGCCCCACCATTCTGCAAATACCCTTTGATGGCCATTATTAGTTGCCCTGTTTATACATGGCAGTATTTCTTTATCCAGGACACTGCTAATGTGTGTATTTAAGCAAATCCCCAATACTTAGCTCTATAGTATCCTCATGTACTTCATGGAATAAATTTAGAAAGGAGAAAAAAGAATTTTTCCCTTCTTCCTATATTGTGTTCTGTTTTAAATTTGTAAAGCTTTGGTTTATAAGTGTTTTTAAAAATACCCAAAACCTAGATATTTTGTTTTTAAAATTTTTATGTGGAACATTTGTTACTGAACAAACAGGATTTCTCCCAGTTTTTTCTTCCCCTCTTGCCATCTAAGACAGTGAAAGGTGAGTACATAGTTTGTAGTACTAGATGATTGGAGCATGGGCATGTTTTTGGCTTAATAATGGAGAAAAGGGATTTTTGCACCCCAATTTCATAATTCTTCTGATTAGAGATGACATGTGGGATCTGAACTTGAGATCTCTGCATTGAATCACTCATGTCAGGTGTGCAGAGGAGAAAGTGGTACTTTCCATCCTCAGCTGGAGCTGATACAGGATAGAATTCCTATAAACACAAAACTTTCCAGCATCTGGCCTCAGCTTCTTAAGAGCAGTGATTCCTCATGGTCCATGCTCACAGCTTCAGCATAAATTCTGGGTTTGTCAAGGTAATTAAGACTTCTGTGATGTTTAGTCACTCAAGTTAAATAAAGGTTCCTACAGAGGATCCTAAATTCAGACCCCCCTCACAAAAAAAAGGAAAGAAATAACACATTTTTCTGGATGAAGAGTTTTATTTTTCCAACATAAGAAAGGGCCTGGAGCAGCTACAACCCTGTGCCATGGATTCTGGAACTGAAGTAAGGTGTTGGCAATTCCTCTCATTTTAGTTCAAGCCCAAGTTACAGGGATTGTTACAGTTTACCCTCTACTTGTATTTATCTCAATAAGCTACCTTTGAAACTGGATTGAATTTTGGGGGGGGTTGGGGAACATGAGACAAATCTGACAGTTCATTTGTAAGGATGTACAGAACTTTTGAGGGGGAAGAGAGAGGCAGGTTTACTGTGACATGCTGGGAGGTGGTATACCAGAGATTGCAACACTGAAACATGATTTACAGAGAGCACGTTTGAAAGGTAAGGTTATTCCTGGATGACTGGTGTACAGCCCAGAATGGCAGTCCTCTCACAGAACCCCAAGCCTTCTGCATAACTTATTTTTCTATTTGTGGGGGAGAAAAGGGGCAGTCCACTTACAACTGAATTCATACAAGGAAACTTGAAATTGTAGGTGTTCTTTCAGTCTGTAGTTTTATTAAGTGCATACTTTTAAATATTGTTTGTCAGTGAGAAGGTTCTATCTGGTGACAAATGTTTATATTTCTTATGGCTGCCTTGTAAAGATTCAAAAATGTACAATACTGAATTTCTTAATATGAAATAAGGAGTAAGATTTCTACAACTGCTATAGATTTTGATGTGAGCTGGTTTTTAAAATCTTATAACAGATTACTCACTTAAATAAAACCTTCCTTGCCTTTAAGCAAACAGTGTCAGTGTTTTTTCTTTCCAGTGAATGGGGAGGTATTAGATCATCGTTGTACATGTGCAAGTAGCTGGTGGAAACAGCATAAATAAAGGCTGTTTGATACATCTGTCTGAAATAACACTTAGACTGGAGGGTGACTTGTCACAAAACTCTCCCTCCTTTCCAGAAGCCACGGAAGAAGCTCTCTCTGTAATGAGTCACCATCTTTGTGAAAGCTTTATAGAAGTGGTTTCAGGACATGCAGAGAATAACTGCAAGATACTGTTCCATATAGAAAAGTGGTTAAAAAACCCTAAGCCCAGCACACAAAACACACACAAATAGTACATCAGGAAATTACAATCTAAAGCTCTCAATCATCTGAAAGCCTGGAAGTCTTTAGGCTTGAAGGATTGTTTTCATGTTTCCAGGCCTCATTAACTATTTCATTATTTTAAAAGTTTAGTTTGACAAGACAAAAAGAAAAATTGTGAGCAAGTTTAAAATCAGTACTTACACAAAGATCAGAATTGAATACTTGCCATATTTATCTCTTGATACCATTAATATTTTAGTCAAACTGGAACTACTGAGTTACATACAAGTCTTAAAAATTGTCAAGCAGAGCAAAGTTTTCCAAATCAGTCTTTTGTTTGAAGGTTCATCTTAGAGTGAATGTAATTGGAGAAACCTGCACAAAGCTGCTACCACGGAAAACAGCCCTTTGAGAAATCTTTGCTTTGGTTTGAAAGACTAAACCTTGTTACACTGAATGACCAACCAAAAAAGGCTTGTCAAATGTTATTTTTTAAACAGTAAGAAACAAAACACAGGTATCAAATGCTAAGTCTACATCATCAAATAAAATACCTGCATTGTGATATTAGCTAATAACAGTAGTTGTAATAGGTTACATTAATTGTAGTAATAGTTTCTGTGTATAATTAAAAGACAGATGTTTTAGTACAGAAGCAATGTTTAACTCAACTGCCAAGATGCCATTTACAGCAGCAGTAGGAAATGACAAAGATGCTGTGATTTGTCTGGCACCAAACTACTCAAGATAGAATTAGTTAGGCTCATCTAATAGCAATCCTTAAGGCCATGAATTGAGAGTCCTAATGTGGCTCTTTCCTTGTGGTGTGACTCCCACAGCAGCCTATTGCCTTGGAAGGGCAGTTGTGCTCAGAACTCAGAGAAGGCACTACTATTTTATTAACTCCCAGCTAAACGTGATGCTTAACTTTTAGTTTGTTCATATATTTGAAAAAAAAAGCTAGGCTTTCACAATAATGGACCAGACTCTACTGTGTATAAAGTACTTGTGCTAAAACTCCTGGCAATTGGATACCAGTCTAAACACTCCTCTTACCTAGTTACCCTTTGGAAGTCTGTGGCCCTTGCTTTGGCCATTCCTAGTGGCCAGTTCAACATCAGTTTCCAAGTACTTACTGCCTTGTGAAAGTCAAATTCAAGATGGTTCCCTCACCTCAGCAGGAGATAAATACACTGTGGCTGGTACCATTTTAATTCTGCTCTTCACTTGAAAAGAGAAATAAGAGAAGTCCTGAGCTGCTTTGTCAAAAGAGACTATAAAATGTAATGGCTCGTTCAGTGTAGAGAGTGGACCCTTTCAGGTGCTACACAGACCTCTCATTTCTATGTGCTCACAGACTAACAACAGTTACAGCCATCTCTATCTAGGTACCAAGTGCTTGGTGGAGTTTCTTTGCTTGCCTTCTAAAAGCTTGAGAAGGTTTCAGGGACCGCCGTGCAGACTGGAAGTTTTGTGCCATTAGATAGTAATAGTTTGATATTGCATGTTGCCTGCAGAGGAACAACAAGAAGACTGCCATTAGCAACATTAAGACAGTAGGTTTAATCAACTGGTGGTCACACAAATTGCTGGAACAAAGATGGGAGCAAGGAAGAGGTCTGGTATCTGTACACTTCCTACTGTATAACAGTTCTAAACACTAGCAAGAAAATACTTTGTTACCTTCAGTGAGCATAAATGGCAGTACAAATTAAGTACTGCAATACTTTAACTAGCAACAGGAACATTCCTTGTGATATACTCTTATTCATTAAAATGAAAAACATTAGAAAAATATATGGAACTGGTACCTGTCATTTGAGATCAAGGTTTGTTGCCTCATGGAAAAGTTGAAAAGGGAGCTCTAACACTAAAACTCATGGCAATTGGATACCAGAACAGAAAGTCTAATGAAAGACTAAGGGCACCTCCAATAGAGTTCATTTCACAGCTGATCCAGTAAGCAACCTACAAACCAGCAGTGACAGAGCACACTGGATGCAACTACACAAGCAGGACAACTGGACCAAGTTACTTAGTGGCAGCAGCACACAGCACTGTTCAAAGTCGAGCATTTGAAACTGCTCTATTTTCCTGAGAAGTTACAGCAGTGACTACACCTCTCTTTGTTGCTAAAATAGGACATGGTACTCAGGGTATAACTTTAACAAAAGGAACACTTCCAACATAATGGGTGAAGAAACTAATGTCACAATACAGATCTCAGTGAAGGTAATAGAGGCATTTACCTGGTAATGGTCCAATGAATTGACACTAGAAATGATGCTTAAAAACTGAGGATAACAAATACTTCCTGTTCCCATCCATTTGGGTACAATTGCTGTGTTTAAAAATGTCACCAATACACCAGTACTGTTATTGTGATTGCATGGTCTTAACTGCTATAAAAATTTGAGGGATGGAAAAGGAAGACTGTAAAATCAGACAGCTCAGGATAATAGTTTGTTCTGTCATGCTTTGTGATCTTCATTAGTAATCAGTGAGAACTGAGCTGGAGTGACAAAAACATTAGTACCAGTAGTTTTCTGGTCTGGGGTGAGAAAAGCTGTTGTTTGCACAGAAGCCCAGCTTATGGTTCATTGTGAACCCACGAGGATTCACAAATCCACAGTTTAGAGGTGAAGTTTTACAACTGCACAATGATCTGCTGCAGCAGAGACAGACAGAGTGAATATGAGGGAAGAACCCTGTGGTTCCACAGAGCACTGCTTTGGGTCAATAAGCCTTTCTCTGTCTAAACAGCAGGTTTTCTCCCCACAGATGCATGCAGGTATAGACAGGGTAAGTGAACAACTACTTTACCTGGTTGCTACTATCTTCAGTTACGAATGAGAGAAACTGTCATATCACTAACAGATGGGAGAATATTAGGAGTGAGATTTAGTGAACTTTCAATGGATATGGTAAAATTAACTTGATACAAGATTTAACCTATAGTTTCTAGACATGGTCCCATTGGTAAAAATTGAATTTTTGGAATCATGTAGGATTTTAAGCCCTAACCCTTTTGTAGATAAAAGTACTTGATGCTAAGCCCTCTCCAGAGAATTTGAAGTGTTTGACATCAAGTGTTCTAAGAGAAGAGGTTTAGGGAATCACCCTGTGAAAAGACCTCTGACCTTTAGTTTTTACTCACTTAATGTCTAATTCAGAACAACATAACTTTCACAAATAGAGCAGCCTACCACCTCATGGATTAACCAAGGTGTTTTATAAGAGGCTTCTGCATCCAGGTACCATGGATTGGTTGTTAACACTACCTAATAAAAGGATTTTTTTATATAAATGTGCAGACATTAACTGTGCCAGTGCACTGGAATTTTCCCACCTCCTCCCCCAGCCTGGCTTGGCACCTCTTTTAGACAGAGGCAGGGAGGTACTGTTCTCACAGAAGTTCAAATGTAGACTCTTGCCAAAAAAATCTGATTTTCACAGCAAGACACCTGAAGACAAGGAGAGCATTTGACAGGTTTTTGAAGCTGCAAATCCAACTGCACATTTAATCTGCCCAGATATCTTGAAGAAAGAAATGTTCTACTATATTACACCTGAGAAAATTCTGCAACTATTTTTTATCCTGAGTTACAGGGACCACTTATCCTGCAATTGGCAATGTCCAAGTAAGAGGTAACCTGTGCCAAAAGTTGAGGGGCAGTTAGCAGTATTTACCTCTCCTCTTTCATAATGGCATCATCAAATGCCTGGGAGATACGCTTCAATTGGCAAATCCCCGAGGAGACCAGTTCCAGCTCGCAGTCAAACTCTCTGCAAACAGAATCGTCATTACTAAAGATCACACAGGACAGACAGACTAGATGACACTACTCAAGCTTCTATCCCTGCAGTACCACTGTTGTTACCTCCAGACTTTACCCAGAGAAGTTTAGGGCTGTGGCAATCATTCTCTTACTTCCACTGGCCAACTGCTTACCATTTCCATTCATCCCCCAGGCAGCTACCTTCCAATTCGGATTCAAGAGGCTTGGATCCAGCTTCTAACTTTGACCAAAAGATAAACCTATGCATGCATTACAAAGCATTTCTCTAGCTCACAACCCTTGATCTAATTTGTGTTAAATCTTTGAGGCAGGAATCTCTCTACACTCTATTTAAAGTCTAAGGAGAGGGATTCCCAGTATCTCTGGAATACAAATAGCACCTTTAGAAAAGTTAGAACTAAGCAGGGGTGAGATGCATAGAGAGCATTTTCCTTTACCCAAATGGCACCAGCAAAGAATTCAGGTATGTCTGTAGCATCTTATGGGCACGGGTGCTGAGAAACATGTTGCAAACTTACCCAGTGGGAGAGGGATTTTTTAAAAGTTCCTGTCACAGCACAAAATTACTTTTTCTGTTTCAGCTTTATGCAGTTCTCAGTCCCTGTCTATACTAGGTCTTCTTAACTATTCAAACAGCACACTCCTTCAGGGGAATAGGATAGCAAACTTCATACCTTGCCTTTCACCTTACCAGATACCCTAATAAAAGTAATTAAAAAAAGGGAAAAAAAAGGAGGAAGGTTGACTAAAGAATATGACTTACATCTTTCTGGCAGGAGCAGGTGATGAGTAAGGGCTCTTCAGCGCTGCTGCTCTTCTTGATCTCCGGAGAGCAACAGCATTTTTACCAAGCCAGGATGACAAATCCCTCCATTCTCTACGTCCTGACACTCTTGTTGGCCCAAGCAAGGCCCTTTTGCTGGATGTTGGGGTGCTTTTGGAACTGGTTGCTGGAGTGACAGTCTTATAGCGAGGGGTTTGAGGTGTAGTACTTTTTTTCTTGGTAGAACTGGTCGCACAACTTCTGCTGGTGGATTTGGCTGGAAAGGTCCCCATTGAGCCTACTGGGCTTTGGCAAGACTTCTGTATTTTCTGAAAGAAGCATTAGAGATGTTAGGCTAAATTAATTCAGTTAACCTAGAGTTTAGGACCAGAAAGACAAGGAACATTTGAGCTCAATTCCCAACTTCCATTCCCACATCAGGTTTTCTCAACCCTCTGTACCCATTGCATTGGAGGAGTCATTTGCTTTCCCAAATCTTGGCACTTGTCGAGGCCTTCAGAGCAGGCATTGCAACAGAGCTCCTGCTGCTCTTATGCTGGAACAAGCCAGGCTCCTTAACATAACTCATGTGTTTAAAAATCTGAGTTCTCCAGCAAAGGGAAGTGCAAGCTTGAATCTGCTACCCTGCTACTTTGTAGTGGGTTTTGTCAGTCTAAATTTAGATTGACTATAATGAAGAACATGCTAATAAATAGCATGGGTACAGGAGAACAAGTAAGACAAAAAATCCAAGTGCTACACATTTCTCAGAAACAATTCTTTGCGAGCAATGGCAATCTCTACCCAATTTCCTCCTTGTGCAGGCTGCTCTGCCATACATGATGAGATATGGTAGAGGAAAAGCATTTACTTCATAATAATGTTTTTGCCTTCCTCCATGTTCTGCCAGGTCTATAATTTGCCTGTCTATACTTTAGAAAAAGATATTAAAGATTTTATAAGTTAATAGCTATGAGACAACCATTAAGGTGTGCAAGTGTGTGGGAATGGACTCTCTGGAATACAGCATTCTACTGAGCTCAAAAATCTTAGTACTGAAGTTGAAGCAAAAGCTAAACTCTATCCATTTTCCAGTTCCACTGCAAAGGCAAAGTACCTGCGACACTGTTCCAAAGGCATTTTTTGCTGTTCTCTTGATAGTCTGAAGAGTTTGGCATCTCTGTCTTGCTCCCAGACTTTCCCTAGTTGGGGTTTTATGACAATTCAGCTCTACCCGCTTTAATGGTGCCCGTTTCCTTAGAGACATGCGGATGGTATTGAGAGAACTCAGAGCAGCCCTTGTCTTGAATTTGTCAGGCACAGGGCTCTCATTCTCATCAAAGTCAGCCAGGAGCTGGTGTTTCTGCCAGGACATTGTTGCTTTGACATTTTGGAGCACAGATGCCATCTTGTTCCAGTTCTTTGTCAATCTTATTTCTAAAAGAATCAAAACGAGAGCAAGGCTTAGAGCAAGGTACAAAGCAGTGTAAAAACAGGGAAATGCAAACTGTTATTCAAAATATTTGGCTACACTTGCCTGAAACAAGAAAACCAGAGCTGGGTAGACTTTTACTATCAATTCTGTAGCATTGATTTCTACAGCTATTTAAGTTTGTGCAAGTCCACAAAGAAGACTTATACTGCATTTCCACTGCAAGACTCAAGCCTGTGAGGTAGAATGGTCTGAAAGTGCAAACTTTTTGTTTGTTTCACACTAAGATCTGGTAGCCCAAATGTTTGCCTTCTTTAATCAAAACAACTTTCCACTGTCAAACAAGTTTACACAGCTGCTATTGTGTCCTACCTGACTTGCCTGCTGAAGGCTCATCCTTCAGTCGCGGCTTATTGTGGATACATAGGTCATGAAACAAACAGGATTCTTACTGGCAGAAGACTTTAGTAGGAATGGCTAAAATGCTAGTTATCTATATTACATATGACAATTTAAACATATGCACATATATTTTAAATTCTTCATTTTCACTTGCTATTAAGCTAGGATAACACTAGCAATTTACTTCTAAAAAGCAAATTAAATGCAGATGTATTTTAGCAATCTGAACTGAGAGTCAATTAATTTTATCAATACTTCATTGCAGATTACTGTTAAAAAAAGCTGGGAGGTCTCTACCACCATTACATCTACTATCTCTGTTCTGCAGAGCTATCTCCATCCCTCACAAGCATCCTTATTCTCATCAAAAAGCAACAGGGCTTACTGAAATGTAATCCTGAGGGCGTTTGGGATATGAACACTTTTAATTCATCCCTACCCGTGGCAGCCAGGAAAGGCTGCTAAGCGCTCACCCCTAGCTCACAACCCATGCAGGTTGCTCCGGATCACCTGCCAGGTGGTGAATCCAGCAGGACCGGGGTGTAAGGCCCCGATGGAGCAGGGTGAGGTGCTCTGTGTGTGTGTGTGTGTGTGTGTGAGGGGGCAGGCCGGGCCGCAGGAGCCCCCTGTCCCCGCACAGCCCCGGGATGCGGGACACGGCGGGGACACCGCGGGACGGGCAGGGCGGCACTTCGGGGGACACGGGTCGGGGATGGAATCACTTGGGAGTGGGAGAGGGATGAGGGACCGGGATGAGGGACTGGGAGCAGACTGGAGCCGGGAGCGGGACCGGACCTGGAGCAGGAGCAGAAGCAGACCGGGAGCAGGAGCAGACCGGGAGCAGGACCGAGACCAGACCGGGATCAGGAGCAGGAGCAGACCGGAGCCGAGTCCAAGACCAGAGCACGATCAGGATCAGGACCAGACCGGAGCCAGGACGAGACCGGAGCCGAGTTCAGGACCGGAGCAGGATCAGGACCAGAGCAAGAGCAGAGCCGAGTTCAGGACCAGACCGGGAGCAGGATCAGGATCAGATCGGAGCCGGGTTCAGGACCGGACCGGACCAGACCAGGACCAGGACCAGGCCGCCTCCCCTCAGGCCGGGCCTCGCGCGCCGCCGCCACGTTTTGAACGGCGCCCCGCCCCCTGCGGCCGCTCCGATTGGCTGTGCCGCGGCCGGCGCCGCCCGCCCATTGGCCGCAACCCCGCGCTCGCGCCGCGGCCGTTATCGGCGGGCGGGGGCGCGCCCGGGGGGCCCTGGGGGGCCCTGGGGGGCCCTGAGGGACACGGGGCCGCGCGCTCCCGCCGCTCCCGCCGCTCCCGCCGCTCCCGGTAATCCGCTGCCAGCCGAGGGCCTGGGAGGGCTTTTGTGGTGTGTTTGGGGCCGAGCATCCCGCCTGAGCCGAGGGACGGAGCACATTTAATGTTACTTGTCATGGGGTTGCGCCTTAAGCTAAGGCAGGGTGTTAATTGGTATGGAGCAGTGCCCCAGGAGGATGGGAAAAGGTATTTGTGCCAGGTTTGCACTGGGTTTGTTCAAATGTACACAGCCCGAAGGACTGGGTATGTTCAGCCACCAGGCACAGGCCACAAACCATGATCAGTTAATTAATTACAGCTGATGCTGACCAAAGGTTTCTTAGGGATTCTTATGCTGCTCTGCCAGCAGTTGATACCATTTAACTGTTTAATTAGATTGAAGGCAAAAAAGTTAAAAAGGTGTGTCCTGTGCTTGGACCATCATTGTTCTTCACGCATTGGATTTTTTCTTTTGATTTAGACTAGACTATAGTTTAGACCCACGAGCTTGTTTGACCCCAGAGGCAAAGGAAGGGTTGTTGGTTTTGATAGTGAATAAGCAAGCTTTCATCCATTTGCTTAGAAGCCTATTATTCTGGGATTGGCAAGAAACCTACCCACAGCTTTCTGCATTTAGGTTTGAATCGACGCTGAGAAGAGAAGGCTAAAAACTCCTTCCAATGGAAGATGCCAGTGAACCTGAGCAAAACCCCTGGGCCCATCTCCCTGATGTCTGTCTGAGGCATGTTTTCCACTGGTTGAACGACAGGGACAGGTCTCGGGCTGCCTTGGTCTGTAAGAAGTGGAGCTGTGCCATGTACTCTGGGTCTCTCTGGAGATGCAGAACCATCACGTTCTACGGCCACCCATCCAGGGCACGCATGTTGGAGTTTCAAAGTGCACTGTGGTATACCAAGAAATTTGGCAAGTATTTGAAGCACCTTGAGATCAAGTTATCGAATCCTTACAATACTCCCTTTATCAAAAAATTTCAAGTGACTATGAAAGGTCTTCTTTCACACCTGGGTAAGTGTAATAGTCACCTGGTATCCCTGAGCATCAAATACTTAGAATTAGATGGCTTGATCTGGAAAAATGTGGTCAGGGCTCAGTTTATCAAGAACTTAGCTACCTTCCTGAAAAGAATGGGCAAACAGCTTGATTATCTCAACTTAAAAGGAGCAAGAATAACTTTGGAAGAAGGCTGTGAGCTCCTGAATTCTCTGAGCAGCTTGTCAAATAGAAGCTTTATATCTGAAATCAATATTGAGGATTTCTTTAGTCTCCACCTTTCTGTCTACAGCAGTGCCTTGTTCCAACAAACTATGTCCAAGTTCCACAGCCTGACCATCCTGACTTTCAACTATAACTGCATCTCTGATGAACTGCTGGACATCCTGCGGGAGCGCAGCTCTCATTCCCTGTGCACCTTGAATATCAAGTGTCATATCCATGACCCTCATGGGCAAGTGGTCTCAGGAATGTCATGGGCAAACTTGGCCAAGAGAGCCCCAAAACTGAATGTGAACTTCTTCTTTGAAAGAGTCATGAAGCATGATCACCTAGCCAGGATCCTGCTAGTGGAGATCCCAGTTAGGAGCATCAGCCTACGGAGCTGCTATTTCAGTGACCCAGACTGGACAATGAGACCTACCCTCACCAACCTTCTCCCAGCCTACTGGGATGGTCTGCAGGTAAAGGGAAACAATAGTAAAGCTAAGCAAAGTAATCATTCAGGCCTTCTGCATAACAGCAGTCAGCAGTGGAACTTCCTGCCTGCTTCAGTTTCATGTTCAGAGGGTAGTTTCCATGAATAAGTCGTTCCAGTGTTCCAGCTGTGGTGTAGCTCATGAAATCATCCTCATCAGTTATAATCCCCATTATGCTATCAGGCTGCTCCATTTGGGCAGTGCACAAATGTCCTACAGCATGTATAAATGAACTTGTGCCCATGTCAAAGCACTTTGGTGTCACTGGGGATGTATCACCAAAGGTGGCAACAGCTGACCCATGTAAATGAGCATGCCTGAGGGAAGCATGTGGCCTTACACCTAATGGCTGCTGGCAGCTTTCTGTAAGTCCTGTTGCATTGCAGAGTTTCCAACGAACACCAAAGATCCATAAAGCTTTTTAGAAACTGTCTTTGGCTCTACTTACCTACTTACATATCTAGGATAATTTCCAATATGTCAAATAAGATCATGGTGTAACTGTGGGTGTAGCATCTTCTAATGAATGCACAAGGGATCACTCCCTCTTAACAGGAGAGTGAAGATTACCATAGCACGTATACTGTTGTCATAATGCAAAACAGATTCTCTGCTAATGTCAAAGTACAAATTTGGTCTGCTAATGCTCACTTCTGTTGGTTAAGTTGGAAAACTTTGTTGAATTCTAGTTAATGCACTCAAGCTCTGTTCAGTTGTACTAACAGTGTTCATTTTTTTTCAAGAAATTAACACTTGAATTAAACAATGACCATGAGTTGCTGGACAATGAGCTGCTACAGCTTATCTTATCATGCAAGAGGTTGTTATTTCTGAAAGTCTGGGCATTTCTAAGTGTCAGCTTTATGGAGAGGCTGCTACAAAACCGTGCAGAAAGGAAATGCATTTTGACTACCATAAAGGTAAGACTTTGTGCTTCAAAACTCCCATTCCCTTCCTCTCTCCAATATGGGTTCCCATGCCCATAGAAAGGTCACTTACAGAAATGTTAACATAACTGCCTTCTCTATGCTATGTTTTAGCATTATAAGAAGCCTGGGAAGCACTCAGAAATGGGGCTTTCCAACCTACTTAGCCATGTACAGATACTATAGAAGTTTAATACAAAGTCCCAACAATTCCACAAGTCCTTCCTGGACTGGCATTCCCTCTGTCACCTATAGCTCAAGCCCCCTCCCACTTCTAGGGATTCTCAGTCACCTCTCAGGCTCAGTGCTTATGTCTGTGCTTCAACTGAGGCAGGTGGGTTGAATCCAACTAAATGGCACAAAATACAGACACAGCTCACTCTTTAGGGATCCTGTGTTGAACTGGGGCCAGGCCACAGCTACAGCTGGTGTAAGCCATGCTGCCATGCTACTTTGTGTGCCTCATTCTGGATTCAGTAGATCCTCACAGATCCCAGGGATCCATCAGTTCTGGGGGTAAAACGAACCTTTTTCTTCCTGTGTGAGCTGGAACAGGCCAAGACAACCACAAACCCACAACTAAGACACAAAGAGTAAATATTTTCCTTCCCTTGCTGACTGAGGAATCCCTGAAGAAACCCCTGGGCAGAGGCACACAAGTGGAGACACCAGCATGGTTAAACTCATTCCCTGCCAGAGGTCCCTGGCTGCTGTTCACACTGGGTTATCAAGTGCTACCCTGAGCTGTAACTGAGCCATTTACAATCCTCTCTAGTCTTCCACTTTTTAATCCATTCCTCCCAACACCTCCTAAAAATTATTTGTCAGATGATGCTTTCAGTCAGTTTGGAGTGAGAAGAGAGTAAACCCCTCAAGATTCTACTCAAACCCAAGGAATTTAACTTTTTACATTCCTTTTTAGTCACAGAGGCTTCCTGTTGTCGTGAGCTTCAATGGGCTGTGCTCCACATTATCTGTGAATCGTGACTGTTGTTTGTGCATACAGGTCAGGATTTACACAGCCCAGTATGACAGCACTGAGGAGGAGCAGCTCTTGGCTGATATTTACAGGAAGTTCAAATACCTGATTGACTCAGAACTTAACTATTTTGTCATCACCTACCCAATGGTGTAAACGACAAGGAGAGAAGAACACCCAGTGACACTTGCATTAATGGATCCTCTGGAGGGCCTTAGTACAGGATTTGTTTCTTGACAGCAGTGCCTCTGAAAGGGAGATACCATTACAGCAAGAGAGAGGCAAGAGAGAATTTTACACTCCATGCATTAAAATGTTGGACTTGGGAACTGGCCTTCTGCATCTCCAGCATCATTTATTCTTGCCATTCTTTGCCTTTCCTTGCCAGAACCAAAGGAAACAGTGAGCCCTTTTACACCTTTACAGGCATCTCTGGTAAAAATAATGCCCTCCCCTTTTTTCAGCACTTCTCACTGTAGAGCTTCAAACACTTTACCACTGAAGCATCTTGTTGTTTCCATTTTATGAATAGGGAAGCTGAGACAGGAGGTGAAGAAGTGATTTGCCCAAAGTCAGCCTTGACTTGATCTTGATTCAGATGCAGTCAGATGCACTATGCAGTGTAGCAGCAGTCCCTACCTCTAAAGTTTGACATCCTGTCAGACAACAGGAACAAAACATACCCTGGCTAGCCCTGAGAGTCGTCCCTCCCTCTTGTCCAGCTTTCCAACAAGTGACTTATGAAGAAATTCCAGCTCTAGCTTCCACAGAGCCACCTTTTGCCACCTTTCAATGGCAAAAGATACCATTGGTTACACATGAGAGAAATAACATGGAAGAAGGGGCATTTCTTATAGTTCTGGAATTTTATTGCCAAGAAGAAGATTTCATCAGACATTTTAGAGCATAGATAGCTAGGAAGCAGATAGCTGTAAGTACAAGGTCTGTTTTAATTACCTTGCACAACTAGAACCAGGACAGCATTGAGCCAAACCAATAAATTTGGAAGTTTGTAAATAAACTTTTAACAGGAGTTGGTTCTTTGCAGCACAGTCTCCCAGTATGATGGCTTCAGAAGTTGCATATGTAAATAGACTCTCTCATTTGCATGCACAGCACTTCATCAATATACAGGGTATTCTCCTTGACCTTGATCTCTTCCTCCAAGGCAAGCTGTCGGCGGCTCAGAGCTTGCAGCTCTCTCTCAGCCTGTACCAGTGCATCATGTAATCTAACAGGGAAAATACAGGCAGGCATTAGTTGAAAACACATGGAAAGTTTTTCTTCTCATATGGGTTAAGAATTCTGAGTGGGAAAAAGAAAGATGGAAAGGGATTCACAGAGACAATATTCATGCAGCTTCCCTTAAAAGTGTCATGCTGTTAAGGGTAAAGCAATTCCCAGCCTTTCATGGAGAATAGCTGGGACCCATTGTTACTGATGCATTAAATTAACCCAGTAATCTATACCACAGATTTTCTTCTTTCATCATTTCCACTTGCCTTTGAATATTTTTGGCAATCTCTTGAACTTCACTCATCAGGCTGCAGTGCACTCTGTCATAACACAGTTCCACATTGGGGCGATGGTTTCTGGCTTCCAAGCGGGTTTGAGCCACTTTAACAGGCCCTTCTTTATCAGCAATTGCTTTCTTTAAGGCTGCAATGTTCTTCTCCTGGGAGGCAGTCTCATCCATCACCTTAAAAAGTCCAACAGAAGGAAGTGCTGCACACTCTCTCTTACAATGGGTGAAATCATCATCATCTTTAATACTTATACTGAGAACAGCAACATTCATTATGCTGTTATTTCATCAAAGGATATTTTGGAAAGGGTAGCCAGGATTATGATTCCTTTGCTGAAAAGCTGATGACACTGGTCTGAGTGAACCCAAGAATTTATGCTCAGCAATTAATTTTTAATATTAACATTCAATTTTCATGTGTCAAATTTTGAGCACGTTGACCCTGATTTTATCAGTTATTAGGCTCCTATATCACAGTCCTGAAAATTCTATAGGAGCCCCAGGTAACTAAAAATCACAAGGGAAATCCTGACTTTACTGATGTCTGTAGCAACACTTAGATCAAACAAGTGATTCCAGAAATTCATCTCAGTGGTGCTGCACGCAGAGCTGAGAAAACAGAATCTAAGATGACTTTTATGGAGGGGGGGGAGAAGGAAAAAAAAATAAAAAAGGAAAATGGCAAATCAGTACAAGCCACTGGATTGAGAAAACCAGTAAATAACCCAAGCCCAGTGTTTCCACTTTTTCACTGACTGCCCCCTCTGGCTTACCATTCCAAGAAATGTCTCCAGCTTGCTCTTGGCATCCTTGACCTCCTTCACCCTATTTCTGAAAGCGATATTCACCATCTCACATTGCCGGCGCATGTCGTTTGCTGTCTGTGTCAGGATGCCATCAATGAGTGCCCTCAGTGCCAAAGAATTGTTTCTCTGCTTGTCAGCCTTTTCAACATTTATGTTTGAGAAATCGATCCAGTCTTTAGGGGTAACAAAACTGAAAGAGATGTAAAATTAAGTCACCCACTGGCAGCCTCTATGACTTCATAAATCTGTAATTATGCCACAAACCCAAGAACAGTGGTGCTATTAACTACACATCCCAGTGAGTGCCAGTTGTGCTGGGAATCCTACACATACAAAATAAAGACCCTCCCTGTCACAAACATTTCATAATGAATTAGATGAGAGTAGGATGAAAACAAATTTGCTGAAGTCATAGAGCAGCTTTGTTGTATCTTTTCTTTCCCCTGATGAAGGATTAAGTTATTGTGGGGGGAAACACAGATAATAACCAATATTTCTTAGAACACCTTTCATTAGTATGGCTGTTACTGTTAGGAGCAGGTAGCTATTCACACAACACAGTCACTTACACTCTCACACAGTGCACCTGTAAGACACAGTACCTGTCTGGAGCAATAGTTGGGAAGCCCAGCCCCAACTGTACCCCTAGAATTAAGGGGTCATCCCTGTGCAGCTGTGGCTTGCAGGCAAGTTGGAAAGCTCTTCAGAGGGTTTGTTACTCATTGGGTGACTATATAAAGCTGTAATTGTCATTTGCATACAGCAGCCAACACCATTGGTGTGGTCTGGACATAAGTATAAAAAATAACTATAACAGACAGATGGTGGACAGATAAAGTCTGTTTACACAAAATTAGTCTTGCTATTACTGGAACAGCTTATATTATCTGTATAATTATCATATATTTGTTGAACTAAAGAACTACTTACTTTCCTTCCATTTTCATTGCATTATCAGCATACACGATATCAGGAGCGTCGTTTGTCAAGCGAGCACAGTAATCATCAATCGTCAGAGCTGTGAACTTGTCCTTCAGATCCATTTCTAGGTTGTATTTTGCTGCACGGTTTTGTCTGGGAGGAGAAACAACCAGGCTGTAAGCCAAAGTGTGGGTACTTACAGGTCCTTAACATTCATCCACACATGCACAAGGTAATTCAAATGCTGTTATGGAAATCTTCGTGGATGAACTGTTGGTTGTGGAGTCCCAAAATCTACAGTATGAAGTTGCCTCCCTGTAAATTGATGGTACAATTCTCATTGGAATGAAAGGCACAGGACTGGATCATGAGAAGACCAAGGATCATGTGCAAGTACTTTGAGTTCTAACAAACAGAACCTCTCACCATTGCTGATTGAGGGGTATGAATTAGGACTGACCTCCTGCAACTATTTAGCACTGAAGGTAACTTTGAACCTGTGCTCAGCCTGACCCTGCAATTTCTCAGGACTATGACTGTCTTACTTCTCAGATAATCAGTGTTCTGTTACATTCTTTGCCTCTGCACCTGATTTGCTCATTGGTTTGTTCCAATGTCCGTCCAAGCAAAGCAATAATTCCCTCAAGAACTTCAGTTTCCTTCACCAGTTCCTTTTCCACTTCATCATGCACCAAGTCAATCCCAACTCGCCTTTGCCTAAATGAAAAGAGGAAAAGCCATCAGCCACATTGCTCAAATGCCTGCAGCATGATGAAGCCCAGCTTCCCAAATCAAAGATTTTTCCTTGCTACATAGGAAGATATGCCATGTCTTTAGGGTTTTGATTCCCTGGAGTTTTTACACCTAAATCAGACTGTGACTGCACTGCAAAGAAAGACAGGCCCTTGGTTTGGCAGCCTTTTTTTGTTATCTGTCAAAGGTTCATTAGCTAGACTTTTTTTTTTCTCTCCTTGAATGTTTTTCTTCTTAATCATCTCACCTGTACAGGAGACACTTTTGGGCAATGACAAGTGGCTCTTTGCAGCTCTCCAAAGCTCTCTCCAGCCTAATCTTGAAAGTCAACAGCATCTCTATCTCGTGAACAATTTGTTCTAGCTTGTTATCTAGTTCTTGCCTCCAGAATTTTATTTCTTCCCGTCTCTGTTCTGCAGAATCAAAATTGCAAACATATTAATAAGCCCATCTTATATGCCAGAGGACTGTAGCTCAGATCTTAGATATGGTTAAAAATAGACTTATTCCACAGTGGAGTGTGTATAGTACTGTGGGCTGATGTGTGGAAACAGTTTTGCAACCCTGTGTCAGGAAGTTTGGTTAGAATAGCTTTCTGTGCATTTTGTTATAAAGAATCTGCCTCAAAATATTTCCAAAAATATTTTTAATTTTTCCATGAGATCAATGAGCATGGCACTGACATATATTCCTATTCATTATCAGCTAATTTTCCATATCCATCTTAAACATAATAGCTCAAATAGCACATCTTGACCCTTGCAGAACACGTGGGATTTACCTATTTTCTTGTTGACATCGCTTTGGGTTTTCTGAGTTGTCTTTTCTATTTCATCCACCAGCCTCCAGCTCTCAGCTATCATGCACTCTGACCTGGATGTCTGAGACTCTGTGCTGACACGCTGCATCAGGTTTGCAGTAGCCCATTCTGAGGGATGAACCTTAGATGGATCTTGCAAGAGTCTGGCCATTGTTAGTCAGAAAGTTTCGTGATATAATGCAGACCGGTTCTTGGAATGTGGAACCTGAAAACAGCAATAACATTATATTTGGCTGCAGAAACAAGAAGAGGAGAAAACAGGTCCATTCAGGATGAGAAATATTCTTGCTCCCTTTACCTGCAAAATGGCACAGATATGGAAAGAATAGATTTCTTGCTCAAGGCTCCCCAAGGTTTTGCTAGTATGTAGGGAAGAGAGTTAGGAGTGGGAAAATGAAGAAATAGAAGAATTTGTGAATGGAAGCCAGGAGGAGAGAAGTGGAACTGAGAGGAAAAGACAGACTCTCTGCAACAGGAAAGAGAAGGGAAAGGAGACCTGGGAAGGAGGATGGAATTACTAAATGAGCAGTCACAGAAAACAGAGAAAAAACGAACAAATATAAAGGATAAATAGTCTCCCACAGATCAGAGAAGTAAACACCTTTTAAGAATATGGCTGGAGAGATGGATGAAATCTAGAGTGTAAAAAGAAATGTATCCTTAAGGTTGGAGAAGACCTCTAAGATCATGGAGTCCATCTGTTAACCCAGCACCACCATGTTCACCACTAAACCATATCCCCAAGAGCCAAACTCACACACCTTTTGACCACAACCAGGGATGGCGATTCCAGCACTTCCCTGGGCAGCTTATTCCAATCACTGGGTGATTTTTTTCTAATGATGATTGGCGGGGGAGTGGTGGGGAAGAGAGAGAAAAAACAGGACCTGAAAAGCTGAAGGAGAAAATTCAGCAGTAAAACGAGGAAATGGAAAAGCCCAGAAAGGACTAAAACAGAACAAAAAACAAAGGATACTGGGAACACTTTTTTAATGTAGGGTGAAACCAATGCCCTGAATTTATGCAAAGCAGTTTGATTATCAGTTTTCCTATACTTTCACTATGCTCATCCAGTGTTCCTGGGGCAGCTCCTGGTCCCAAATGCACACAGCTGCTCCTTAGCAACACACAGCTTTGCCCACCCTCCAGCACAGGTACCCTTAAACAACCCCCTTCTCCCTCACACACCTCTCCACTGATCCTGCTTCCAAATTCAAACCGTGGCCAAGTGCCACATCCTCAGTCCCCCTTCACTGGGTGGGGTCTTGCAGCCTCAATCTCCTCAGCAGCAGCACATTCTCTTTTTTAAATGTGCAACTAAACATTGCAGGAGGTTGCTGGACAGCACAGAAGGTAAACAAACGCTGCTGTGGGAACAGCACATGAGAGGTGTGTTCAAGTTCCAGCCATCTAAAATGTCAGTCATAAAATATCCTTAGTAATATGCTCCATTTTTGTGGCAATTTTATTCTTACCTGGGAGAAAAGATACTGGGAGCCAGAGAGAAGAGATGAAGGAGGTAAAGAGCATGACTCCAGATGGTACAATTATGCCCTCTCCATGCAGCTCTGCTGCAGTTTAGATCAGAGCAGAGTTTCTCAGAGTGAAACATGACAAGGTTCAAAGAGATCCCACAATGAGAAAGAAGCAAGTAGCACTGGATAACAGAAGTTGAGCTGGTCCAAGACAGAACAGTGGGAAGCAATTTCAATTGTTGGCTGCAAATACAGTGCAGTGGCAGCTGGAAAGCTGCTAATTATCTTCCTTTTATTTCAAACAGTGATTATTAAAACTTAACTCTGGTGCCTTCTATGCCAGCTGACATGTAAACAGGAATCTGCAAGTATTCCAGGGACTAAAAAGGGGGTTCAGCTGAAGAAACACTGTCTTACAGAAAAATGCAGGTATTTCAGAGTTAGTCAAAGAAAAATACAGGCTTATAAGACAGGGTTAAAATTAGAACTGAAGCCAGTAGCTTGAGAGGAGAAGGACTTAGAGATTCAAGATGCAGCAGAGAATGGGGTGCAAGGTCAGCAAGGAAAATCAACACTATATGCTAACTGGTGCAGGAGGATGGAAAGCTGTGCTCACACTCAGCATGCTCCTGATTCTTGAGGAAAAACAAGTCTGATGAGGCTGAACAGTGATCAGAATCAATTACAAAGACCACTACTGAGGCAGACCTGTAAATCAATTTACATGCACACATGAAGTCTGCAATTATTTGTACAAAAGCGCAATGCTTCTGTGGGCTGTTTGATTTGCACATTCAGGCCCCCCTTGGTCTAGATAGACTATTTTTCCCCCTAATGATTTTTTTAACAGATTATTTACAGAACATATTAAAATGGGCTAGTTGAAAGCAGTAATCTATTTTTCAAATGAATAGCTGGAGCAGGAACTGAAGCCCTTTCCACAATAAGTGAAAAATTTCCAATTACTTCAGTACATCTGAACTCAAAGCTAGTTTGAACAGAGGTTTAGTTTGGCTCACGAGTCACAGAGGATGGGATGGATCAGGCTGCCTATTAGTCATCTTCCACAAAATTTTATTATCTGTGTTCCCAGTAACATTCCAAGGCACATTCAAGAGGGATGACCAAATGACCCACAATGAACTGAAACGCTCAGGTGTGTGAATGCTGTCCTGCCCCAGCTTGTAGCAACACCATCACAAGGCAATTAAAGCCACCCACCCTAAATTACAATTAGCTCCCTGCTAATGACACCAAGGCTGTGGGCTTGTACGGGCCATTCACCTAAAAGCTGGACTTGAGGATCGTTGTGGGTGCCTTCCGACTCAGAACATACCGATCCTACAATTCTGTAAATCCTTTCTACACTTACAGCTACCGTAAAGGATTTCCTTTAAAACCACCACCACGAAACTCACAACCGCAGCATGAATTACACACGACGCGACACAGCTCGAGTTTTACCTCGGAGAGATGGTTAAATCACCGTTGGCATCGAAAACTTCCACCGAACTTTACGGGGCGGGGCGGTGACCAAAAACGGCCCCGGCGGCGCGACCCGACCGTGCCGGGCCCGCTCCGGACACGCCCCTAGAACCGCACCCACCCAAACCATACCCACCTGCACCGCCCACACCCCCCCAAAACCGCACCCACCCAAACCATACCACCTGCACCGCCCACATCCACCCAAAACACTCCTCTACAGACCACACCCACCCAAACCACGCCCCTACAAACCATACCCACCCAAAACACGCCCCTACAAAACACGCCCACCCAAAACTCGCCCCTACAAACCATGCCCACCCAAAACACGCCCCTACAAACCATACCCACCTGCACCGGCCACACCCACCCAAAACACTCCTCTACAAACCACATCCACCCAAAACGCGCCCCTACAGACCATACCCACCCAAAACACGCCCCTACAAACCATACCCACCCAAACCGCGCCCCTACAAACCATACTCACCCAAAACACGCCCCTACAAAACACGCCCACCCAAAACTCGCCCCTACAAAACATGCCCATCCAAAACTCGCCCCTACAAACCACACCCACCCCAAAACACTCCCCTACAAACTATACCCACCTGCACCGGCCACACCCACCCAAAACACGCCCCTACAAACCATACCCACGCAAAACACGCCCCTACAAACTATACCCACCCAAAAGCACGCCCCTACAGACCACTCCCCTATAAACCACACGCCTACGAAACACGCCCATCCAAAACTCGCCCCTACAAAACACGCCCATCCAAAACACACCCCTACAAACCACACGCACCCAAAACATGCCCCTACAAACCGCACCCCTACAAACCACGCATCTCCAATCCACGCCCTTCCCGATACACGCCCCGCATTTGCTACGCCCCTTCAACTCACGCCCCGCACCTCCCGCACCTCCCGCATCTCCCGGGCTCCGCCACGCACCTCTCGCGCCCCGGTCCCGCAGGTGTCTCGATCCCCGCACATGTCCCTCCCTCCCGGGCGGAGAAGGAAACGCCGCTCTCGGCTGGGCCGTGCGGGAGAGGCGACACCGCCTGCCCTCCCCGCAGCCCGGGGCTACACCTGCCCAGAGGATTTTGGAAAGCTGCGGCCCCCTCGCCTTGCGGAGTTTGTCTGGGTGTGGAAACTGAGCTCATTATTCGTCCTCTCGGACTCTGAGCAAGTCTCACGTTTTCAGTCTAAATAACCAGCATTAATGAGCCTAGATGTAAATTAAGGAGGTTGCCATATTCCTTACTGGGTGTGTGAAAAATACCATAGATGGTCTAGTTCTTCAGAGAAGAATCAAAGAAGAATCAAAGCATACGGTGAAAGGCTGCAGCTCTGTTGAAGCAGAATTCTCCAGGTGGAGCTGATACCTCAGCATCATTAGCAAAGCAGACCAACCTAACAGGTCCAAACTCTGGTGTCCAAAATGATCTCCTGGAAAGAAAGGCTGAGAGAGCTGGGGCTGTTCAGCCTGGAGAAGGCTCTGGGGAGAGCTTTCTGCAGCCCTTCAGTACCTGAAGGGGACTTGTGAGAAAGATAGGGACAAACTTTTCAGGAGGGCCTGACAGGACAAAGGTGAATGGTTTAAAACTAAAGGAGGGTTGATTTAGACTAGATACAAGGCTGACATTTTTTACAGTGAGGGTGGAAAGCACTGGCACAAGTGGCCCAGAGAGGTGCTGGCTGCCCCATCCCTGAAACATTCAAGGTCAGTTTGCATGGGCTTTGAGCAACATGATCAAGCTGAAGACTGTAGAATCACAGCATGGTCTGGGTTTATTAAATAATAAAAATACTGAAAGATCCATTGGGACATACGTTATATACTTTAATTTCAATTCAATCATACAATCAAGTAGCCAAGGTTATTCATATAGATCAGATTTCTTAATGCACAAAGATGTAAGTTTTTCTAAAATTATGTCATGGGACTATCTCCCTCATCTTCTTACACATGAAACACCAACAGTTAAATTCAGCTTATAGTTCTACTTCCCTGCAATCAGTTTGCTGGCAAGTACCAGATATCTTTACCATGACCTCTCTGAAGTGGGAAGAATTTAGAAAACCTGTGCAAAGACCTTCTGGGTAGCTGGGAAAACAAGCTAAATTACAGAAAGGATTTAAATTCACTCTGGTGAATTGGCAGTAATTTCACTACAACTTCCTTTATATAATTATATGCTACTAGGCCTAAACTGGCCAGGCACTTACCTGGGTCTTTAGCACTCATATCACACAGTAAAATCATCCATGCCCTGGGAGTGTGAAGGAGTGCGATGTATAAAGCCAGTACTGCCCCTCTTGTGGTAGCTATGATGGAGCTTGGCTCTGCCAGTCAATGCTGTGAGAATGGACATAGGTGTATTCTGTGTGCCAGCCATAGGCAGCTTTCTCATCATGGTCAATCCAAACTTCTCCAAACCATCAGGACAGTGTGTTTATCCTTACATTTGGCAGAGCCCCAGGCACACACACACTCCTAAGAATTATGGTTGTTCAAGACAAAGTAAAAATCTGAGGACAATGGCAGCCACATGACTAACATGAACAGCCCACCCCATCTCTGTCTACTTGCATGAAAGCTGTGAGATTAGCAATACCAAGGACCCTGCTAATTTGACTAAGTATCTTTCAGATTCTTACATTAAGATGTGTATTTAAAAGCCTCTGCACCGGGTCTGGCTGAGATGGAGTACCTGGCATCCAGCAAAGGTCAACCCACCACTGTCTCTCAAACAGTTTCCAGTGTCACACAACAGCTTTGAACAGAACTTGGTGATACACATCTCAAGCAGGTAACTTTTACTCTGCCTTAGCATGCTTTTGGTGGGTTTGTTGTTGTTTTTTCCTGATAAAGTGGCTGCTTCATTCCTGGTTTCCTAAGTAAACCTGACTAGAAAGGGAGACTGAACTAAAATCACATTCCAAATGCAACTGAACTTCTGTACTTTTTAAAACTGAAATTCAGAGCACAGAGCGTCATGACTAGAACAAAAATCTTCTAAGCAAAAACTCTTGTGTTGTTTTCACTGATTTGGTGATCTGTCACTTCATTCTAAAGAGATGCAACAAATCTGAAGAATGCTTGACATATTTTATTATAAATGGTCATCAATACAGAACCAAAGCAATCTTTACCTACAAAAAGCACAAGTGCAGGTTAAAAACATTATCTAGCATGAGCAGAGCGCTTCTGGCTTTCAGTTTTTACTTTTTATGAACCTGTTCTTAGGGGGGAAAATAATTTTAAAAAGCTTTTTTAAAGTATGCTTTCTTAGTGGCTTTGTTTTTAACATTCAATGTGGAAACAACACTCAGTTGATTTATCAAAAAGCGAGCCAGAAAGAGTGACACATGACCCTATTGTTTAGTAAATAATCGAACTGTATTGTGGTTTTAATGCTTATTTAACTGAAAACTGAAAGTAGTACAAGGCATTTCAAGACTCTGACGTCTTTCATACTTTTTTGGTGTATTGTCTGTCTACCTCTGGGTCAGCATGAGGGTTGTAAAGAGTTCACTCCTGTCCACACTGGAGAGCTGCTCTCCTCCAGAGTCCATGTCTAAGCACATTACAGGCCTGTTTCTATTAGAGCTGTTCAGAGGGGTTTGTATCCTGCCAGCTCCCACCTTTCCTGTGATCATAAATCATGCAGGCACACAATCTCACACACAGAACAGCCCCAGCTGTTGCTATTCTTCATTATCAAGAAACAAATCCAGGAATGCCAGTGGAGGCTTTGACATGCCTCTAAGCAAATCACTTCAGATTTGAGCATTACAGACAAATGCTGTGTGCAACATGGTAGTTATTTGTCAGGCAGCAGACAGGTTATGTTTTCTTTATGCTTTAAGAGAACAAAACAAATCCTCTTTGATCTATGTGTGTGTGTGTGCTGGAGCAGAGAGACAATATTGCCCTGGTGGTTGAGTACTCTAGGTTATTATTTGCTAAACAGAATTTTCCTTGTCCTGCTATTTCTTTTGTACTATGCTCAATGGAGAAGTGAAACTGAAGGTGCAATCTTCTGGAGTTTTACCTGCATTTTAAGAGGGAACACCTTCATAGCAGTTACTCATCCCTGCATAAAACTGTATCCCCAACCTTACAGAGATAGGAGCAGCAAATGAGCTTCCTGTGATCTTTAAACATAAAAATATTAAAACCCCAACCTACTATAGCACCAAAATGACAGCATTTGCCTTTGCCTATGTTATTTTGTCTTTTTCAAACCTATTTCCATACATGCTGATGTGATCAACACTTCAGGGCACTGCTCAGCAACACTTCAGTCAGTCAGCTACACAGTCGAATGTAAGCAAACGGGCACTAAAAAGCAAGAAATAACACTGTGTTCCATTTGCAAAATGTCACTCTTTCCATTAGCACACTGTACTTGACCCTTCTGGCTGGAGAGATGTTGACGGTTTTATTCAAAAGGTCGTAGGTGGCTGTAGAGAGACTGGACATAGGTGAAGACACACATTGGGTCTGGCTTGAGGCCCATCATCAGCATGTCATCCACTTCTATCAGCCGATCACAGTGAGCCATTTTCCTGCAGTGAAACAGATACAGCAAATCCAGAGTTAAATCTAAGGCCTGTAGCTGCTTCCAAGATACATTTGCTGCTCTGATTTGAGCATCACTGAAACATTTAAGAAATCCTGAGGTTTATCAGCAGCGTTTCATTTCAAAATGAAATGAGCAGATTTATTTTTGTGACCATGGAATATTCCTGTTCTGTCTCTTCCTCCATACTGGGATCTGATCCAAAGCCCTGCAGGGGTTGGGGTTTTCTTCACTCACTACCATTCACAACCCTGATATCTTCAGCATGTAGCCCAATTTCACATTACACTTCCCACGTCTCGGTTTCTGGTTAATAAATAGAAGTTCCAAAAGAATGGAAAAACACGGAAAGAGATGAGATGTGCCAATGAAGGCCCATGTGGCTGTGAGTTGTTTGTTCTCCACCACCCCTGTAGGACAACAGGCTCAGCTGCTCAGGTTGGAGAGCAGAAGCCTGGCTCAGTCTGGACCAGCAGAAAGAACAGATCTGCAAGACCTAAATGAAAAATCACAAAGGCAAGAAGCAATCTGATCAGCAGAGCTCATGCTGGGCTGAACAGCAATAACTGAGAGAATAACCTTTTCTGGCACTTGGAAACAGTTCAAAGGCAATCACAGCTATGAATGGTAATTCCTGTAGATAACTCTTACCTAATGTTTCTTAGTGTTGTGTGCATGCTGTCTTCTGTTCTCCCTTATACTTGCTGTTACACATATACTGAGGTAGAACACTGCAGCTTTCCTTTGAGAGTTGTAGATAGTTTTACTTTAGAGATCAATCACTTTCAACTCACTGACAAGCAACAAAATTGATATATATATATATATATATACACGTATATGTGTGCAGATAAAAACCCTTATAATTCCCAAATGAATTCCCTTGCTAAAGGCTGGAATAAAGAGCAACAACATTATGCTAAGAATTTGAAAAGCTTTTCTCTGAATGGCAAATGGCAAATCCAGTTCTGTAAGTTACTGCATTAGCCATGTATTCCCACTGCCTGTTAGTATTTGGAAAAAATGTACCAAACCCAGCTGCACACAGGGGATGTTCTTACTGCAAGAATCATGTTGATACTAGCTCAAAAAAGGTACTATTTCTGACTGACAAGTTCACACTCACAATGACTTTGACAAACAAGTTAATTGCCTGTCACACAGCATCAAAAAGAGTCAGGACAATGTGCCTGAGAGTATTAGCTCTGTCTCCTTCCAGGAATGCAGTCACCTGGTTGAGATACTGAGAAACTCTCAGCCTTGATCTCTGCTGGCACTGACAACCTTCCTTCTTGTTCAACCAAAGCAATGTACAGAGGGGAAGTTCCCCACATATTCTGTGCTTCCTCTATGCATTTCTCTATTTATCTTTTTTTGGCATGACACATTCTACAAGAATAATAATTAACTCTTCAACTGCTGCCCAGGTGCATTAGACTTGAACTGGAAGCACTTCCCCGAGAGCTAATGTGGTACTCACTCAGCCACGGTGAAGGCCAGCTCAAAGTTCTGCTTGCGATTCGCTGGGTCGAGCTTATTATAATCAAAAGCTTCAGGAAAGAAAGAATGCACGAGAGCACAGAACGCCATCCCATCATTCCAGCTCGAGGAGAAGTTCTGGAGATCAATGTGCTGTCATGATGAAAAAGAACAATATGTTAATGCTGCACAGGGGACAAACAGGAGCAGCTGCTTCTGTTCAGAGCAGTGTTCTATTCTCCTCTCCCACGAACAAAAGCAACACAGCACGGGCTTTATGTTTTTCACCCCTATCCATTGCATTGTTGATATTCTGGGGAAAAAATAGAGCACTTAGCAATGAAAGCCTTTTGCCTGAAATACCCAGATGCAAAGCAGATACACAGTCAAGGTCCCTGATCCAAAGCCCACTGAAAATACTGTGAGGAATGTTGTCAGCATCAGTGGAGCATAAACTCAAGCCCCAGCTATTCTGGCAAGCAATTAACAGTCATTCTCATTAGTTCTGCTTGCATATACTATAATGTACAGTTCAGCAATAATTATGCACATTTTATAGTAATGTAGAAAAACTATTACACACAAAAAAGCTAGCAAAAATTTATTTCTCCTGGAAATTGCTTTGGCAACTGCAGTTTAAGGCCAGGTGAAATGAAAAAATCTCAACTGCTCTGTTATTTTAGTTACACTGATGCTACCTCATAAAAATTTGCTCATGGTGTGATTCAAACTCAACCATTTACTACAAATTCACTGATCTAATGGTAATAGAGGGTACTTTGGTCCGCTGTGTAGCAAAATGGCCAAGTCTCTATGTACTGGCAAAATATTATTCAGAACTTGCCATATATAATGAGAATGCAAAAATCACAGCCTGCGAGTAAGAAAAAGGTGCCAGTGTATACTGAAATCCATATCCATGAGCACAAAAATGTAAGCTTTCAGAAAAACACTAATGCATTGCTTTAAGAGACATACAGAATCTCACTCATGCAACCACTGTCTTCAAGTGCTGCCCATGCAAACCATGTCTGTGTTACCCACACAAACACTGATGACCTTAACAAAGTTAACTCATTGTCTGGTGTGTTTTACGTTCATTTTTTTAGCGTATTTTTTGTAAATTCTCCTGAAAAGAGAGAGAGCTGAAAGTGCTGGCATATCTTCACCTTGTATCCTATGGTTTTTGAGCGACACCACTCTAACAGAATTTGTTTAATGCTGCTAGCGCTGGCAACCCCCAAACTCAGCGACCTCTTCAGCTTAGCTCTGGATTCTCCTTTTCCTCTGAAAATTAACAGAGACCAGATTAAGTTACAGTCGAGAAAAACTTAAACCTACTTGTCAGGAACATCTATGCAACCTTGCCCAGGTCAGCCCCTGTCCAGGTGATATTTGAGAAACTTCCACTTGTTGGTCCTGCAAGAAAAACTAATTTTTATTTCACTAAAGCCAGAATTCCAGGCCCTCTTCTATTTAAACCATACTCCCATGATGGTGCGTAAGGAAGAGTCCACACTTCTGGTCCTCAGTGAATGGCAATATTCCCAGCCTCCTATAATGACAGAGAAGGCAGCTTTCACAGACCTCTTTCCTGATAAAAGGCACCTGCTTCTTCAGCTGAACAACTCCAAAGCCAGAGGAATTTTTAGCTGTGAATTTCCAGAGCTTGGCCTGTGAAGCTTTATGTGACCTCATATTGTCCCTTAGCTCAAAATCCTGCACTGAGAGTCCTCCCACCCAGCTGTGCTCTGCTGGTAATAATCAACAAGCCAGTTTCCCATTAACAAACCACTCTGCAGCCAAGGACTGTGACGTACTTTCCATCCTCACGTTCTAATTTCTCCAAAAGTGCTTTCCTGGCCTGTGTTTCTGAAGTCCTTGGGAGCGTCTGAGACCGCACCAGTTCCCTCCTCCTTTCAACTGGGCGCTGTGTGGTGGGAGGAGGGGAGCGAGAGCTGGGGGTCACTTCACAGTACCCATCAGTGCCACTGCAGAAACAGAACATGCAAAGAATGTGCTTAAACAAAAGAGTGACTCTCTGCAGTGCCAGGAGTCAGCACAAAGGTTCGGCTGTTGCCTACTCGAAACTTCCCAAAAGAGTCATTTTGAGAAGATCTGAATGAGTCACGAGTGATTTTAATAAAAGTCAAATTAAATGATACGGTCCTGCTAGAGGAATCAAAGGCACAAAATGGCAACTCCTACAAGGGATTAAGAGGGAATGAATGGCCCTGAAACTTGACATACAGGATCATATATACAGCAGGTTGCTGACTTCCCATGAGAAGTATGGTCAATAAATAACCTGCTGTGTTTCATCTGAGAACACTCGGGGTATGTAGGCAAGCACTGCTACACTGAATGAAAACTATTTGTACATTACTAGGATGGTTTTAGTACAGGAAGTGTGGGTTTTTCAGTAGCCATTGATCAGTTATTCCCTGAAAGTAGAAGAGTGGTTAAGAGGAATATGCCTGTTTACATGCTGATGGGCATGGTACACACATTAAAAGTACTACCTAGTTTAATGTAAGACAATGGGGCAAGGAGGTTAATGTACAATTATACATCCAATGCCTAAAGTACAGCATCTGGGACCAACCTGTTCTCCAAGCCAGCAGAACACCTCTCTCTCCCTTGAGGCTGTACTGACCCAGTGGCCTAATGGAATAAATACATACCTCTCACCAGTTCTGGTTCCACTCTGCATCCCGTAGCTCACAGCTGAGACAGGCTTAGTGGCAGAAGTGGCATTCTCTATGTGAAAGCAGAAGAGACAAGATGCATTAGGGCAGAAACTTTTCTTGTGTGCTTTCAAAGAATTTCCTGATAGATACACAGATTTTTACTCACCATGCTGAAAAGCTGAGGCCTCTAACTTCCATATGAGCTAACAAGCTGGGGAGGAGTTTTCCCCAGGGGTTCAATTCCTCTGTACAACTGTTGCAGTGCAGCACAGATGGTGCAAACATACCAGAAAGGACATGAGAGGATGCCTTTGATAAAACTGCACTGGGAAGGTCAGATCATTTCAGGCCCTTGTGCAGAGCTCAGAGGAGGGCACATTACCATGGACATTTCAGTTAATAGGAAAAAGTGATCCTAGAGCTCACCTTGCAAAAGTCATTATGGAAGACAAAGGGAGTCCTGGGGAGTCTGACATAACTGAGAGCATAATTTAAATTACCTAATTCCTACCAGGGAACATTTTAGTTTGTAAGGTAGAATAGACTCAAAAGCTGTAAAAGTGGCTAAAAACCAACTTTGCACCTTCCTCCCTCAGCCTCTGAGGTTCTACCTTTTGTGCTTTCCCACTCAGAGCCCAGCCCTGGACTCCAGCTATGCACCATAAATGCAGAACAATGCAGTGTCTTGCCCAGTTTTACACATTGAAGCCAAAATTTGTTGCATAAGCCAGCAATTTACTTCTTGAAGGCTCCTTTCATACACAAAGAAGGACTGGCATCTTAGAAGCAACCCAGCCTGATCACTGCCCAAAATCACTCTCTGGAAAAGCTGAATTCTCCCCACTTCTTACAGAAGGGATCCAGATCAACTGCACTTCCCATGTAAAACACAGTGGTAAATGCCAGCACACAGATGTGACAAATTGGTGACCACTAACAATTGCCTTATATTTATGCAAATCTCAGATGTTTTAAGATGAGGAGAGTGTGACCCCTATTCTGGATGACCTACATCTTTTGCTAAATAAACCAACACTTGAGACCACTATGAAATGCCAGCACATTGTGCAGACAGTAACAGTGTGGTGGTGACATCAATCAGAAGTACTTTTGGATAGAGCTCAACTCATCTACTTCAACTGAAATCAGAAATCCCTAAGGTATTTTGTCCTTTGACACATTCCTATTACAAAGGAGACTATTCACTTCCATCCTGCTCAAGGGAATTTGCTTCAATATGGACAACTACTTTCCAGCTGCCATTACCTTGTGTACAGTCACAGTTTTTAACTGATCAGCTGAAATCTTCACTGCACAAACTGTGTGCCTGCCACACTTTTCTGGGACCTGTGGTTTCCACTGCAGAGACTGCCTAACAGTACCCATGTACATCACTGTGCAGATAAGGGTAAGTACCCCTTGCTTTGAACTGACTGAGAATCTGAGAGAGTGGAACAAGTTTTCATGATTCTGCACGCAAACTTGTCAGCGATTTTAGTATTACCATGTACCTACTAATCACAACTACATGCTCAGACCTCAATCCCCCAGACAAGGAGTGTGGAATTCCTCTCAATTTGTGTTACTTAAGAGCGCATGGATAGGAACACTCACCTCCAGTGGCAGATGAATCCACTGTTCTCATTGTAACTGAATTCCAGTCCTTCACTGTATCAGCACAAAAAAAGACAAAGGAAATTTTTGCTACATTCTCAACTTTAATAAGGCCAAAGTTGAAAGAACAATCTGCAAATAATCCCTATCTCTTGCTGGCGATTCCATCTGGTTTCTCTCTGTAATTTCTGACCCCTATATATAGTCTGATTTGTAAATGTCACAGTTCAAGGATGAATGACTTCAATATGAGTGTTTTTTTAAAACTCAATTTAGTTATAAATAAGATTCTGCAGCCACTCTGACTTGTGTGTATGTGTCAGACTGCTGTCAGTCACTCCTTCCTCCAAGTGACTATTGGAACCCCTTAGCCAAGTATCAGTCTAACTTCTCAAGGGGCCTCAGGTCTCAAAGCACTAAAAGCTCCTGCAAATTTCATTAAAACAGCTGGGCATATTGAAGAGATTCAGTAACTTACTGGATTCCGTAACTGGGCTGGAAAACAGGCTTCACTAAGAACTCAAATATATTAGGCAGGAAAAATTCTCAGCAGACGAGACATTACAGCCTAAAGCTCCAGCTAGGACCCACAATGTTCCAACCTGGAGTGTCTCCCAATGGGACGTACAATGGGATGCCACAGAAGCAAGGTTTCAGAATTACCCCTCGCTGACAGCACAATACTCATAGCACCAGCTGGTAAGGAAATGGGATGCAGCTTCAGCAAGTTATTCTGGTCTTTTTTACCTGGCTGGTTGGAAGTTTTTACTACCATTGCATTTTTGCTCTTGCTCTGTCCCAGCAGGCCAGCAGATGCATTAGTTGTTCCTGTTGAACAGATGTTGTCTCCCGAAAACTTCTCTGATGTCCTGGTTACTGCAGTAACAGGAAGGTGGGGCATCTGTAAGGTGACTGCAGGGGCATGGGCTTCAGGGGAAGAAGAGTCTGACATCTGGAAAGAGGTCACTTCATGGCAGGCTTTTGCCTGACCTCCTGAATCAAAGGAAAGCACAGAGGAAGTAAATTTGTTTGCAGATTTCTAAAACAAAGTTACAAACAAATTTCTATGCAACAACTTTATTTTACAAGTCATTGGAATTGTTGTCCCTGTGGGACCTTGCAGAAACAACCCTAGTGCAAGTGATCCTTGCAGTGATTGTCCTTGCTCTACATCAATCTCAGCAGACACAATGCCTTCAGATCATTAATACCCAAGTATCTGCATTTGGTAAGCTCCTCCTCTTCCTCTGTACAGCCTTCACTCCCAGTCTCCTGCCCTGGGCTGAGGGGCAGATTTTTGTTCTTTTCATGGTTTTAGGAAACACCACATGGCTCAGTTTTCTCTAAAATGCAGACAGTAAGTCTTTTCCCCACTGAAGGCTGATGGAAGTGGACAGTTAATCTGCAAGATGTTTTGGGATGCAAAGCTACAATGGCACCCAGAATAGCAGGCCTTACTATCAGCAGTGTCCAAGATAATGTGACAGTAATAGCCCCTCATTTATGAAACACCACAGTGCATGCTTAACAATTAAAAATTTAATCTCCTTCTTAGGAAATAAAGTACTGGGGCCACAGGACGATATCCATGCTGAAACCAAGTGGATTCTAATGCTCCCAACACATGAGACCTGCTCTGTGACTGCCAGGATCACGTATTTTACAAGCAGTGTGACTTCATTTCATGCCCTCTTCCTACCTGATGAAGACCGATGCCCATTTTCAATGATGGAAGAACTAAAAACTCTTCTAAACTCAGGTTTGTGGTGGTCATCCAGGTCTACACTCTGTCAGAACAGACAACAGACATGACAGCTGAATTTCAAAGAGCAGCAAAAGTGAGAAGAATATCTAGAAACACCTGCCAAGCACAGGTCTTCCCTGTGTCAGTGACCACAACACCAGAAGGGAACAATTACCCAACCCCAAGAGCCAAGGCTGCAAATGGAGCATTGGCAATGCAGGACTGGTATCACTCTTGGCATGCTTATCCTCAAGAATACAGCAAAATTTGGAGAAACCACTGAAGTTTGGTAAAATTCCATTAATCTCACTTCAAAAAGAGGACCTACTGCCTTGTCACCAAGTGTCTTACATAGAAACACTATAATAAAACAGGAAAAAACTGGTGGCAAGACATTGGGATAATATGAACTGCATTTAAGGCTCAGCTTGAACAGTGAATTCTATTATATTGGATTGTATGCTACTTTTTTTGAGTCAAGATTCTCATGACATTTTATTTCTATTGGCTAGGTGAGGAAAAGCAATAGGACAATCTGGATATAAATTCCAAACAAAACAGTTCAACGTTCAGAAGACGACTGGAAACTTCCTGAAAATGTGGAAGAGGTACTCCCAGAAAAGATGGCTTCTAAAATTTTCTCAGCTAGGAGCTTTCACTTAATTCTTTTGTCTAGTTTCTTAATCAGTGATCCTCCTGGGGCTATACATGGCCTTAGATGCTCTACTAGGTCAGAGTGCAGAGGTACATCATGAGCCAAGACACTCCTTAGTCTGTTTACCACCAAAATGCCTCACCACAAGAACAACTTCTTTAAAATAGCATTCTTCTCTCCTGGTAATCAAAACTATTAATTACAGAAACCATGCAGAATCAGGGGTTCAGAACTTTTATTGCTATGTTTAGTGTCATCTGGAGATCCCAGTCAGCAGTTATTGCCCATATCCAGAGCTGAAATGTAAAGCCCAGCTAATGCAGCTCCCTAGAATGTAGCCACGATATACAGTTAGAGCTGTTTAAGCCATTCATGTCAGCTCTTATGACCTGAATGTGCAGAATGCCTGGGTAGGCTGTAAACATGAATCTGCTTCAGAAGCTGCAGGGGTGGGGGTGAGCAAAACAATCAAATGGCATGGTCATGTAGCATTCCACACACTGACCTGGCTTTCTAACACCGTGACAAGTGCTGCATTAATTTATTTTGTGCAAACCTGATTACCACATTTTGGCCAGCAGTGCCAAGGGAGAAACTGATCCGAGGCTGGAAGAGAGGGAAGAAGGCCCATGTGCTGACAGAACACTGGGAGGATCTGGGGTCAGATTCTGATGTGCATTTAGGAGTGTCAGGCTGAAGTACTTTTAAAATCCGTTTTGTTTGGATATGCCAAGCTTCTGACAAACCCATGTGTTTAACAATACTGTTTGTTATTTAAACACTACTTCTGTCAATACTGGCTACATAAATTGTAAAGGTCAGAGAGACAACTACATATATCTGTACTATTTCACTCATACCACTCATGTAACATGGAGGAACCAGTGAAGCTGAAGGAAAGAGAGTTAATGCTAATATTTTGTATCTCTTACCCAAGCTTGCTTTTAGAACCAGTCTCTCTGCACCTCAGAGATCTCCATGTAATGGAGGGTAGTAATACTTTCCCTAATTGTAGGGCTGCTGGAATTCCTCCTTTGCTGAGAAGTTACACCTTGGAGATCCATAACTGGAAGCTACAATTATCATAAGCCAGCAGTGAAAATCCCACACATTCAGAAGCACCAGATCATGAGATTAGAAAGAAAAGAAATACAATTTTTACTTCCTCTCTGAGCCACTCAGGTGCATGACTCTTATGTCTTCAAGCTTTTGTCTGCAACAAGGTCAAATTGTAGAAGAATGACAGACACAAATGAGATTTCTCTCTCTGTCATGAGAGATCTCAGTCATTCAATGTCTTTCATCAAGGCAGCAATTACTACAAGGGTCACGATAAAAATCACTGGATCTAGAAATGCTATTTATCTGTGAGAAAAGTACCTCCCCCTCTTCTTACATATGACAGATGAAACTGATGCTTCACTCTGATGAACAATAATATCACCACCGACTTCTGGAAAGGCAGGATTTGACACTCTGTTCCTTGCACATAAAGAGACTGTTCATACATCAGATATGAGGAATATTGAAACCTGTGAGGAAATGCAAACAAGGCTGCTAGACATCAACAAGAACTACACCACATTTACCCCTTAATTCTTCCACTAGAAAGCCACTGTCCATCAGACAACGCAAGTATTCTCTATAACTGACCCTGCAACTTAAAGAAAAAGCCTTGAACACCATGAGCATATTAGGAAAGCTTTTGTACCGAAGAAAAACAGGAGAAGCATTTTTCACAGAACCTTTTTTGAAGAAAGGCTGGATATAAATGGACAGGAGGCAACAATTCTACCTTGGCAGCTTCAGCAGGTGCTTGTGGCTATGTCACAGTGAATTAAAACAAAGCAAACAACAACAAAAAGTAATCTAGGTAAGGATCTATCTTGAAATTCCATCATTCCAAAAAGATACTTGCAGGAAGCGTAAGACAATAAGAAGAAAATGGAACCAGTGCACTTCCTTTCTCAAATATAGGAGTTGAGATGGTTTAGAATTGTATTATGTAACACTGGGTGATTGCTGGATCATGTAATCTCCCTGTCTTTGCAGAATGGGCTGGAAGGGACCCTAAAGATCATGTCCTTCCAACCCCCTGCTATGGGCAGGGATGCCACTCACTAGCTCAGGATGCTCAGGGCTCCATCCAACCTGGCCTCAAACACTGCCAGGGATGGGGCATCCACAGCCTTCCAGGGCAACCTGTGCTTCAGCACCCTCTGAGTAAACAATTTCTTCCTGACATCTAATCCAAACCCACCTTCTTTCAGTTTAAAACCATTACCCCTTGTCCTTCACTATCTGCCCACATAAAAAGAAGACACTCTCCCACCTTTTTATAAGCCCCCTTAAGGTACTGAAAGGCTGCAGAGGTCTCCCCAAAGCCTTCTCTTCTCCAGGCTGAACAACCCCAGATCTCTCAGCCTGTCCTTGCTGGAAATACCTAGGTCATTATGTCTCATGCACTTACTCCCAGGCTGACCAAATCAGTGGCTAATGGCTATTTAAAATTCCGGTATTTAGACTGTTGTATATCAGCTTTCAAGAACATCAAGAAATTGCCCAGATTAGAATTAAAAGGACACTTCTGTCTTGACTTCTGAACTATGCTTGGAACTCCCTGGATTCACTTTTTTAAAAAAAATCAAATTACCTTGAAAAATAAACTAGCAATATTAGAAAATAACGTTAGAAAATAATGTTTCAGCCACTGAAGATACTCAGACTTTCTGGTATCCAACTAATGCTGCATCAACCACACAGTAAAAAGGAACTCAACCAATAAATCTTCTCAGAAGTAAAAGAGACATCTTGATTTGCTACTATTTCCAGGTCAGTATTCCTTGCTTCTCATATCTCACACCTACAAAAGTATTTTCTAAGACTAGAAGTGTCACCAAATTTATCACAGGTACTTGTTTATCTGGAAACATACACCGTGCCATTTATGGTACTCTATTTCAAATGCTTTGATCATATAACCAGAAATTGCAAGCAACTGAAGGAACACTGTTCACTACAGAGGATCTGGGTGACCAAGAGCAAGCAAGCAAGGCTGAGCCCAGCCCCATCAGAGCCCGAGCCACAAATCACTGCGTGGATTTGGTGTGTATAGCTCTAGCTGCACCTCCCATAGTTCTCAGTACTGACATTCCCTCTCGGTCAGCTATGCTAACTTGGGAACTCCTCCAACCTGAATTGTTGGGAGGGCACTGAAGAACGAGCAGTACTTAAGTGATCTTCCCTGAACCCTCAAAGCCTAACAGGAAGGTTCCAATCCAAACAAACCTCACACTGTGCTTCAACACAGACTGATACCTAAAGCTGGACATTGCCATAACACTGATGCAGGACTTTTCACAGACTGAAAACTGACACACTGCAACGTGGACAGTGGTGATGGAGGAAGGGGAATGGTATGAGGGACCACAATCCCTTGTCCCTTCCATGTCACCCAGCTCACTTCTGTTCCCTGCAATACAAACAAGTGTGGATGGCTACACAGAACAAAAGGGAACTGATTTGAAAGTTGTATATATGCTGCCTACCTTTGTCACTGGGGGGAAAGGCAGCAGCTGCCACAACTATGTTAGAACAATGCATCAAGCTGCGGCTTTACCTTTTCATTTGCCCAGATGAGGGAAGCCCTATGCCCCTATTTTTAAGTCAGTAGGAATTAAAAGGGCTGGAATGCAACACAGACTCCACTTGTTCCCAGCAATTTTAGTGAATTTAATCTCCAAGCTTTTCTTTTTCAACCCCTGGATAGACCACAGACCATTTTTGTTTAAGCTTTAGCAGTCTTAAAAAAATCCCTTAAGACATGGCTTAATCAAGATCACATAAAACAGGCTGTCACCTGTGAAAGCCAAATCTCTGGTACCTCAGTTCTATGTGACTGAATCACAATGTACTGTCTGCCTGTCTCCTCCAGGCTCCAAGGACCGCAGGGGAGCTCTCAACTCTTCCCGCAGGGACGGACACACAGAAAAACCATGACACAAAACATCCCAGCACCAAGATGAGCTCCCCACTAAATGGCGTTTCTATGCACCGACTCACAACGCTCCAGGTAATTTTATCACCGGGAGGAACGTGGATGTTTGTGCAAGTTCAGGTCGTGGAGACCTCGACAGCTCCTTGTGGGGCTGTCAGGGACACAGGGGTGGGTCAGTGGCTGCACACCAGCAGTGCCCCGAGGATGCTGCCCCGGGATGCGGGGCTGCACACCAGCAGTGCCCCGAGGATGCTGCCCCGGGATGCGGGGCTGCCCCGAGCGGGGGAGCCGGGGAGGGAGGAGGGCAGGGCGGAGCAGGGGGAGGGCACGGGCTCGCTCACGTTACTGCCCAATTTATGGGCTATCGTGCCTTGAGAGCCTGCCAGCTGGCAGCCCGCACTGCTGGCAGCACAGCCCTGCGCCGCGGCCAGAGAGGATACACAAATATTCACGTACATGCGTGTATTGACATTGAGACCGCCCCGTCTTCTCCTCTTACCCCTAACCACACTGAACTGACGGGCCACCAACACCCCGCGGGGACCGACAGCACCGCCGTAACCAGGAGGATCCTCCACGCCTCTGTCACGGCTATCACCGCCTCCCAGAGCCCTCCAAAGCACCACCGCGGCACGGGAACTGTGTCCCCCAACACCGCCCGGCCGTGACCCCTTACTCGGCTCCGGCCATGACCACTCACTCGGCTCCGGCCATGACCCCTTACCTGGCTCCGGGCCGGGGCCGCTGGCCGGCCGTGTCCGCAGTTGCTGCCGCCGGCCCCGCCGTGCCGCGGGGGGCTCTCCGCAGCCTCGCCCGCCCCCGGCTGGGGCAGCCCCGCCGCCCTGCCCAGCGCCTCCACCTGCCTCGACAGCCGCTCCAGCTGCGCCCGCAGCCGCCGGTTCTCCTGCTGCAGCTCGGACACGGCGTGGGCCAGCGGGCTGGCGAGCCGCAGCACCTCCTCCACCTGCCGCCCCACGCCCTGCTTGAACAGCTGGATGTCCACGTGGATGTCCCGCACCGCGCCCCGCAGCGCCTCCTCGTAGCGCCCCAGCGCCCCGCACACCGTCTGCGCCTCCCGCCCGCTCGCCTCCTCCGTCTCGCCGGCCATGGTGCGGGCCGGGGGGCTCGGGGGGCTCCGGGCAGCGGCGGCAGCGCTCACGGCCGCTGCTCGCCCCGTCCCGAGGCGCTGTGTCCCCTCCCGGCGGCCCCAAGCCCGGCCCCAAGGCCGGCCCCTTCGGGGCTGCGGGAGGAGCTGCGCGGGCACCGGGAGCTGGGCAGCACTGCGGGATGGGGTGGGCAGGGGGCACAGGGGGGGACAGCCCCGGGGACAGCCCCCAAGGATAGCCCCGGGGATAGATGGGGGGGACAGTCCCAGGGACAGCCCGGTGGGACGGATGGATGGGACAGCTTTGGTGGGACAGCTGGGGGGGACAGATGGGTGGGACAGTCCGAGCCACATCCCCAGGGACATCCCCAGTGACAGCCCAGTGGGACAGCTGGGTGGGACAGCTTTGGTGGGACAGCCCCAGGTGCACCCCCAGGGACAGCCCGAAGGACACAGCCTGAAACACCGCGCGTGGGACCTATTTTCCAGCACTGAAGGACTCCTGTAGAAAAATGCCAGTGTCTTATAGGATAATTAGTGCTTTCTTACAGTCACTACAGTCACTTTCTTACATAAAGGAGTCACCATTTAACAGTTGTCAAGAGCTGTCTTCCCTGACACAACTTCAGGCCATTTCCTCACATCCTGCATAATGGACTGACTAAAAGATGGAGCTAAAAAGCCTCGATGCACCAGCTGAGCTGCTGTAGAGCTGAGCTGCTTGCAAACACTCCAGGAGGTACCTAGAGAGCCACAGGAGACACGAAGAGGAGCTGCTCTTAGCCAAAAAGGCAGACTTTCATAAAAAGTTGTTACAATCAAGAACAGGCCAAGAGCTTAGTCTCCCAAATTACGTATGGCAGGCAGATCTTGCTTGGATGAAGGTGAGCTGCCCAATGGGCATCCAGGGTCCACCAGTGGGAGGGTATGTAAGGGGGTGCCTGGAGGGCACTGGGGGGACTGGTGTGACTGGAAAAGGATCTGGTGCTGCTCATCTGCTGCCAGCTCAGTTCTCTCAGGCTCCAGCTGAACCAATACCCTCAGCTGTTCCTCACATGGCTTCCCCTACAATCCCCTCACCATCTCCACTGCTGTCCTCTGGGCATCCTGTAATGGCTCAGCATGTTCCAGCTGTGGGCTGGGCATTTTGTCCAGAAGGATCCTGTGACAGACAGTATAGAAAGCTTTACTGAAATCCAAAAAGATTACATCAACTGGCTTGAAAAATAAATCAGGTTTGTCATGAAAGAAAATCAGGTTTGATAAGCAGGACTTTCCTCTCATGAAGATGAAGCTGTGCTGGCTGTGACCCATGACTGTGTTGTCTTAAGGTGTTTTTTAAAATATCTCCCAAGATAATCTTCTCCATAACTTTATCAGGCACTGAAATGAGACTGGCAGGCCTGTGTTTCCAGGGTCCTCCTCCTTGCCCTTCTTGAAAATCAGGACAACATTCACCAGCTTCCAGTCAGCTGGGATGTCTCCGGATTCCCAAGATGGTTCAAAAATCATCAAGAGAGGTTTTACAATGAATTAGCAGGTCTGAGAAGTCTTGGATGAATCCCATCAGGCCCCAAAGATTTGTAGGGCTCCAGCTGGAGCAGCAGATTCCTCACAATTTCAGGGTCAGGCTGGGACTTGGTCATTCTCTCAGTCATGGTCCTCCAGCTCAGGGCACTGAGATCCCCTTGATCCTTCATCAGTGTTGAAGACATAGGGCAAAAAAGGCTTTAAACACCTCTTCCTCATCTTAAGGCATACTCATTTGAGACCTTGAAAAACCACAGCCTACTAACATGGATTAATCTGAAAGCAAAGCAGTCCCCTGGACCTTATGCAACAAGGATTTAAAGATGTGTCCTAGGTGTAGAAAGATTTTGGATAGTTCAGATAGCAGCAGCCAATTCTAAAATGGGATCAGTTAAGCGCATGTGAACAACCCCTGCTCAGATGAAGTTTCACAGCCTCGATGGCATGTGAAATTACAAGTTTTTTAGCAACTAAGGAGCCATAAACATTCTAAATATAAGAAATGAATTATGCTCTTAGTGACTTATCTTGGTCATTAGTTCTAATCTACAAAGCCTATTGAAAACAGGTGAGGATAGCAATCACTGTGGGTGGGCCAAGAGCCAGGGAGCCTCAGTTGTTTGGTATAACTGGCAGGCAGCTTTTCTGTGTCATTCTTGCTTGGCACCAGGAGTTATCACAACCCTGAAATCACGGTGGCAGGAGATAAGAGAGCATCTGTGTGAGGCATGAGCCTGCAGATGGATGTGCAGTCACGGATTCCCGGGGCCAGCAATGGGAGCAGCCATCCCCTGATCTGTGCAGGGTGTCTCAGCTCCTTTGGCCCTGCTCGCTCACCACAAGGAGGACCGAGGGTCTCTGTTACACCTCAGGATGCCAAGCCCTGTAGAGGGTAACATTTAAGAGACAACAGTCGCTGCCATGGCTGCAAACTTTGTTTTCTTGATGCTGGTCTCGGGTATCTGGGGCCTGGGTCGTCCTCTCCTTAGCAATCGCTATCTGATCCTGCGTCTGACAGCGTTCCACGGGCAGTTCCAATTCTTTCCAGATCAGAGTTCTAGCTTTTCATGGCATAAAGCAACCTGATACTCTGGCCTAGCTCCAGCTTACACAAGACTGCCAGCCAAGGGGAAGGCCTCAGCAATGGGACATTTTTTTGCCAACACCTGTCTCAAAGTGCTCTGTTACAAGAAGTGGAAAAAATCTGTAGTCACTTCACCCAAACCAGTTCCTTAATCACATCTCCTCCTCAGCACCTGCCTCGTCATGCACAGCATCTTACAGTGTGGCTTTTTATTTTCCACAGCATTTAGCCAAGCCAGTCTGGGCACCAGAGGTGACCCCACTTGCAATTCTGAGACTGGGGCAGAGGTGGGCGAAAGGGAGGAGTGACCACGAGTCTTACAGGATTCTGGTGCACTGTGAGAGTAACCCAGGCTGAGGGTTCTGCAGACAAATCTTTTAAAGGGAATATGGAAACTTCCTACTGTAGTAATTCACCTTTGGGGTTAGCATTTGAAAGGAGCAGCTCTGTGGTTATCCATCCTGACATCTTCAGGCTGGGGCACTGCTGCATGGCTTTCATGGCTGGGGTGCTTCCCCTATGGAGTTGCCAAAAACCATACAAAACTCCAACTAGAATGTTGGCAAATCAGCTAACTGGAGTCTGCTTTTGTCTCCATTCTAAGAAACACCTTTGCCAAGCACGTGAAGATTTTCAGGAGTGCCAAGAGACCAGCAGCAGACTGTTCTTGCTCATTCCTCTGGTGTGATCTTCTGCTAGGTACCCCATTATCTCACTCTACATTCCATTACAGAATTCTTCAGGGCTCTTTGACCGTTTATCAAGCCAGGGCTCGATAATGGCATCCCGTTTGATAATGCTGGGTGATGAGCTCCTCAGGAATCCTTCATAAACGCTCCAACACACTCCTGTGTACCACATAAGATTCCCACAGTTTGGACAGTGGCCTGGCCAGTATGTTTGTCTGTCTGTTTGCAGGGAATGCCCAGAAGGGTTGAGATGCAGAGCAGAATAGCAGTTATCCTGCAATCAGTGGAATGGACAATGCCTTGTTTCCAGCCCTGCTACTGTACTCCTAAGGAGCTGCTTAGAGCATAGACCAGCAAATGAGGTTCCCCTTTGAAATACCTGAGGCTGCCTTAGTCAGAGATTCACTAAGCTTCAGAAAGCTCACAGGCCATTCAAGAGTCTGGCTCACACAATTAAAAAATAGGCAACTTTGCTCTGAAAGTTTTTAGCAGTCAACAGAAATAGCGCTTGGTAAAGGTCAGCAACTCATCTTTCTAGACCTAATAACAATAACAGGGCCAGCAAGATTGTTCTGTGGTGACACCCACAGTGGTTTCTGACCTATAGGGGCTGTGTTACAGCAGGAGCAAATAAAATCAGTAATGCTAGTTGCAGCTTGGAGGAGTTGGTAAAACCTGCAGCTGAGGGTGGGGAAGGCTACTCTGCCCTTGTTAGCTAATGCTTCTCTATGGCTTTATTAGGCTCCTTCTCCCATAGAGAAGTGAAATCCAGTGAAGCCTCAAAGAGCTTGGCAAGAGAGCTGTGAGAAGACCAGGAAGCTCAGCTCAGCTTTCAATCAGTATGTGAATTTACACTTTTACAGCCTGCAGCCAGTTCCTTTGCACATGTATTTTGTTCCTTGGGAAGAAGAGAAGATGACAAAACTGACAATTTGTGGACTGAATGGCTTGGTTTTGGGAAATGCAGGGCAGAGTTGCCTGCTGGAAGGACTGACTGCCTTCTAATTTGGTGCCACAGGTGGCCAGATGGGAAGCTACTCGTGAGACCTGAATGCAATGTACATTTGTTAACTTGAAGCTTTGCCTAGTAAGCATGGCAGTGTAGCATCAGGAGTGAAAACCGAGTTGAAGAATTGCCTCTTATCAATCAAATTACAAAAGTGTGAGGGGAAAAGAAAAGACAAAAAACCCTCAGACAAACTCTCCTCTTGTCTATGCCAGGTTGACCCACTAATGGGACTAAGATCTCCAAGAGGCTGAAATAAGTGAGTGAGTTCATCCTCTGCACTTAATCAGCGTGGCTGCAGAGCTGACAGGCATAGAAATGGAACGAAAGGAAGAACAGCAGCATGGACAGCCATGATGATAAAAGGATAAACTTGCCAGCTGTCACCAGCTGTCTTCCTACAACCCAAGTAACTGTCATTGAATCCTCTCTGGAAATGGCACATGCTCCACAGATAGCCTTGTCACTCACGCTGTGTTTCTAAGGGTAAACTCAGCCTTTGACCATGTCACAATGCCACAAAACTATGGAAGGGACATTAATACCTCCCAAGGTGGGTCAGAGCCTCTTAATCCAGACCTACCACCCACACAATAACTAGAATTGTTATTACAATACAAGCCAAAGAAAGAAGCTGAGGAACACAGCTACAACAATAGTGTGACTCTGGCCTCACACACACATGGACATTGTGACTCCACCACATCTTCTGAATCTCACAGAACAACTCCCTGAAACCCCTGATGGCATGAGAAAATCTCCCCCAGGACCGTAAATGTGTGCAAAGTGCTCTCAGTTGCTTGTCATGTTCTCCCTCCCTCCCTTAGGATGCAGGAGCAGAGAAGAGGATATTCTGATATTTGCAAATACATACAAACTGAGCAGGGGGACTGGCGTGCTGCCTGCTGGCCAGAAGTGCTAATTTAACTTTGACAAAGGCTGGTTTATCCATGCTGGGCAAATCAATTCCCTCTTTCTGGCCTGGGGGTGACATTCACAGCCAGGTTTGCTCAGGCATGGAAATTAGAGTAAGCAGCTCCTTTTTACTGTGTCATCCACCTTTCCCTGCAGAGCTGCTACAATGGTCTCAGCAGTCACAGTGTACACGAGATAAGGGACATAATCCCCAGGATGAAGAGGGGGTTTATTTGTGTGTTTAAAGAAAGCAAACCAGAAATCCTGGTGTCACAGCACAGCCTCACTGACACTGGAGTTACCAAAGCAGGGAGGCACTGACTTACTTGCAGGGTAAGGGCAAGCACAAGCAGCAGAGGGCAGGAACTTTCCCACCAGATTAAAATGTACCCATCCCATTCCAGGGGAGATGGACACTGGGATGATTTCCTTCCTCAGGCAGGGCTTGTTAGCTACTACCATACAGTTAGCTAATAGCACACAGTTAAGATCTTAGTAACATGCTCCCTCAAATACCTTTTGCTGTCTCAAAGCTCGGGGCACTGAGCATCCCTGTGCCCATCCCACAGGAGAAGGGTGGTCAATGGCAGAGTCCCCCGAGCAGTGGGGACCACCAGAGCAGCAGATGCTCCACACAGCACATCCAGGCTTCCCCCAGAGCAGTGTGGCTGCAGAGCCTCATGGCACTCCCCAACAAGGCAGGGATGGCCAAGGGACACAGAAAGGGGAACCGAGGCTGGGTATCCAGGGGACAATGTTTTTCTGCAGTTTCCCCAGGGATTTCCCCAGGGAGAGCTGGGTTGGGAGGGTTTCTGGAGGTGCTAAATTGCACCTTGGCTGCTCTCTGTGTTCCAGACTAGTGTCACCCAGCTGCTGGGCAGAGGTGGTCACATCACCCAGGGCCGGGAGGACCAGCCTTATGTGGTGGACAGGGTACAGGATGAGCCACGTATGGCCCTGCCAGGGCATGGGACTGGGAAGGGAAAGGGGACTGGTTGTCTGCCCTTGGCAAACCCACAGAGACCCCCCGAGCCCCTCCTGTCCTTCAGCCCCGATTTCAGCCCCAGGACTGCCCAGCTGCGCTGCCCCGGCAGGGGGGACACAGGGAGAGCTTACAGAACCCACCCCGGGCAGGAGCATCCCTGGGGTGGGGGACACACGGGGGACATGGGGACACATGGGGACATGGGGGCACGCAGGGACATGGGAACATATGGGGTCATGGGGACACAAAGAGACCTGGGGACACATGGGGTCATGGGGACACACAGGACATGGGGACACATGGGGACATGGGGACACACGGGACATGGGGACACATGGGACATGGGGACACACAGGGGATATGCGGACACACGGGGTCATGGGGACACAAAGGGACATGGGGACACAAAGGGACATTGGGACACATGGGGACATGTGGACATAAAGGGACATGGGGACACGGGGACATTGGGACACATGGGGACTCACAGGGATATGGGGACATGGGGATACACAGGGAATGGGGGCACACAGGACATGGGGACACAAAGGGACATGGGGACACAGGGAACCCATGCCGGGCACGAGCTCCCCACGTCCCAGCAGAGCTGCATGCAGGGGAAATTGGGACTATTTCTTACCCGCCCCAACCTTGCAGGGCTCCTAAATCACACCAGTCCCTGGGAACTGCTCCCGAGTGACCTTTCTACTGCTATTTTTAGTCCCTGGAGCATCTCTAACACACAGGGCACTTTGGGCCCCTCGTGGCAGAGATCTGGACACGGGGCTGGGGCTCCCACACAGGAACACTGTCATAGAGACTGAGCTGCTGACAGTCCTGGCATTGCTTTGTCAGAGCAGGGATTGTTTTTCACTGAAGGAAACTTGCACTTCAAGTGTTGAGCCTGTCACTGTTCAGGCATAGAAACCAAAGTCCTGTGCAATTAATGACATGGTAGAAATAGGATTTTGGGGGCTGGTTGTAGTTGCAATGAATGTATGAGAAGAGTTTATGTGCACAAATAAATTTCCACATTCACTGAGCTATCAGAACACAGTGATTTGAAGTTCAGGCTTTATTGTCTGTTCTCACTGCTTTCTGCTGGGTTCAAGTGCTTCATTTTAAGTTCTGGTAACCTCCATTTCTTCTGCTAAAATGAGCCACTGAGGGCAACATCCAAGGTGGGATGTAAAACCCTAATCTCACACTTTTTGCTACACACTGCACTTCATTCTAAACAGTGCAGCATTCTATTAATTTTCATTACATTGAACAGGAATAGGTTTTGCTTTTCTGTGAACAGATTGCTGACCCTTCTGCCCCTCTTTCTCTGGCCCAGGTTATCAAGGTATAGAGAGATTCCTTGTCAAATACTTGAGACAAAAATTGGAACGAACATAAATGCACTCTTTGGATTTCATCTGTGGGTTTGTGGGGGTTCCTGTGTCCTTCCTGTGTCAACTCACACCAACAGTTCACCTGCAGAGCAAAGCCAGGCTCGTTCCCTGCTCCACAATGCAAGAAGAAACCAGTGCTGAGTGGGAGTTGCCATGTAACACAACAAGAAACTGGCACAGCAGAGGAGGAAGAGGC
>JAWWEW010000042.1:11823331-11896694 GCA_035583185.1 Anabacerthia variegaticeps | reverse complement strand
GCCTGCCCCTCCTCTGCCCCTCCCCAGGGAGTTGTCCCTGCAATGAGGTCTCCCCTCAGTCTCCTCTTCTCCAGCTGGACACCCCAAGTGCCCCCAGCATCCTCACACGTTTCCCCATCTTCACTGTCCCCCTTTGGACTCTCTCTAACAGCTTAATACCTTTCTCATACTGCAGCTCCCCAGACTGCCACTATATTCGAGATGAGGCCACACCAGGACAGACCAGAGGAGACTCCTGTGCCTGCAACCTCCAGAGCATCCCTGGGAGGCTTCAAGAGCCAGTCAGGTCAGCTCATGGCAGAGGATAACCCTTCCCTGCTCCCTCTCTTACCTTGCCCACATGTATTACACCTTGTGCCTTTCAGTGCAGCTTAGTAAAGATGCATTATAGATGAGCAGCCACCGGTGGGTGTTGTTAATGTGGGGTAGGGTTACCCCGGAGCAGCAGGCAGAGCTGAGGTAAAATTGATCCCAGCCTTTGTTATTTGACCACCACCTAAGGCAGAGAGCTCAAACTGCCCCACGATGGCTCTGTCTTTTGTTTTGGGCTGCCCCATAACCCTGTGGGCTCTGAGACGTTTTCATCACCTTCACTGAACACTTTATTTTGTTGAGAAGCGCCACGGAGTCTTTCCAAGCAATGGGTTAAGATTGAAATTTAAATTCTAGGTCAACAGGGACCTGTTTGTTTAATGGCGAGTTGTTGGTTCAATATTGATATATAGAGAGAAAGCAGGAAAAATAACCTGACAATGATGCTCAAACGAGGTCGCTGAGAGCAAATCTGGTCAGGCTCTGCTGCAAACTAAAGATGAGCAATCATTTCAGTCTGGAGTAGTTCTAAAAGACATCTCAAGGTTAGTTCTTTATAAATTGGTGAGCACTGAAGTTACAGGGAGGTATGAATATCCCCTTTGGAGGCAAGGATTTCAGGGAGGAGATGGTATTGTTGCCCTGGTGTTGGAAGTGCCTTCACTAAAAGGTTGTTTCCTCTGCTGAGGGGTACAAAGGTTCTAAAATAAAATAAAATGAGGACAAAAAACTCCCTCCAAGGGGATTATTGTGAAGGGCAGGGAAGGGAAGACACACAGCACATAACACACAGCCTTTTCTAGCCCTGATCATGGTCATAAGATATAAAGTTTGAAAACCTGTCCCTCAAAAGCTACAACCCAAAAGGGAAATAAAAAGAAGCCAAAGACTCAGCTGTATCTCCTCCTATCTCAACATTTCGGAGATTGACACATGATTCTTGAACACTTTGAGCTGGCAATATTAATAAAGCTGCTTTCATTGTCAGCGTTTCAATGTCAGGTTCATCGGAGCAAGGACTGGAACTGAGCGATTCCCTCTCCCAAATGCACGCCCTGCCCACCGGGCTGGAGAATCTGCCGTATGCTCACTTTCCATCTGAGTGCATGCCAAAACAGCCCAGGCAGGAGATGCTGCGGCAGGAGGGACAGAGGGGTCTTTCTCTCTCTCAGATGGTGATGGAGAAACTCCCCTTCAGACTGGAGCTCAGATCCCTGAACACTTGGGCAAGCGGGCATTGATTACAGATTTAATGCTGGCAAAAAGGCTGGAGCAGCAATAATGCAAACCTTCAGGTCCTAAGGCAGGGAAAGGGTCTGTTTCAGGTTGCAGCAAAACAAAATCGGGTGGGTCTTTGCTTTGGGAAGGGGAAAAGAAGCAAACAGGCAAACAAATAAATTACAGCAGGCTAATCACAGGCATTAAAAAATATCACTTCCTCTCTCCAGATGGAAAATGGAGTATTTGTACAGCCCATATTCAGCGTTTCTTCCCTTTGAAAGGCCAAATGATGAAAAACAAAGGCAAAAGAGGTGTCTGGTGTCCTGAAAATTTACTGCAATCCTCAGAGGGTCTGGGACAGCAAAAATATGCTGTTCCTGTAGTCTGACAAACTTTTCCACCTGCATCTCCTTCATTGCAGAAACAGTAGGAAGAATGGGGCAACAGGAAGCAGAAAAACTCCTTTCCAGGTCTAGGCATTCCTACATCCCTAGATGTGTTTTCTAGAGCCTCAAATCAATGAATTGAGCATGTTATCCATCAATATTAGTGAAAACATCCTGCTTGTTGTATAAAGTCCACATTAGCTCCTGCCCTGAGAACGAAAAATCAAAATCAGGTGTGAAGTCCATTAATCTCAATAGGAATCTGAACTTCAGTTTCTGAACCTGGTCCTTAGAACAGCAGAAACCCAAACCCCACCTATCTCCTCATCCCAGGCCTTTCTCCGTAGGATTCCTGTCCCCTGAGCTTCTCTGTGAGGGAAAGAGATCCCTGGGAGCAGGGGTGGGAAGGAATCTGCTCAGCTTTCACCCCTGTGCATGCATTTGAATTTTTAGGGTTTAACCTGAGCATGACTCAAAGGAGAAGTCCTGCCAACCCCGACCAAGGGGTTTGATCCCTTCCCTGCCACATTGTGCCCGAGATCCCTTCTGCTGATGCCATGAAGCAAAAAAATGAAGGTGGACAGCATGGATGACATCTGAAATCACACAGTTTACCACATCTCCCTGTTTCTTTTGAGCTCTGGAGAACCAACAGCCCAGACACTGAGCTCTAAAACATTTTCACCCCTGTGCAGCACACATCCAGCCACAATCTCCTGCTCCCTTCTCTGAAATACATAAACCATATGTTCACCCTCGGCACAAAGGTGACTTTAATGCACGGCGCACCCGTCGAGGCACACAAAGCAGCTCAGTGTTTTTGTGCACTATCTGAGGGGAGGTGTGCATGTGCCAAACCCATCAATCCTGCCAGAAGCCAGCGTGAGCAGGAACCTCGGTGACACAGGCACTTAACTGTTTAGTGCACCCCACTGCAAGTGGCTGTAGGACCAAAGGGTCCTACACGTGCTCTGTTCCACATCCCTTTGGCACCCCTTGCTGCAGGTGCACTGCTCAGGGGCTCATCCCACTGCAGGATGGGCAGAGTCCTCTTTATTTGAGTATTAAAGCTTGTGTCTTTAATTCATCATCTAGTTGTCCCAACGGGGCAGGTGTCAACATCCCCACGCTGTCCTGCTTTCTCCACAAGGCTGCAGCCCCCACAGTGCACACCAAAGGGTCTCAGGTCATTCTGCACCCAAGAGCCAGGGTTTGACCTGATCCAGGCTTGTGCAGCACAGAAGAACCTGCCTTGTAGCAACTGGGCAACCTGGTCCAATGGAAGGTGTCCCAGATGGTTTTAAGGTCCCTTCCAACTCAACCATTCTATGATTGTATGAATTGCCATCTTCGGGCTATTTTAAGCCAATGCAACGGCTGCCCATCCCATAATATGCTGCACAGTGAATATGAATGATTGCAGTTGATTGTGTCAAGCTGTGCAGGGCTCTAGGCAGGAGAGGGGCCTCAGCTGCATCCCCTTCCTGCCCCTCTGCAAGATGGAATATCCCGTTTTCATCCCTCTTAATTAAAGCAGGGAGCACACTTACAAGGGGAAGCAAGAGGTTGTGCTCAGCAAACAATGGTGCACTCAATTAAAAGCAAATGCTCCCAGGAAACATGGAGCAGGGGAGTCAAGTGTTTTCATTTATCCTCTGCTGCCTTTTATCCAGGCTTGATTCTGCTTCCACAAGACCAGTCACACCTCTGTCGCTCCCCTTTCTCCCTTACACCCACCCACCCTGCCCACAGCAAACACCTTGATGGAGTAAACCAGTCACCTGGTGAATGCTCCCGAAAATTGTCCCAGCAAGACAGGAGCCCGGAGCAAACAAGTCTGACAGGACAGGTAGCTGACCATAATTTCATGAGGCTTCTGTGCACAAAGAAGGAATTATGGAATATGCAAAGTTTAATGGTAAAAGCATTCCTATTCATGAGTCACTTCTGAAGTGAGAGCCATGTACTGCTTTCCCTCTTACCTGCAGGTGCTTAATAACAACTTTGGGTTATCAGATAAGAAGGAATTTTAAGCTTTCGCTGCTCTTTCCCAGTGTTGCAATTCTCTGGAAGGTTTGCTTTGCAACTGCTTCCTCACCCAGGTATCAGGATCATCTTTCATTTAAACAAAATAATAGGTTTCTAGCCAGGCTGAACAAAAAAAGCCGAGCAGAACAAGCTCAAAAGACAAGAGGCAAATGGAAATCTTGTGTTATCAGTTTCCCAAAAAAATAACATGAGTTTTAAATTTTTTTCCACCCCCAGCTCACAGTTCTCAGTCACTTGAATAGGCAACAACTGCTCTGTTATTTAGTTCCTTTATTTACTTTCTGCCCTCACTACAAGCAGAAACACCCGAGCTGGCTGGTTTCATGTGTCCTTTATTGGCACATGTGGAAGTGCTGGATGGCTCTGTCACTAACCCATTCCAGAAGGACAAACTTCACCCATCTCCAACCAGCTCCTGCAGACACCAGTGGCCAAGCCCTGGTGGGACCAGCTCCTGCTCACAACACCCCGGTTTCTCCATAGCCTTTGGGTCCTGTCACATCCACCTACACTGCAGACCTGCTGGAGCTGCTGGGGCAGCGTGGGCAAAACACCCACCCTCTGCTTCCATCCCATCCTGCCCAGGGAGGAGGGATCACCTCTTGCTGTAAAGCACCAAAACCTGGGAGGGACCTGCCATGAACTGAGGATCTGGCCAAAACTAAACCTGGCACCCAGTTCCCCCCTGGGAGCAATTCCCATAGCCTGTGCAATTTATTGTGCCCATCATCATGATCAGGATGATTTATTTGTCCTTTAAAGCACATTTGCTACGTGCCAGGTGCTGGGCACAAAAAGGATAAACTAGAAAGTGATAGAGAATTGAAAACTCATTAAATCTCAAGTTTGAAGCCTGAAAGGAGGTACTTTTACATCTCCATCAGAAGAGAACACATCCCCAACTCCCTGTCCAGGGCACAGAAGGTGCCACAAGGCTTTGGAGAAGTTGTTTGTCATTCTGGGAGGTGGCAGAGAACACAAAGGTTGGAAACATCCAGCAGCCTTGCCTTTCACAGCCCTGGTGGAAACAGCACACAAGGTCACAGAAGCACCAACTGGACACACATACCCCCCAAAAAAGGCATTAAAAATGGGAAGAATGTGGCAAGTAGAGCATCACAAAGTAAAGGCAGATACAACGTTCATTGAATGTGGCTCCATTGCACACAACAGGCTGGGCAATGGCAGATGTCAAGTGTGTTTATGTTGTGGGAACATTTCCAGCCACTTCCTGGGGTCTTGGGAAGATCTCAGTGCTTTGCCTGAGAGAAAATGTTGTTGCCCGGTTAGAGATGAGAATTTTCACATTTACGTCTGTAGTTTCCACCTCCCATAAACTGTCCTGTGCGGGCAGAGGACAGAATTCAAAATCCTGCTCTGCCACATCCTTTGTTTTACACTCTCTTCCTCTGCACTCAAGGGAAATAATTTTTTCTTTTTAAAAAAATGGTATTACAATTGACTGAAACTAATTGCAAACCCACATTAAATTAATTGAGTTGTCTGGCAACAAAATCAGGGGAAAAAAATGGAACATCAAAACGCATTTTCCTTGATATTTTCAAGGAAAAATTTTCTGACATTTCATTTGGAAACAAAGCTCTGTTTCAAAAGATACTCATGTTTAATAATTAAAAAGGGGGAAAGAAAAACAATCAAGCACAGCATGCTGAGACAAATGAAATGTTTTCATGACCCAAAAAAACCCCCTTAAAAATATATATATTTACAGTTTTCTTTTGGGAAACAAGTTTTAAGATAAACCCGGAATGAACCTCATCTTGGGAAGAGGGTTATCCCATGAAATAAAAAGTCAGCAGTTTGCACAGGCCCTGTCTCCAACATCTGCTTTATGGAGGACTTGGTTCTTTTAGAGAAGTTTTGATAAGCTACAAACTGGTGGAAAGCAAATAAAGAAGGGAGAGGTGGACCCAGCTGACACAAACCCTCAGGAGAAGCCAACCAGAACCTCATCAAGCACCAGACGGAGCAAGGAGAGGTGGTGGCAGGGCAGTGGCACGGGAGCCCTAATCAAATTGTTCACAGGAGGAAGAGAAGACCTTCCGTGCCAACACTCATCAGCCCCAAAATGCCTTTTTTTTTGGCTGAGTGCTGCTCCTGAGGAGCAGGAGCTGAATCCAGGGGGAAGCCTTTTCCTCCTGCCTCCCTCGGAGCTGCTGGCAGAGCCTTTGTGGCAAATGAGGGCTGGGGGTGAGTTGCTCAGGAGTGATTGATATCTCTTCCTGGAAGACCAGACTTCCAGGTCATCTCGCCCACCTTGGGGCTGGCAGCTCATTATCATGCTAACAGCCCCAAATCTCACTCCTTCCAACTGCAATCCTTTATTACCCGCTGTCAAAAATACCCTGGGCCAGCTACAATTCCTCCCACCTGCTCCCCATTTCCAGCTCTGCCTGGAAAACACTGGGCAAAACCCAGCCCTGGGGACCAGTCCCATCCTTTTGTGTGTGCTGGGGCAAACTGGGGGGTGTCAGCACGGGGTGGGCTCTGTAGGTACAGGAGGTGCTCGTCGCTACCCAAACCTGTGATATTTATGTGGACACAAAGTGCTACCCCCACACGCACCATCCAGGGATTTTATCCCCCCTCAGGCTCAGAAATCTGATGAGGGGGCAGTGAATGGGGGTCTCCTGGGGCCAATTAGCAGAGATTTGGGTACCATCCAGACACTGCTTGGGGATGGCTGAAAAGCTTTGGATTTCCAGCCGGCTCCCCCCACTGCACCGTTCATCACTTCCCAACACACACAGGGGGCACAGGGGCACTTGGAGCCAAAAGAGAGTTTTGTTTACCCAGACAGCAGGGCTTGGGCACCAGTGGTGGCAACCTGCACTGTGTGTTTGCATCCCAATCTATTCCAAGCACTACAAACAGCCCCGGCGCTGTGGCTGGAATGCAAACGAAGAGCAGCAGAACCTCGGGGGCAACGATGGGATGCTGCAGATGCTGCAATAACCTCGTCACCTGGAAAGCCAGGGGTGTCACCAATGCATTATGGCCTTCCTGGGATGTGCTTTGCATCTCTTTGCCTATGCAAAGCAGAGGAGGAAGCGATGGTGGGCATCCAACAGCTCTCCCTGCCTGGATGAGGGCCCTGCAGAAGGGAGCAGGGTGAAGGGAGACCTGCCAGGGGTTTTGTGGAGCTCTGGATCAGTGGACAGTGCTTGGGTATCTGCCCTCTGCCCTGGGAGGAAGGGGATGCTCCCACATGAAATATGGTCACTTGTAAAGAACAAGCTGGACATGCCTCCAGGAAATCTGATGATGCCCCGTGTGCTGCCCAAAAGTTCCCTGGAAAAGCAGACAATGTTTTTTTCCCTCTGTTTTTCCACTTGCAGTGATGCTCGAGTGCTTCTTGTAAGTGCACAGCAGAAAGCATTTTTTCCTGCAGAAGCATGTCTTAAAGGTGATGGCATGTTTTTATGAGGCCAGGAGGGAAACATTTCAGCCACGACTAAGAGTTTGCTGTCTAGACACATATTGCACCAGAAAAGGGACACTTTAACATAACCCTTACACAGCTCACAGAGTACTGAGCACTACTCAAAGACCCTTTCAAGTCTCACACCCCAAAAGCCTTTCTGCCCACAGGCAAACTTCAGCCAAAGTACACAAACTTCAGGGACACCCCAAATCCTGCCCTCAGCCCAGGCACTCCCCCCATGCATCCTGCCAGCACAGCATGAATTAAGGGCTGGATAAGAAGACTGCAGTTAACAGAAACACTCCCAACTTCAGACAGCTTCAAAGCCCCTTAGGAGGAATATCTGAGTTTCCATGCTGTATCCAGGGAAAACCCTGTGTGTGCTGGAGGGAAGCATTTCCCAGGGAGCAGACAAGAAGTATCCCTCCACTTGCAGCAGTCACAAGAGCCTGAAGTGTAATCTGTTGTGCATGGAACCCACTGGAAACATCCCTTTTGGCTGTTCAGGGCCATCTCTGCTGCCTGTATACATTGTGCCCCTTTGATTTCTGCTTGCATGGGGTCCACAGCACTATCAGCTGGAGGACCCTGCACTCATAAAGAGCTCAGCCTGACAGAAGCAAACCTGCCAACGGGTGACAAACATTTCTGTCATTAAGGGCAGAAGCGACTGATGTGGTTCCAAGTGTCCTGCTGTGGGTGGAGGAGGATAATCCCATGATCAGTCATCTGCAAGGCACTGGATCCCCAGCCTGAGCAGGGGCACAGGCAGCACTGGAGCTGTCAGGTGGCAGACAGGCTCTCAGGAGCAGAGGTTTAGAGCTGCCAGACAGGTCTGAGGGCTCTTGTCTCACTCATCTAACCTGATCAAAGACACAGGATGTGACTACTTGTTGTAGAAGTCCTGAAGCACAGCTATGAGCCAGTTGTCTCTGCACTGACCCCATATTTCAACAGCAGAAGCCACCCCTCTGAGGGACAACTCTGAAAGTTCCAGAAATCCAGAGTTAAAGCCCACCTCTAAAGAGTTATTAAAGCACTGACTCAATCTCTGGACTTGCTTTTTCTCTCTATCAATGTTCCCCACACCAACCCTTTCTTCTCCTTCCCTTGCCATCCAGACCAGATCTGGCTCCCTGGGAACAAGATACGCCACTCAGAACATCAAGAAATGCAATTTCTGATGACTTAAGGATAGAGACAGCAGATCAAATATGTCCAAAACAGAACAAAACATTACATTTTAGAACAGTAAAAGCATATGTTCCATTGATTTCTGTTGCCAAATTCTAGAGCTGTGTCTGCCCCCTTCTCACAGGTAATCACAGCTTCCTTCTGAAGGGTGCCTGCATCACTCCAGATGCCCAGAAAGGGTGCTGTGCCTTTGAATTCCTGCTGTTGGTCATGCCTGGTTAGGAATGATTACACCTCAGTAAGGGATATTATACACAAGTTCCTGACCCACCCCCCCAGCTGCAACTTCACCTTCCTGGGTTTTCTGGTCTGGGAACTGCTCTGCAGTTGGGTTTAACACCTTGCCAGACAATCTCTGCTGCAGAATTGTCCCAGTGTAGGTGTTACTTCTACCAAACCTCACCTAAATGCTATCAGGATGGCACAGAATAAAGTGAGTGTTACTGTGAGGTGTGAACATGCTGGGTCTTTTCTCCTGCCTGAACAGCAGCAGCTTCATTGCCCAAAACCAAGCAGAAGTCCTCTGCAGGATGGGGACTCGTGGGTGGCTCTTAGAGCTGAGGACACGCAGAGCTGGGGCAGAGCAAGATCCAGGTCTCTGCTATTACAGGACCAGATTAAGAGGTGAGGTGATGCCATCACAAGGCTTATTGGGGCATGGTGAATCCTGGACAGTGATGCAGCAGAGCAACCCAGCAAGGGGAATAGTTTTTAGCATCAGAAGGACACTTGAAAACACCTCCAGGATGGCTGAAAGTGCTTGTTTGGCTCAGCTACTGCTGCCTGTAACAGAGCTCCTGCTGTCTCGAGGTGCTGGAAGTCGCTCACCTTGGCTCCTTCAGCACCTCTCCAGCCTGTGGGATACAAGAGATTTGAGTTCCTACAGACTGATTAAATAGACATCATTAACATTTGTCATTGGTACACTCCAGATCACAGCATTGGAGACCACACGTGGAGCAGAGGCAGCAGCCCAAACACCGAGCTAATGGAGAACCAAGGAGAACTGTGGGTTACTCCAATAAATAGCAGAAAACTGGAGGAAAAAAACCATTAGAGACTAGACTTCTATCCAAAAACATAGTGGGACCTAACTCCAGAGGCCTGTAAAATGTTTCAGCTGCAATATTTTCGTTAAAAAAAAAAAACAACAAACCAAAACAGAAGGAATTATTTTGCTTTTCATCAAGATGTCAAAATCAGTGGTGAGACTGAAACCAGTGCTTCTCTTCCCACCCAAGGCAGCAGTAAAAGTGCCACTGCCTGAAGGGTGGCAGCATCCTGAGGGGCCTCCTTGGCCCAGTACACCCATTACAGCTGCTTTACTGGGGAGCACCAGAGGTCTGTGCTAACACTGCCAGCCCCTCGGTAGGTGCCAGCTCGGGAAAGGAGCGACACCGTGGCTTTAGCACGAAGCCAAGCAGAGAAACACGTGTCCTGGGCAGGCTCAGGGAGCAAAGTGGATGTCCCAGGAGCTCCTGGCAGGTGGCTGGGGCTCCCAGTGCCCCCACTGGGGTCTGCTTTGCCAGAAGGAGCACGAAAGCCCCAGCCCCGGGCGCTGGCACTAATGAAGCTGGCTGGCCCTCCTTCCCTTTCTCTTTTCTTTTCCCAAGTTGGAGCACCCCATGCCACCAGAATGTACTTGAAAGAACAAGATACTTCCTTTGTACGGGGAAACAAATGATGATTAATGTGTTAGTTGTAATTAATCTGCGATGACAGATTAGCAGAGCAGTGGCAGTGCCTTTTGCTGCTGCAGGAGCCAGCGCTGATAGGACAGCTGGTGAGAGGGGACACCAAATTCAATTTGCTCCTCATTTGCATACATATGACAACCATCTGTGCTAATAGCACTGCAATGTCTCTATTAGGCTCTCTTCTAGTGTGCCAGCTCACCTAGGCTCCAATTAGGCCTTTAAGCGAGGAAGCTCAAAGCATAAATATTTGCCGAGGGGAAGGGGTGGCTCAGTGCCTGCCCTTCCTGCTGGAGCCTGAGCCCTCTCCAGAGCCAGAGCCAGGATGCTCTGCTGCCATTTAGCACTTGGTAATGAGACGCTGAGCTCCAGCAGCCCCAGCCCCACATTATCCTAAAGTGCCTTAAGCCATCCAAGAAAATCCAAAAGGAGGCTGGTTGAAAACCAGTCCTGCAATGGGGAAGAAGCCTTGGCCAGCAAGGGCCATTTCTGCCCCGTATTTCCCCCCAGATTCGGGAGCTCTGGCTGGAGTGCTACCCCCAGGGGGGAAGAGGCTGTTGGCAGCCATGGAGAGGTACCAGGTGGGAGGTGACCCCTGCAAAGGTTGTCCCCTGCCCGGGTTTCAGCTGACACGCCACTTCCCAGCTGCTGCTGGAGCAGCTGTGCAGGAGCAGCACCAGCACACACCTGGCCCCAGCGTCGAGGGTGCCACGGGGGTTTGTTCCAAGAGGCCATTTATTTTTGTGCATGTAACACAAAAATAGCAGTCCCAGGCTCCCCTGAAAGCTAATTAGGGAGCCGGTTAATTAATGAGCTGGCTCACCTACCCAGTTCTTCCTGCTCTTCCCATCAAGGTGATTTCTGCAATTTTGAGTTTGTTTCTTGTTTTTCAGCCATAACACCTCAACCCCTCCAGAGCATTCACGGAGCTGAGGGCACAGAGAAGAGTTGGGCAGGAGAGAGGACTGGGCAGAAGAAAGGATGGAGCAGGAGCTCCCTGGATCCACAACCAGGGATGCAGTGACACCTGCAGCCAACCTAGCGCTGGGCTACTGCTCCAGGCTCCATGTATAACCCTTCAACATGACCAACTGGAAACCAGCCATGGAGAGTGAAGTAGCAGCCAATCCTGAAGCTGACCAAACTGGTACCTTCATGTGGTTTGGTGCTGCAAGGACTTTTCTACACTCTGACCAGGAGCCAAGCCCCAGTCCTGTGTCCCAGCGTGGCCCTGGGTGAGCCCTGCAGTGGCCACACTGCTCCTGGTCCCAGCATGAGCTCACGGAAGGAGGATCAGTCCTGCAGTGCCTCCCTGGAGAGCCTTCCCTGTGGCTGTGCTGGCACAGCTGCTTTCAGGAGACATCAGCTCTCCCATTGCAAACCCCAATTTCTGATACCAAACCCTCACACGAAAAATAATCCATCTCAGGCAGGTGCATTCTCCACAGGTGTGTCCAGAATTCAGGTGTGTCACACCATTATATCTGTTTTGAGGGAAAATCCTACTGTGTTTTATGGAAAACCAGTTCCCACTTCTACTCCATCCAGCACAGGGCACTGGTGGTGCAAGGCAGGCATTAACCTGCTCCTCTGCACACACACAGCCCTGCAGTGTTGTGGGGATGGGGAACAAAGGAAATGAACCTCAAAGCCCTGAAATGCTTAGTTTAATTCCAGACAAATCAAGCCACACACCCCCCTCCTCTGTTTTCATCACCTGAGTATGGGCCAGAAGTTTACAGATCAAACACAACAGAGGGACACTGTAATTGTCCCCAACACAAGTATTAAGTAAAGCCAAAACTGACAAAAGTCAGACGTAAAGCAGCATTTTAAGAGCCAAAGGAGAATAAAAAGTGAAAATATGTAATTAAAATCTCCAGACAATCTTAACTCCACCCTCCAATGATACCAGGTACGATGATGATCAAGGCATAGTCCTTCCTATGGAGACCCACAGGTTCAGTATTACTTGTCTGTGTGCCCACTCAAACTATGGAAATTTTACCCTGAAAGAAAACCTTGCCCTCCACTGGCACACCCACAGTTCTCATATTTCTATTTCTATGTTTTCTTTTGTGAATGATGAAGCAAAAGTTTTCTATTTTGCCTTTGGAAATAAAAACTACTGGAGGTTCAAGTTCAAAGGAGGAAAACTTCCATCACAAGCTTTTTCTATGAAAAACCATTTCCCAAACACAGTGCCTGTTATCTGCCCTGTCAGTGTGGACAGACAGATCATGCTTCAAGCTAAAACCAACTACAGAGTTTCCTGACCTGACAGTATTAGCATTACATGATTTATATTTTTGGCCACTTCTTTTTTTCTATTATCGATCCAGATCATTAACTACCAGAACGTTAATTAACAATGTCATCCTGTAACTCAGAAAAGGCCAAATAATGGAGCAGCCCTGTGCAGCTGGTGTAAATCAGTTAATTAGTTCACAGGAGTTTTGAAAGTTTCTCGAAAAAAAGAAAAATATTAAGGCCCAAGGAGCGGGAGTGATGGAGAAGCTGCCATGGCCAAGCTGCATTTATGTGTGCTCGGCTACCGGCAGGATGCAGCTGCAGCTCCAACTCCTGGACAAGCAGATATCCCACTGGAAAATACAGCCATGAAGGGAAAATAAGCAAGGATGTGCTGTCAGAGAAAGCAGCCCAAATACCAGGGGCTGGGGCTGTGTTGTGTGTGTCTGCAGGTGGGAGTGTGCTGGAGCTGCAAAGCCAGTAAAGGCATTTGCACAATTTTGGGCACTCCCAGGGATGGGGCAGCCACAGTTTCTCTGGGCACCCTGTGCCAGGGCCTGCCCACCCTCACGGGGAAGAATTTCTTCATAAGACTTAACCTAAATCTACCCTCCTTCAGCTTAATGCCATTTCCCCTTGTCCTGTCAATCCATTCCTTGCCCAAAGTCCCTCTCCAGCTTTCTCGGAGCCCCTTCAGGCACTGCAAGGGGCTCTAAGGTCTCCCTGGAACCTTCTCCAGGGGAACACCTCCAGCTCTCCCAGCAGAGATGCTCCAGCCTTGGAGCATCTCAGTGGCCTCCTCTGAACTCTCCAACAGCTCCACATCCCTCTTGTGTTGGGGACCCCAGAGCTGAGGCAGCACTGCAGGTGGGGTCTCACCTGAGCAGAGCAGGGGGACAGTTCTCCCTCCTCACCTGCTGCCCACGGTGCGGGATCAGCCCAGCACACGGGTGGCTTTTGGGGCTTCGAGTGCACGTTGTCAAGACATGTCCAGCTCCTTGTCCACCAACACCCCCAAGTCCTTCTCCCCAGCCCTGCTCTGAGACCTGTCCAGCCCCTGCCCTCAGCAGAGCAACTTGGAATCCCAGACTGAGCTGTTCCCACAGTTCATATAAGGGGCCACGCTCTTCAGGGGTGAGTTATGTGTAGAGGAAGGAAGATTGAGATGATAAATAATGCAGCCCTCCCAGTGGCACTCCAGAGTGATGTGGCACTGCTCTCATTTGTGAGCAACATGCTAATTACCCTTTGCCAGGGAGACCCCCTTGTCCCACCAGCCCTGGTGCATCTTGGTGGTGCTAAGCAGGTCTGTGCTGCTTTCAGCAGCAGCAGCCCCGTGCTGTCCCCAACACCTCCAAGCCAAGCAGTGAATGAATGTTGGCCAAACTCGCCGACGGTCTCCAAAAGCTGCAAAGCTCCTGGTTTTTATCTTTGCTTGCAAGGGGCAAATTCTGGTGTAACCCTGGCAGGGCCAGCTTGTGAAGGTGACAGCCAGCAGGACCAGGACACGGGAGTGGGATGTGGGGTTTGACAGCATCCTGTAGTGCAAAAAGAAAGGTGCAAACTTGTATTCCCCCCTCCCCAGGAGGCAGGGAGAATTCAGCACACACATTTAGGAGCCTGGTGTTCGTGTCACTGCCGACACTGCCATTCCTCGTGGCCTCGGCTGAGTCATTTTGCCTCTCGCACAAAAATGACACGGTGTGCGGGATGGCCAGGGGTGGTTTGGGAAGATGACTCCCATTCCGCCCAAGGAGCGCTGCCACATCAGGGAGAAGCTCCAATAAACAGCAGGCACAGAGTGATTCATCGCTCCCAGCACGGTCCAGGCTCTGCGGTGGGTCCCGTGCAGACATCCCTGCGCTGCGATTGGAGCCTCATTGCTGCCCGCAGGGATGTCCGGACACACACACCCCCCGTGCCCCGAGGGGACAGCGCTAAATCTGAGCCCGGGGAAGGGCAGGGGAACTCGGAGTGGGTTTATTGCTCCACTGAGCAGCCAAACACTCCGGGGAAGGACCAGGCAGGGGCAGGGTGACATTTCCCCAGCCACCCTGGCAGCCCAGTGACCTCTCCAGCCCAAATCTCCTTCCCTTCCGAATTTGGGGGGACTTTTGCCTCCTGGGGGCTGTGGGATGTCCTCTCTGGGGCAGGATATACCCCAGAGCCTGAGCTATGAGCATTTCTGCAATCAGATAGGAATTTCCCCACTGTGCTGCTCTCCCTCCATCCATGAGCTTGCAGAAAAATCCCACCCATGCTCCTTTTCAAACCCCAAATCCCTAATTGGACCCTTACCCTGTGGGTACCTCCACTTCCTGCAATGCTGCAGGAAAACCACAAAGGCAAAGGCAGGGGACAAGATCAGAAGCAGCTGCATCAGCTAATCCATGTCCACACACCCTCCCAAAATCCCCCAGCTCCTCCACTGCCCTTCCAGCCCACTGGTGCCTCCGTCCCACTCCCCTTTCTTGCCGAGACAGATGGTCTGATCCCTCCTCCCCATCACTGCCCTCCATAATCTAGTTTATTGGACACAAATTAGTCAACACCAGAGCTATGTTAATTAGTGGCTCATTAATTTTTCAGTTCACTGGTTGAATGAGAAGAATAGAAACATCCACATTATGGACACCAAAACTTGGTTTCACCTGAACCGCAGCGTTTCAGTCTCCTTTCTTAAAGCTATTTGGGGATGACACTTCAAACAGAAATGTCAGTTTGGAACAAAATACTCTGGAAAAAGTTGAAATGAAGCATTCTGACTTCCTTAAATTTTGTTGCCTCCTGTGCACAAGGGAATGTGCTGGGAGATGATTTGATGAATTTGACCTGAATGGAAGAATTATTTCAGCTGACTAAGCATGCAATTTATTTTTTTTTTTTCCCCCCAGAAAAACATCATTTCATCAAAAGTTTCATCCCACAAATGTATCATTTATGCCATTGTTGCAAGTGTAGAATTGGTGTTCAAAGCTGTAGGGGAGAAACTGAACGTGACTGTGAGGAGCTGACTGCTGTGTGTCTTGGTGACACATGCACAGGTCCCTGCCCTTGGGGCAGAACTGCTGCTGTCTGGGTGTTCCATCCTCCCTGTCACCCCAGCACGGCATGGCTGGGGCACCTTTTGCCTCTGGAAGAAGAGCCTGAGCTCTTCTGAAGGCAGAAAATTGCTCTGAGTGTTCCTGTTACCCATCCAGTGCTCCGGTTCCCACCCAACCTGGAAGTGTCCAAGGCCAGGTTGGACAGGACTTGGACCAACCTGCTCTAGCAGAAGGTGCCCCTGCCCATATCAGGGGGTAGAACTGGATGGTCTTTGAGGTCCCTTCCAACCCAAACCATTCTGTGATTCTATGATTACTAGGACTCTTGAAATATTTACTCAAGGCTTACTCAGGCAGGTCTTTGCATGCTGTGAGTAGCTGGCAGGTTCAAAACCTGCTTTTCCCCCCTCCCTAAATGATTGCCCAGGTCTGTAAAAGACTTCAGGCTGCTGCCACTTCCTTCAGAGCCTGCAGGCAAGGGAGGGCTAGGTGGCAATTTTAAGGAAAATCCTTGTTTTTCACCTTATCCCTGAAAAGTGACACACAGAAAGCACCAGTGGCCAAACAGGAAAGGAAGATATTGGAAAAGCAGAGAAGAATGTCCCAGCTTGATTCCACCTCCCACAGCCAGGGGAATCCACAGCACAAGAAGGGTTATTACAACTACAACTTCCATGACTTTTAGTGGCCTAATTTCTCTTAGGACCTCTTCCTCCAGAATTGCCTTTTCCTGTTGCAGCTTGTGACAAGCTCACACTGTTTCGTCTGAGCAAGAGGAGGCCTCTTTGAGTTTAATCACAGAACTGATTAGGCTGGAAAAGCCCCTTGAGATCCTCAAATCCAACCATTCCTCCAGCACTGCCAAGGCCACCGCTTGACCATGTCCACAAGGGTCACATCCACATGGCTTTTAAATCCCTCCAGGGATGGTGACTCCAACACTGCCCTGGACAGCCTCTTCCAGTGCTTGACAACCCTTCCAGCGAGGAAATCACTCCTAATATCCAACTTAAGTGTCCCCTGGAACTACTTGAGGCTGTTTTCACTTGTCCTATCACTTGTTACTTGGGAGAAGACTCTGACAAATTCCATGGCTCAGTGCTGACGTGGAGCACACATGCTGCCATCAGCCAAAAGCTGTCCCATCATCCACAGAACTGTCCCTCAGTGCAGCAGTGTCCTCCCCAGCAAAAGAGTGTCAGGTGAAAGCCTGGGATGTGGTGGGTTAAGGATCACACTGCCTGAAAGTTTGCATTTCTTACAAGCACAGGGCATTTTTGGACGTTTTTTGCAGCTGTTCCCACACACAATGGGACATGTCACTGCATTAGTGACAGCCAAGAGCAAGTACATGGGGGTGTCCTCTGGTGACACCCCTCACAGGGGAGCCAAGGCTGGTGGGTGACACTTCACTCATGTCACAACCCCACTGAGCAGTCACTTTGGACTCTTTGGAAGTTAAGCCTCGGTTTGGCTTTGCAAGTCAAAAATGTCCCCTTGATGAACTTCTCCATAGAACTGCTTTGCCTTTTGTTTCCTGAGCAGCACACAGAAATCAGAATGGTACGACCAGTTCTGGGTATTAATTACAACATATTCTGGTATTTACTGCTTTTAAAGCTCCAGATGCTGCATTTGCCAAATTGCACAAGAGTAATACCTTATTTAACATGGAATTACACGTTCCTGTCCCTTGTGGTCAGCGTGAAGAGCACCCACAGGAAGCAAGCACATCCTAAACGCTCAGAAACCAAGTAGTACATGAAACCCCACAAATTTATTGTGTCTAAAAACACATATTTCAATTTTACAGCTGATCTCAGGAGTTTTCAGGCTGATTCAGGGCTTTCTCACCATCCACCTTTTCATGTTCCCAGGCTGGGGCACAGACAGTTCTCAGGAGGGTTCACTTTGGGCTTTGCTGTTCCCAGTCACTCAGTCCCCACACTGGGTTTGACACCACTGTCCCCCTCCACGCAGGACAGCCACACAGTGCACAGTTCCCTGAATCATTCCCCCAGTTCCTATGGCAGATAGATCTACCACTTGCCTCAGTTCCACGCTCATTTCTTTGTACTCAGTCCTCCCTATTCCACAGTCTCTGAGTCTCTGCTTTTATCCTTATAATAAATTAATCTCCAGTGCCATTTCTCGGTCTTATATCACTTTGAGGCACCGAGTTCCATCTCTCCCCAAGTCTGCTCCTCTGGCTCCCTCGTGATGCTCCTCTGAGCTGTTAGTCACTTGCACTCAAACCTTTAGTCCCAACTTTCATTTTTTAAAGTGGTTTATGACTTCTTCAATTTAGTAAGACGTTACTGAATGAGGCTGGAGTTTGTCTCGTCAGCTTTTCCAGCAAGGTTATAAATCTGCTTGTGAAACATGAATCTGATGAGAGGTTTGAGGAGTTACAGGCCTTTATTCCTAACAGGCTGCAGATGCCCGTGCCTCTGGATCTCAAATGAGATCTATTTTAAATAGATTTTCCCTGGAATGCATAACATGTGGGGACGCTACAGGGATTCTTCAAGGGCAGCAAGTGAGCTGTGCCCAGAGGCTCAGGGCAGCCAGGACAGCCTCCTGCAGCACTTGCTGATTAGGGTGATGTTCTGAAACCCAGGAAACCTTAAATTCTGTTATCTTACAGAGGAAAAGCGTGGCCTCTGTCCAACACAGGAACATGCCCCAGGGTGATCAAATGGCATCCATGCACTGGATTAATCCCATGAAGCCACATTGTCCAACGTGCCACAGAGGAGACAAGACAAAACTTACCCCAGGGGCTCAAGGATCCATCCCATAGCAGGGCAGGCAGCTCTCCAGCACATGGGAATGGTTATCCAGGTTTAACCAGGACGTGCAGACAAGATTACATTTCGCCCAGAACTTCTTAATGGGCAGTTACATACTCCAGGTAGCAGCAGGAAAGGGGTTCCCACGCTGAGGTCTGCCCTTGCCACAGGAAGGATGCACTGGAAATTAGCTGTAAATAGTCCCTCAGCACCCATTTTTAATGCTGGAAACCAAACCCTCGCAATTTACTGCTTCTCCAGAGCCCAGGGTTAAGGCAGCAGCATGTGTAAGGAAGCCAGGCTGTTCTATCAATGTGGATCATACATGGAGCAACTGGTGATTGTCTTTTCCACTTTCCCCACCTGGATCCAGCCCTGTCCACCAGCAGGGACTGCCACAACCCCCAGGGAACCTGCAGCATCACCCTCTGCCAGCACCTCATCCAAACCCCATCACTGCCCCCAGAGCCCAGCCAGCATCCCAAACACCTCAGCACCTCTCCTCCAGGCCAGGAAGTTAGGCAACTAAATACTTGTGAGTTATACCATTAAATACCACAAATAAAGAGCAGCCAAAGCCCACTGAGCCCTTCCTGCACCTCTGAAACCCGGGATCTAAAGAACACATTCTTCAGCCCCATCTGCTGGCACCGTATCCATTAGCTCTTTGCACATGCAGCTGTAAAACCTCTTCATGTACAGCTGCAGCTCTCCCAACACCAACACCCTGCACCCCAACAGCACCCCTGAACATCACAGGAACGAGGGAAACCCTTCAGGGCTCCAAAAAGGAGCATTCCAATCTCTCCCCATTAAGCCATGTCACCATGAGCATGGACAAACGCCATAAGTTAGGCAGGGACATAAAGAAAGAATAACCTCTGGACAAGCTTTTCCTGAAAACGCAGCATTTCCTTGGAACTGAGTCCAGTGGGGAGAGTTATTATGGAAAGATTTACTTCCACAGGGATGCCAGGCTTTTAATATCACCCTTTTAAATAATGCACATTTAAAAAGGTTATTTTACTGCGAGAAAAGGTTAACGCTATTGTTAGTTCTCTCCTGCCTATCCTGGATCAAGTGCCTTATGTCATCCACTAGTGGCAGAAATAAATGTGGTATTGGCTGGCTGGGGCACAGACTGTGTCAGACAGTGGCTGTGGATGAGGATCAAGAGTGGGGGAGCCACAATGGGTGTCCTGCACAGAGTTTCATTTTGGAGGTGTCCTGGTTAAGGTTCTCTTGGTCTGGCTGTCGGTTCAGGTTTTGGCTGTGCTGAATTCACCATCTCCCACATTGCAATGAACGCTGCACCTGGGCAAGAGGAGCAAACTGCACATCAGCTGCTGTCAGGAGACATCCATCCATGGCCCCATTTAACCATCCTCCTCTGGCCCCTTCACCTCCCAGCACAGAGATCTGGGGGAGCCACCCCAGCTAAATGGGCTGTGATGCTCACACAGACCACAGCAGCTACTGCTGCAGAATCCAGAATCTCTAAATTCACAGGGGTTTATTATTGGTCCCCAGCAAATACAAACTCGAGAGAATGCAAAGGAAGGTGTGTGGTTCACTGCTTTGCTCCATGCTTGGGCACAGCCTAAGAGAGGGCTCTGAGCAGGTCACATCCCACTCACTTCCTTCCCTTGCACTTCCCCAGTCACCTCAGGGGGTGATGCCCTCTAGAAAGGTCCCCAGGCAGGGCTGTGTCTCTTCTCCTGCTCTGGAAGCATCAGAAGGAGCAGCAGGATGTTACTCCTAATCAGTGGTTGCTATATTTTAGCTCTAAAGAATAGGTCTTGTATTTATAGATGAGTATTTAATATATGCTAGTATTTTTAATACATGTATGGGGTTTGCTTAGAAGAAGGTCTGCTCTGTGCTGGTTTTGCCTGATCAGACGTTGCAAAAAGATGTGAGCAAGGCTGAAAATATCATTGCAGGGATCCTCACAGTGACTAGTCCCAGCCCTCAGCCACCCTCTGGGTGCTGCTCACAAAGCACAGCTGTGCTACAATGGTGGAGGAGGACTTGCAAGCTGGATCTGGGATACACAGCTCTGAAAGCTGCTGAACATTGGGAATTGAGATGGAAAGTGGTGCTCAGAGAGAGGAAAGCTGAAACTAGAGGGAAGGTTGGTAGATGTGCTGCTCCAGAAACCACAGCAAGCAGGGAAACTGGGCTTTACTGCTTACTACAGCATGAGGTGATAAAAGGGAACTCTTGCTTTAAGAAAACAAGACTTTGGGTGAAAAAGGTGCTTTTCTGCAAGAGAAACTGTTCTTTGTAAGGCAGTCAGCAAAGTGCTTTCTCGTTTGCGCTGGGGTAAGGCTGGTGGAAGGGGCACTGAGTTGCAGCAGTATAAGGTCCAGGCAGGGCTGGGGTCAAAGCCACCACCTCCCTGGTCACCAAAACCTGTCCCCTGGTGCTCCCAAGGGCTGGACTCCATTTCAGTGCCAGGCCAATGACTTTGTACCAAAACTGTGCAATCTACTCACCATGGAGAAGCCTCTTCTTGGCCAAGCCCTGAGGTGGGGACCAGACTGAAGGATTTCTGGTGCCTCTCTCGGTGTGGCCTGCTGTCACTGTGAGCTATCTCAGCTCCACTGCTAGTTAGCTAATGAGTCTCCTCACTAAATCATTAGCTCTGCCTGCTCCCTGTTAACCTTTTCTCCCAGCCTCATCAAGAGATATGAGGAAACATGCATCATACAGGAGGGGAAGGTCTATCTTCTCTTCTGTGATTTACTGATGTAGTAACCTGCTACGCTTCCTGGGATGAAGCTTTCCCCCACTATAACCCTACTGGCTTTGGCATTATTACAGCTGGGAAAAATTTATCTCACTTAGTGGAAAAAGGTGGTCGAGGGAGGAAGGGGAGGGAAGGACTTGCTGATTCCAGCCCTGGGATTGTATTTCTTCAAGCAGGAGAAACTGATAGATGGTGGATTTATAAGGGATCCACTGGGAACAGCACAGTCAGCTCTGCAGTGTGGTTTGCAACCTGCAATCCCAGCACATTCTGCAGCTCATGTGTGGTTTAACTCAAATTTAATTTACTTTGGTGGGAACTTTTCTTTTATGCTTTGACTTGCATGTAGTGAGATCACACACACCTGTAAGCCCAGAGCTGATGAGCACAGGGAAAGACTTTCACTACTGAAATGTGTCATCAGGAGACACTGGAGTAGTTGCTGCTCTGTTTTGCTTTGCCCAGGGATCCAGCCCATTGTCCCACTGCTCTGTGTGGCTGAGTTGATAAGGTCTGCAGTGCCTTGACTGTTTCCTGTGGCATGTTTTCCCAAAGGGTACCTGTGGGGCTGGAGTTGCTCAGGAGATCCTTGTGGGTCACACAAGGTACCCATCAGCAAAGCAGGGAACTGACCCTCCAAGATATCTTCATGATAGTCCTGGAACTGCTGGAGCAGCAAAGAACTCTTCTCTAGTAAATCTTTAGGATCTAAGAGTTGTGTTACAGACTCCACTTGGTTTTGTCTCAGATAACTTACAAAGGCTTTTCTTGTAGTGCTTGTGACCCAGTCGCACCATAGAAAGCAATTTGTTTAGGACTGGCCAGTTCAATAGTCAAGCCATGGCCAGGTATTTCAGATAGACAAAATCACTCATTGGCACAAAGCAGCACATCCCCTTTCAAATATAAATCTTCTCTTTTACATCACTCATTGTTTCTGGTGAAGTTTTTCTCTCCCTTTCCAAGCCCTGTGGCTTCAGCCTGGCCTGTATTTGTACCTTGAGCGTGCAGTAAATCTTTTGCCTCACTTCAAAGCACCTGGTAGCAATGATCTGAGGAAATGCTTATGGGAAGTTATCCCCATCCTTTCAGTTTTTTTCCAAGGTGTTCTTGGTTGTTTGAGCAGGATCCCACCTGAAGCACCAGGTTTGGGGATGGTTACACAACCCCCCAGTTCTTACTCTCTCCCCTTGCTCCTTGGCAAGCAGTGCTGGGGGGGTTGCACCCCTGACACCAGCACCCCCTGATGTGGGTGGAACATTTGGGGCTATTTGGTGGCTCACAGGACTATAAGTTAGTGTTTAGGGGCTGGCTCAGCCCAGCAAGTTGTGTTTGCCCAGGTCTGCCTCGAGGCTGTCTCCTGGGAATAGGGGTGAGTGGAGCAGGGGAATTTGATCAAACCAAACCCCATCAACAGAATAACACTAGAGGAGAGCAAAGCAAAGCAGGATTAGCTGCCCATGCCCAGGGTTTGCTTTGTGTGTCTCATTCATGCGAGGTGCTCACGTTCACCTGCCATGGTATTTGGTTTTTCTCCATCTGCTTGTCTGCCTGGAGAGCTCTGCCTTGCAGGGATGAAGGGCAGGCTGAGGCTGCAATGAGCAGACTGATTCAGTCAGGGCTGTGGAGATCAATGATCCCAGGCTAATGGGATGCACTGCCCCAGAGCAGGGCAAGGAAGTGTCTTCCCTGCTCTGTGAATACTTCCAAGATTTTGAAAGTTTTCTTCAACTCTGGTGACAATAAACTGACAGCTTTTCTAGAAAACTAGAAAAATCCTGAATAACTTACCAGGTAAGAGCCCTCAAGGGATTTAGGTGGTGCAGTGCAGATGGATGGATGTGTACAAGTGCACAGCCACAAGGCTGTGAGCTCTTGTTGAAGGGAGGTTTCCCCAGTGTGACTGACTGGGCTCTGCAGCCTCACAGCCAGAGGATTGTTACTATTCTGCCCAGTTGTCTTAAAATTTAACAAATTCTATAATGGGAAGGACTTGGCTAACTTCAGCACATAGTGTGAAAGGGTCCTGGTGGGGCAGGAGATGTGTAACTCGTATTATTCCTCCGAATACATTTTTTATTGTTTAAATACTAAAGGATGCCAACATAGCATTACCCAAAAGAACTGATTTCGAGGACTAGCTTCTAAATCAAGGCATTTTGGGATCTGATACATACATGGAAATGTGCAGTTCTTTCTGAGCAGAGTCCTGTTCCCTGCTGGCCTTCCAGCAGCTGAGTGATCCCAGATCACTCGCAGGAGGAAAAATCCAGACTTCTGACCACATTAACTTGGGATCCCAAAGGGCAGGTGGGATATGATGTACCTTGTGCAAGGATGTCTTTGCTCAGTAGTCAAAATGTTTCTCTGTCCCTGGTCAGTAAGGTCCAACACAGACCTCACATGGCTTTTTAGAGAGGTCCAGGGGTCCTGAGGGCTTGTGAGCACCTCAGCTTTTCATGTTCCTCCTAGTTGGAGAGGAAAGTTAAAGGGATGCTCAAATGTTCTGTTTGGAAGAAGATAAACAGCCTGCTCCCAAATTTGTGGTAACTCAGAAGCACCAGTTTTGCCTTGGCCCTGCACTCCGGGGTCAGTGCTGGGCAGAGGGTCTTCACCCACACTTAGAAGAGTCAAGTTTTGAGTTGTTCTTGAGGCAAACACCTGATTTATTAGTTGGTGAGAGACATTTACCTCCCACAGTGTCTGGCAGGGCTGTGCACTGATGAGGTTACTGAGTCAAATCCAGGGGCTGGGTTGGAAAGAGATTGGTAAGGACTAAGATTCATAACTGTTGTAATTACACAGACTAGCAGTGGGTGATTAAATCCTCCACCTGGGAAAGAGAGCTGACCTGTTAGTGTCCAGCCAGCCCTGCAATAGCTGGGGGGCTGGTGATTTATGCCATGGGGATTCACTTTTCTAATGATTTTTGGAAATCTGGCCCATCACCTGACTTGTTTGCACCTGTAGATCAGCCCAGTTGGTCGTGGCTTGTTATTCCTCTTTGCTTGCTCTGCTGAACACACTACCCTGAGCTCAGGGAGTGCAGGGAAGGGGGAAAGAGGGATGTGGGAATACTCCAAACAGCATTATGGATGCAAACTGAGGACAACTCATGCAGTCCATGATGTGAACATGAGGACATGTTAACTGAGGGATGAACAACATCCCAGCTAGTGGGATAAGTGCAGATATCAGACATGGCACCTCCCTTTGCACCTTGAAATACCTCCTGCATCCCCCACGTGTGTTTTCCTGTCCCCTTTGGTAGGAACACTGCTGGTGTGGTGTGTCCTGGCATGTCCTTGCACTGTGGGCTGTTGGATGCTATTTGGCACAGCTACAGACACTTAAAATGTGAACTAGGAAAGAAAATTAAGATCCATATATTTTTAGTATGGTTATATTACCCTCTGGACAGCAGAGCTTGGAGGCTGCGATTGGTGATGGGAGTTGCAGTTTATGTGGCTTTAGGGGGAATGGGGAGGGAGGAGCCCCCCTAAAGCTGCAGGACACCCCTGGCTCTGTGGCTTTGCAGGGGTTGTGCCCCAGGGTGGTGGGTGCCAGCAGCCCTTGTCCCACATCCCTATCCCACCAGCTCGTTCCTGGGAGCAGACCTGAGCCAGTTTTCCATGCACACTCCTCCTGAATGAGCTCCTGCTGTTCTGATCCTTTCTGCCCCCTGGAAGAGGGGCAGAAGAGCAGGGACAGAGATAGGTGATATGGGGCACAAGGGAGGAAGAGAGGAGGTGAGGGTGTTTAGAGGTATCACAGCAACACTTCCAATGAGAGACCAACCCCTTCCACTGCACCACAGAGCAGCAGCCCCAAGGGTTGAGCAGAAACCCTCCCAAAATACCGCTTTGGTGCTAAAATATGGTGCTTTGCAAGCTTCCCACGGTGAGGACACCACCTGGGCTCTGTCCCCGTGTGCTGGGCAGCACCCAGGGAGGCTGGTCCAGGCCGTGGAGCTGCTGCCAGCGCAGCCCGGCAGCTGTGGAGGTGGGAAATGCTGACACACCAGCTGCCAGCACCATTTACATCAGCCAGATTGGTCTCTTAGGGCAATAATGGATGTAGGACAAATGATGATGGTGAGCTGAAAGTGCTATTACTCATTATTGAAACTTTGGATTACTCTCTGGCCAGTGCTAAAACTATAAAGCCGGCAGCCAGTGGACAAGCCCTCGGTAACCTCTGCCACCGAACTAAAAGCTTTTGGAGGGGGAACAGAAGTGCTATAAATCTTGTGGGTGACGTTTAACATTTGTCAGAGAAACACTTTGGACTTATTCTAATCTCTTCATTTCGGAGAGTTCATCATAACAAATAAGGGGTGCCTCGGACCAGGCCAGTGGATCCCCCGCCCCTCCCGGCTCCAAATGGAAACTCAAAGTGGCCCCTTAATAGAAAGGGCAGCTCTGCTCGTCGCTGCCTCTCCTGCACTGTGTGGTCTCCTGAATGGATACGGTCCTTGCAGTGTTTACACGTGCTGCCTGTTATTGCAGTGACACCGGGGCCTGCAAATGTTTTAACTCGATTTTTTTTTCTTTTCCCCCCAAAAAAACTGTCCATTAATCTTCCTCAGCGCTTGGAAGGAAAGTAAATTATTTACGGTGCGGATGTTATAGGGGATTGTTCCTGCATTAACATTTCGTTTGGGAGTGTTAAATCTGTCTCTCATGCTAAGTCAGAGATTGGGTTTGTCAGGTGACTTGTCCAGAGATGAATCCCATCCAAGCCCACATCCACCAGCGCCTCTTCCTCTGCCCAGTTGCTTCCTTGCCATGGAATGAGTATCCCGTGCTCCAAGTGAAACAAATGCAGGGCCAAGGAGAATAACCTTATAAAGTGTATTTTTAAGCTGTAAATTTTGCTGCTTACCTAAATGAGAAGCAGTCTCAGCTTAAAAAATTAGGGCTCTGCCAATGTGCTGCCATTAGAATTCCTGCTATTTTTGTCCTGGCTTATTCAGGCCATGCTGTTCTCCTTCATGAGAGGCTCTTACTGGTAGGTAAATCAGTCAGTGCTGCACTTGAACAGGTTCCTTAAGAGCTGCTAAGCCTGATTTTAAGTGGGTATGTCCGAAAAGATGTGACCCCTTTTATTGTCCCCATGGTATTCAAAGGGGAGATGTGGGGAGGATTTTCATGACAGGACAAGAGGACATAGTCTTAAGAGGTTCAGGTTGGACATCAGGAAGAATTTCTTCATGGAAAGGGTGGTCAGGCATTGGAATGGAATGCCCAGGGAGGCGGTGGAGTGCCCACCCCTGGAGGTATCCAAGGAGTGACTGGACGTGGCACTCAGGGCTCTGAGCTGGGTAACAAGGTGGGGATCAGACACAGCTTGGACTTGATGACCTTACAGGTCTTTTCCAACCTTTATGATTCTGTGTATTTGTGTCCCTTGGGCTGTCCCTGTCACTGCTCCTCCCAGACCCCTTCCCAGGAGTGAAGGCAGCAGGCTGACACGTGACCAGCGAGAAAGGGACCATTTTCCCAAGTCAAGGCATTAGAATGAGTTTTAGAAATACCCATAACTTCTATATTAAAGAATAAATAAGTGCCACCAAAGCCCTACTGCAAACAGCAGATTTTTATCCTGGAGAAAGCTGTGAGAGGCAGGAATAACCTACCAAACTCCACCTCACATTTCTGAGCACAGCCTGCGTCTGAGCAGCCAGAGAGCTGCAAACGTGGCAAATGGTGCTGCCATATGCAGAGCATCAGGATTTCCAGGCTGACTCTGCCTGTCCTCAGCACACTTGGGGCAGTGACTTTCCCCCTCTCAGCCACTGTTAACCTTCCTGTGACTGACAGGACAGAGCAGGTTGCAAAGGCCTCCGACAGCATCTGCTGAGAAAACGTTGGGTAAACACACTGTAGAAACAGCAGATACTTAAACCTTGACCACCACCACTTCCCTGCTCTGGGTTAATTATATTTGGGGGAAGTGCATGTACAAATAAAATCCAGACTGTGACAATGAGGTGCCTGCAGTGTGTTCTCTGGAAAAAAGATGTTTGAGGAGTGGCTTGGAGAGTGGAGGCTCAGAGCAGGTGGGCTGGGCGTGCTGAGGTTGGGAGCCTGCAGTGGGATTGACCAGAGAGGATGAGTCTGTTAATGGAAATATTGATTGTCTCCAAGGTTCAGTGCTGCCAACCAACCTGCACATATGGTACCAGTTTTATTGATACATGAATAAGATTAAACATGACACCTGTGTCAAACGAATCCCTGGGTACCATTTAGCTAACACTTAAAGCAGCTGCTTTTGAAAGATTACCTTCAGGCACAGGCCACCCAGGCAGAACAATATCATCACCTTAAGCACTTTCCCAGTTGCCGACAAATGGGAATTCTTGCCTTGTAGCGATATAATTACACAATATTAGTGAAAGTCAAACAGGAGGGCATTCAGTGCCTGAACGTGCTCTCTGGCTCTGTGGTGGCTTCAGTGGTTTTGCTGGTATCTCCACAGGCATCACATGTGTTTGGTATCTCTGGGTTTCTGAGCCGCTGGCTTGAGCTTGGGTTGTTGGTTTGCAAGGAGGATTTACTGTGAAACAAAATGTTGGACTATTCAGAAAACTTCTGTATTACTCTATTTTAAAAAAAAATCAATCTCTCCCTTTGAGGGAATATTCTTATCCTTACAATAGGATAGGTATTAGTTGCATTTCTCATTGGGATTGATAGAGTGGATTGAGGATGTGTCTCCCTGTTTAGTAATGAGCAAGTAATTGAACTTTAAGTCTTGTGTGAGTGCAAAAAACTTCCTCCCATACCAGGAATGCTGTCAGTTTTCTTTTTTCTGACTTTTCCTTGAGCTTCCTGATTATTAGTCATCACACAGGGACAACTGCCAGCAGCAAATAGCAGAAAATCCAGGTTTCTTTGTGGCAAGGAGACTTCTGTGCCAGATCTCCTCTAAGACAGGGCAGCAGCCCCCACATTCTGTAGCTGGCAAGGGTAGGGTGGGTAGGGGACAGTGCCACTTGCTGCAGTGTCACACAGGGACCAGCTGCTTGCTCTCCTTTTCCAAACTTTGTGCATCCCTGTAGCTGGAGGGTGTGTGAGAGGCAGGGGGAGAGTATCCAGCCACCTCTGTCTTCCACAACTGACACATGAAATTAATAACCATTTTCATGTCTTTACATCCACTTCCCATCCCTCCACCTCTTTGGGTAAACCATCCTTCTGTTAGAACTGCAGCAGTTCTTCCTAGGAAAAGGGTAAGTGGTGTTGGGTGGGGAACTGAAAGCAGAAAACAGATCACTCGTGATAAGGCCATTAATACTTTTGCTGTTAATAGGCCAAGTATTCCTTAGAAGTCACTTAAACACTATCCCCTGCCATTATAGGCTGGATAGCAGTTCAAGCTGTTCACAATTCCTACTGAAAGAATCCCCTTCTCAAGATCAATTCTGAACTAATGGAAGACCATCCATGTGATGGAAAGTCCTACTGACTTCTGAGACTCTGCATAACTCCTGAACATGGATCTGACCAGAAGATCAGGGCAGAAGATTTAGATGCACCCAAGAGCTTTGGGAGCATAAATCCCGTTGACTGATGAGCACAAACTGCACAAGGTGCCAACACCTTCAGCAGAACACAACAACCTGCCCCACATCCGCGGGCAGCGAGCTCATTTCAAAGGAGTGCGTGGCCATAAATCCTCTCAATACTTTTGAAAATCTTTCCCAGAGTTGTGGAGCAGAAAAAGCAGGTTTGTGGGCTGCAGGGAGCAGAGGTATCCCATGCACATCAAAGATGTATTGGCTGCGTCGTGACCTCATGAAATTGCTTGAGCTGGCAGCTCTTCCCCCGCTTGTGCCGTGGGTGCAGCTTAGTGATAGAATCTAACTTTGTTTAGCTATTGGAGTAAAACACAAGATAGAGACAAACATATATAACTTTGTAATTGCTTTGTGTGCCCCTTGGCTCCCTTGCAAGCTCCTGTCTTTTATCCTCCGCCTGCTCCCGCCACTCTTCCTCGGCGGCTGGTGAGAGCAGAGCCGGGTTTATGAAGGCATCACCTGCCCGTGTCACGGGTGACACATCCCAACCCAATCTCCAGCTCCCCGTGTCCTAAGCCTCTGCTGACTATATTTATAATCCAATCATGCTGAAAAACACAAACATAACTTCTGTCTGACCTTTATTAAACCACGAGGACTTTTCTTTCCGCTAGGATTTCTAATACCTTGACATATGCAGTATTTTGTCTGGTGGCATTTCCCCTGCTGTTCCTCATATTACTTACATGGCCAGGCTATGCCTTGCAGAGCTGTCAGATTCAGCAGGGTGTGAGAGCACTTTGCAGAGGTGCCCGCTGGTAGCCCTTGGTGGGCTCTGTGCAGGAAGGGCAGGGGCAATGATTTGCAAGGAAAGCGATGCCAGAGGCAGTCTCTGAAGAATGAGCTAAGTGACTGCTTCATGATATGTTGTTGAGGTGGAGGTAATGAGAAAAGCTCTCCCCAGCTCCCAAGCCTTTCACCCTCGCAGTCTCTGGGCACCTCCAGGCTACAACCACATTGTTATTACCCCAGTTTATAGGATACAGAGGTTAAAGCATCTGCTCCAGATCCCTCTGAAAGGTAATAAAAAGGGCAGGAGGGAGACACAAGTTTCATGATTCCCCCTGTGCCCCAGAAGCCTAATTCCTGCTCTTACCTTTTGCTTCTAAAACCAGGCACTTCCCATGGAGAACTGTTTCTTTGTTTGTGGGGACTGTGTTCAGTGTTCTCAGCAGAAAGCCCTCAGAACACCTCTCAGAACACCCCTGGTACCCTCACACGAGGCATGGTGGGTGTCTTCTGACCAGATTTGCCTGCACCCACAGAAATGACTGGTGGCAGAGGGTGATGGAGAGTCCATCCTGACCCTCTTCTATCTGGAACTGAAGTGCCCTTGGAAACTGATGTGAGCACGTGCTGCTCTCTTACTGCTGTCCCCATGTCTTCTCTCGGGGAATACAAGTTAAAGACCTCTAGATGCAGTGCCAGTACAGGTCAGGCTGTGGCCAGCCCCTTCCTCCTGGCCGTTGCCCACCCTCTGGGGCCCAGGGTTGTGCAGACATGCAATATTAATGCAGACCTCTGTCTACATGAAGAACCCCCATGCAAATGAGGCCTTGACCTGATTTTCACTGGACTAGAAGAAATCTCAACTCTAAGGTTTGCCAGCTTTGCCCAGTAGCTGAGTGGGATGGAGGTGGTCTCTGTCTCAGAGATGGCTCCTGGATTTGGGGATTCCCATCCCACACTGGCTTGGGCAGTCTCGTGTGAACCATGTTATTTATTGTTTCTTGTAATTAGTCCCATCTTTTGAAGTCGATGAAGTCATCAGCTTCCATTTGAATGAATTCCCTCACGGTTCAAACCAAACTGTTTTACAAACTATGCATAATTTATGGGCTGGTTATACCCACTTCCAAGGAATAAATGAATGAGTGGAATTCCTTTGTAAGCTGGGTCATACATACACTGGCACCTCGAGCAGAGTAGGAGGCATGAGACCTTCTCCTGATATAAACTGCTGTATCCAAGTCTGGCTGAGGAGCTATATTTGGCCTCACAGCTTCTGCTGCCATATGCTGGGACTGTGCAAGTCGGGTAGGCACTGGTGTCACCGTGGTTTTCTGTGTTTAAATATATTCAGCTACCACTGAACCTTAAGATAAGCCTGGCCTGGATTGCTGGTGCTGTTTTGTCAGCAAAGAGCACAGGGGAATGCGTGGCCCACCTACCAGCTCTGTGCTGGCTCCCGGGGCAGGGCAGGGGTGGTGGCTCAGCTCTGAGCTGGGAACTCTGATTAGTGCATGCCTTGCCTGGCTGCAGGAACAAGAAAATCTCATTTGCTCAAACCCATAATTAAACACTTAAAGCTTTGGTGGGTTTGCTGCTTTTGCCTGTTTTGCTGAGGCAGTGGAGAGGGAGTGTGTTGTTTCACCTGGGGACTGCATTTGAGAAAAGCAACTTCTAAACCAGCCCAAACTGATCATTTTGCCCCATCTGATGCCAGCAGACTCTGCACTGCCCCAGCAGAGCCAGAGCTGTATGGGATGGCTTTCCCTACACCACACATACCTTCACACCACAGGCTGTTTGGGATGGGATTGCCTTTTCACACAGATCAGTCTTTTGCAGAGCCTGTAGGGAGTGAAGATCCTTGTCTGTGTTCTCACTGGTGGTGTCCTACTGCCAGCAGGAGAAAAAGCTCTTTAGGAATTCATCCCCTCCAGGAGCTCTGCAGGTTCCTTTGACTTTTGCATGGCCACTGCCCTTGTTGAAGTCCATTCCAGGAACGTTTCACTGAGCTGGACACCTGTGCCATAGCCTCTGTGGCTTGAGTGTCCCTCATGCATTTAAAATATCCTTTATGGCTGTTAGGAAAGAGAAAATTAAAGAGAATGGCACTTACAGGACATCAAAGATACAAAGGGCCTCTTTATCTGGGAGACATCTCTGCATTTGGGGCAGTATTTTACCTGTTTAAATGGCTTCTTCTAGAGCCCTTAAGTACAGTGTTGCGCCAGCTAAGTATGGATTTTTAATTAAGCCCCTCTTCCTCCTCCCCTCTTTTGCACATAACTATAATTTTAGAGGTTAAGAAATCCCCTTAATATCTAGCTAGAGGTTTAATGCTATATGCTCTTTAAAGAGCCCCCCCCCCAACCACTGTATTAATAGCTCCGAGATGATAATTTTTACAGTCTTCTAGGACTGATGTCTGCTGTTAACACTTCACGATCATGTCAAAGGAGCAGGGGGGATGGGAGCTGTACCTGTCAGCTGAGGTTTTTACATGTGGCTTTAATCTTTTTAATTAACACAAGTTCATACAATAAAAATAAAAAAAAAATTAAAATTTAAAAAAAAAATAAAACCACTAAAAAAACCCAGGCAGAGCTCAATGCACCAGCCTTTCCACCTGGGGAGGTGGTGAGTGGCTCCCACTGCTGCAGTGTGGCTGCTCCTTGTTTGCAGCTGAAGGAGCATCACTGGTCCCCACTGCTAGGCTGTGGCTGTGGGGACCTGGGGATGCCACGGGGACAGATGAACGTGCAGGAGAAGATGATTTCAAACCTTAGCTGTTTGCATAATTCATATGTCAAGTAAACATCTGAGTAAGGTTGCCATGGTGTTGGGGTTGTATATCATCCTGGCCATGTGTGCACTCTAAAAATACTGGAAAACTGGTAAAGTACCACATTTTAGGAAATAAAACTGAAAACGGTCCTGCTGGTGGTGTTGATGAGGTTTGGTGTTTAAGAGCACAACTGCTGGCTGTGGTTGGGATCCAGGGGAGATAATTCTGCCATCCTGGGTCAGACCAGAGTCTCCTGCAGTGATGGGTGGTGGATGCTGAGGAAGAGCAGAAGGGAGAGGGCATGTGTATGGTGCTGCTTACAAACACTCCCACAGGGCTTTCCTGCCCAAACCCGAGCCTGCCCTGACTTCTACCCCCAAGCCTTTTCTCTGCTACTGCACAAATGGGTGCCTGTTGAGACACTCTGAGGTCACTGACAGCTCCCTGGTTCGCTCATGTGTGAGCAGAACAGTCCTGGGCTTCCCCAGCCAGTCTAGAAACTCTGCCCTTTTCTGCTCTCTCCACTTTTCAGTGCCCACTGCCCAGGTTTGTGCAGCAATGTGCCCTGGCAGCAGCACACAGAGGATGGGTAACTCTGGACCTGCATGCCCTCTGTTGGTTCTCTCCCCACAGAAGTGGAGACCTGTATAAAACACACATTAATGCTGAAAAGCACCAGGGATTTGATTTGTTTGCCTTTCATTTTACCCCTTGCCCACCTCATGCACAAGGCCTCCAGGGTGTGGAGATGCCCAGGCTCATTTTGTGCCCTGCAGTAGCGTCTCTGCTTTCCTGTTCTCCCTGAGCTGGCCTGAAGGCAGGCTGGCTATGGCTCCCCTTGGTGCACACACCTCCACTTGGTTTTGTGGATGTCTCTGAAGGCTGAGTGTGTGCTTTGGTGGCAGGAGCTGGGCTGGGGCTGCAGCCACACTCCCCAGCAGCAGCAGCAGCCCCTGTGCCTCACCCCTGTGATCTGCACTCCTGTTGACAACAGGCTGTGCTTTGAAGGAGCATTCAAAGCCTCTCGGGGCCAGCGGGGGGACGACTTCAGACCTCTCCGGTTCAGCACATGGCATTCGGTGGGCAAAGATCCCTTTCATTAAAACTGATAGATGACACTTTTTTTGGGCAATATTTACAATTCAAAGCGTTCTGATCAAAGTGCTGGAAATTAGGATGTTGATGTGAGATAATTACTCCTTTCCCAGCACTGGCAGCAGCAGAGAGCGTGCAATCCTCCTTCCCTTTGTGTACCCCGTGTCAGTTGAAAGCATTTCTACATAGCTGATGCCTGTAGATATATTTGCTGACTCTTAATGTCAGCAAATCCCACTATGATTAGGCCTTGAGGTGACAAAACAAAACCTTGACTGTTACAAGCTAGGTAACTCAGCGCTGAGATAAAACCTAAAAATAAACCCCAGTAGCCTTTTAATGGGACTGAGCACAGCGCAAAATAAATTTTTATAAGTTGTTAGGTCCTCACAGCAAAGGGGAGAACTATAAAATCCTGTTTGATGGGTTTTTAATGGCAGTTGTTTCATTTAAAGCTTTTAGTGAAGCAGGTTACATGGCAAAAGCAGAATAATAAACAGTAAGAAAATGCGCTCACCCTGTGAAAGAGCCACGATTAAACACTCAGCAGTAACTCGGGGATAGGAGCTCCAGGGTGTTCAGCAGTGCTCTGCTAGGGGTGAGTTTTGCCTACTCAGGTTTCCATCCCTGGCTTTTCAAGGAGTGCAGTTCTTATCCCTGGTCACCTCTCCCTGGTTCTGTCTTGCCCTTCATAGAATTAAAGAAGAGTTTGGGTTGGAAGGGACATTAAATCTCATCCAGTCCCATCCCCTGCCATGGGCAGGGACACCTTCCACCAACTCAGGTTGCTCCAAGCCCCATCCAGCCTGGCCTTGGACACTTCTAGGGATGGGGCAGCCACAGCTTCTCTGGGCACCCTGTTCCACTGTTCTACCACCCTCATTGTAAAAATATTCTTCCTTATATCCAATCCATATCGACGCCTTTTTAGTTCAGAGCGGTTGTCCCTTGTCCTGTCCCAACTTGCCCTCTGTCTGGACTCAGTTTATCACTGTTTTCCTGTAAAATGCTCTGCAGAACTGAGGTTGCTCTGTGGGATATCACCCTGTCACAGCACGGCAGGACAGTCTGTCTGATTTTGCTGAATCAAAGGAGAGGTGCATGAGGTGGTCTCAGCCCCTTTGCTTTCCCAATTCAGCCCTTGCTCTGGACTTTGCAGGTGAAATTCAGGCATCAGCAATAGCTGAGCTTACAACAAACCCACACAGAGGAATTCCTCTGTGCATCCCTCCTGCCCCCAGCACTGTGAAATCATGTACCATGGGAAATATCCATCGGTGGTACAGGGAGAGATAACAGGCAAGGTAGGACCTGCCTCTTGCAGCCCAAAGAGTGGGGCAAGGAGTGGGCTCCTCCAAGCACCTCCTGGTGCCTGACAAGCAGTGGTGTTGTGTTTTGTGGCAGGGAGTCTCCAGCCCTTGGTGTGGGCTCTCCTCCCGCTCTCTGGGTTTTGGGTGCCAGCACAGCAGGGCCAGCTCACTCTCCTGGTACGATGCCAGGGAGAGGAGCCCTTCTGTGAGGGGGTTTGGGGTCTGGAAATCCGTGTTCCTCTGCGTGTGAGCTGAAGTGTGCTTTGCCTCTGGTTTGGAAGAGGGGAGAGGACTGTGATGAGCCCAACCCTTCTCCCAGCAGAACATTGCTGTGAACAGCTAATGAATAATGCTCTTTCACTGGGCCTTTGTTTAGAAATGGGCTCAGCTTGGAAGCCGTGGTAACACTGTGATACTGGCCATGAAGAGTGAGCCATGGCTGTGAATGCTCCCTGAAATATTTATACGTAGTACACTGGAAACCCAGTGCGTGTCTGTACCCTGTCCCAGTCCCAGAGGTGTCACAGGCAGCTTTGTCCTGGTGGTCACAGCCCAGCTGATGCTGATGGACATCAGAGGAGGATCTTGGTGCAAAACATTTTTCCTCCCAGTCATCAGGAAATTCCTTCAGCTTGATTACAAATGCTGGGTGTAAGCATTCTGACAGTGTCCTTTTAATAGAAACCAACCGTCAACCCCAGTCAAGTAACAACTTACTCTGGGTAGTTAATGCCATTGGAAATACTTTCTTCTTTTTCTTTATCTTTTTCTCTGAAGAAACAAAAAATGAGAAACAAATCCAAGCTCGTGTTTCCCATTGATCTCAGACCAGAGACACAAACAGCTGGGATTTTAATGTCACACTTTACAGCGATGTAATCAAACCGAACTTCTGAAATCAATATTTCTTCATAACTGACCTTTCCAGATTAATGATATATTGCTATACTGCTCCACAGACAATCATTTCCAATAGAAAGACTAACCATTCAGATCACCTTAATTAATCTTCCTCCACTCTGCACTCACCCAATGGACTTACAGCGAAGTTCAGGAGGCAGCAGCCCCACTGTGGAAGCCCATCACCAAACTGGAGATCAATGCTCAGCACAGGGGAGAAAACATCTTGTCTAAGCAATACAGAAGAAATGTATGTACACAAGGAATTCTGAGAATTCTTTTGAGTCTACTACCTTCCTCTGTGCTGTCTCCCTCTTCACCACCCGGCCACAGCCCCAGGATATAACCATCTGCTGATGGCAGGGAAGTCATTCCCATAGGAACAGACAAGGATGTGACAAACAGAGCTTGGTGACCTCTTAGCATGAGCAGGAGGGCGAAATGGATGAGCTGTGCAGAAGAAATGTCGTGTTTATGCAAGTTGATTTTTAATAACTGGCTATGGAGGGTGGTGAGCAGCTGGAAACATATTACCAGGATCATTACAATGTTTAAACACAAGCCCATAATATGGATAAACAGTAACATCACACTGAGTTTTCAGCCAAGAAGCTCCATTAACTCTTTAGAAATTGCAGACAGACACGGTCCAGCCAAACAATCATTCATCTCCTTTGGGCTGGCAGCAGAGGAGTCACCAAAGCTTGGGGTGGGCCAGCTGCTTGTCAAACACAGCAGGAGTGTTTCACCCCAGCCATGCATCTTCTGCCTGGCTGTTGCATGTCTAACTTTGGAAAGGCATTTGAGACCAGCAGTTTAGATGCTGCTTGACTTTCCTCTGAGATCCCCAGAGGTGCTGCCAAAAGTGCAGTGTAGGTAGTGACTCAGTAGGAAAGTGGGTTGAGATCACCAGCCTCTACTGAAAAGCCACCAAATCATCCCCGTTTCAGGGGGGTATCTAAAGACCACTGCTGTAATTCCTTACTGGTCCTTCAGCTCATCCTGTTCCTGTAGGTAAATGGGTGCATGGCAGAGTAAAGTTCCTGCAGCTCCATGATTTCAGAGGAAAACATCAAAGGCAACAAAAAAGTCCCTCTGCAGACGGGGCTGGGGCAGAGGAATGTGCTGGGAAGAGCCTCGGGGGGTGTCTCTATTGGAGGTTAGGGCTGACCTAGGATCACCCCTCCACTGATACCTGTCAAGTGTTTTATACAGTCAACCCTCTCTGCTTGATGAAATTCAGAAGCCCATGAAATTACACCCTGAATTAATCTGGTCTGTTGCCAGGGGAGTAAATAAGTTGTAAGGCCCAAACTTTACATTAAAAAACTCTTTTTGTTTTTTTGTATCCCCCATTACTGCCCAGGTAAGACGTAACTCCGGTATCAATGCAACCAAAGGGATTCAACCACAAACCCCTGTGACAGGAATTTCAAAAGGAAGAGAACCGTATCTGACAATAAATTAGTGTCACAACCAGCCAGGCTGCCTCCCTAGGAGGGAAGCTGGGGGCTTTGAACTGCTGCTTTTGTGTCGTGGCGTTGGTGTTCAGAGGGTCCCTTTTGACGCCGCAGCCTCTCATCTCCGAGTGACACGACAAGCAGCTTGTCACCAGCCCTGCCAGACACCACTGGGAGCAGTCACAGCACGCGCCTCCACCTTTGGAAATGCCAATCACGGCCACGTCCTGTGCAGGGATTCACTTGTCACTCCCCTTCAAAGACACCCAGCTCCCCAGGCATGGCTCCCAACACCCCTCGTGCTGGAGGATGGGGAGGCAGGAGAACACCGAGGGAGAACCATCCTGGCTGTTCCTCAGTGGTTCATAAAAGGTCAGCTTTGCACGCTGATCAGGGCAAGCCAAAAAGCCCTTGGCAAGCGTGGAAATAGCTCCTGGGGAAAGGTGTCTACAGTACCCAGTTGTGGGACCACTGGGTTGGTCCTTGATGCGTGGTTTCCTCCAAGAAGGTAGAGCAGGGGACTGCTGAAGTCAGTGATGACCCACTAGAGAGCTGGAGGAAAGGAAATGTCTTTTTAACTCCCTAAACAGGCAGTCTGCTCCCTAAAGCCCTGCATCCTCACTGGGGGCTGCTTTTCCCTTCCCTGCTGTTGGGAAAGGAGAGGTGTGATGTTCCATGCACTGGATTACTCTGGGTAAGCTCCTTTTTCCTTCCCCAGCTCAGGAGCTTTGCCTCACAGAGGCCAGGGGTTTATTCTAAGGGTTGAAATTTTGGGGCGTGATGGGGGGATTGCAGTGTGAGAGGGGGGCCCAGGTTTGGAGCAGCAGTGGGTCCATACAGGTGTGTGAGAGCAAGGGGGCTGTGATGCACAAAGCTGGCCAGACCTCTGAATCCTTTAATATAATAATAATAATAATAATAATAATAATAATAATAATAAACAAGCAAACAGAAACAGATGGAGAAGCTCCACTAGGTAGACAGCGCCTCTGAGGAGACCCCTCTGTGAAGAGGGAGCATCAATCCACACCCTGCCAACAGGCTCTTAGTCCCTCTGCCTCTGGTGGCTGAAATGATCTCTTCTTTCTCCCCACCAGCTCAGACAGCAGAGAAGTGACCAAAACTGGGTCAGAATCCGGATCTCCAGTGATCACATCCCGTCTGTGACTTCACATTCCCCTCTAGGCCAAATACTGTTCTGCACATACTAAGGTAAGGTAGTTGTGCTTTATCAAAATGTTTTGCATTCAGGTGTCATTCCTTGTTTTGTGCATTTCACATATAGGGCAAATTGACATCTCAGTTATTTGGAGTAAATAAGCCATAAGTCAATTTGCATCAGTGGAATTGCACTGGATTTATAGCAGTGCAGCTGAGATCAGGAGTGGCCTGTAATTTGAGTGATTTGAGAACTTAAATTTTTTTTTTAGGTTAGTGTTTTTTTTTTTTTTTAAGCTCCTCATTTCACCAGTAATGGGGTTTCTTTGCCCTTTACAAAGTGCCTGGAATGAGGTCAGATTTTTGCAAGCTTGTGCCAACATTTAATAAGAATAATAATTTCATACTGTCCTGCTCAACCAAACCCATTACCTATAGATCCAGCTGGAGAGCAAATCATGACCTGGAGGGAACTGGCCATTTCATGTTCCTGGCAGCCCTGGTTTCCTCCTTGGGGGTGATGAAGCTGGAGGGCAGAGCCCTGCTGGGATTAGCTCCACACCAACTCCTCCTGAAGCACTGTCAATCCATGTGCTTTTTGTAAAATTTGGAGAGGTGTTGTGCCACTCTCTCCAAACCCTGCCAGTGATGGATGCACAGCTTGGACCTTGGGCATGGCTGGTGGCAATCCAGGACAGCAGTGAAAGGGGTGGAATTATCTGGCTGTTAAATGGACCTATGAATGAGGTGTGGGGAGCAGCTCAGCCCATCTGCCAGGTGATCTGGTTTGGCTGAGGATGAACTCTCCTTTCCCAAGGTTTTCCTATAAAATTCTTTCCTGTGAAAGTTTTTTTTCCAGTAGATCCCATCTCACTGTGCAGGGAGGGCAGGGATGTGTACCTGGAGCAGGGGAAACTGCAGCTCACTTAAAATAGTTATTGTTTAAATTGATGATCAAATCTTCAGTCCAGCACTTGGGATGCTGGAGGAGTTGATGGGGTTTTTTGTCCAAATGTGGGTTTTTTCTCTAGCAAATGGAAAAACTCCACCAAGCAGCCTGGGTTGTGTGTGCTGACAACTGGCCCAGGAAAATAAACTCCAGCTAAGCAATCACAGATCCTCTGAGCTCAGAGGAAGGATCCCTTGATCTTCCCTGGTAGATAACTGCTTAGCCCAGAAGGCAAGAGGATCTGTGTCCCTTCCAGAAGGTGTTTGTGGTGTTTAATGATCGGAGCTCTGGATGCTCCTTGCAAATGTACAAGCTTGGAGCTCTTGGAGTGTGGTGAGGATCTGGCCTTGCTCAGTTCAGTGGCTCATGGTGGGAAAAGGTCAGGGTTCCCACTCTTGCTGGTTGTGGAGGGAAGCTCTGCTCTGCTCCTTTGTGCCAGGGACAAGGGTGTCCCTGGTCACACAGAGCAGGGCTGAGGTGCCTGTGGGCATAGGCAGAGCAAAACAGAGGGAAATTAGGGAATGGCACAGCTGTGAGATGTTTGTGGGCACCTATGACTGCAATGAACAGGCTTGAAATACTGACACTGGGGCATAAACTTGTCCAGAAGAAGGCTGGACAAGCAGTGATTTGTGTAGGTCCCCTCTCAACCCCTGTTTGGCTTGGAGCAAAGGAAGCTGGAGGCTCAAGGAAGGCCACGAGCTGCTGCTTGGCATTTGCTGCCACTGGGTAATAACACCCTTTTCCTGGCAAAAGATCCCATCCTGCACAGCTCTGCTCCAACAGAGAAGGGCCAGGATGGCAGGCACTGCTCCCAAAATAAACAGTGGGTTCCTTGGGGGCACCCAGTGCTCCAGTGTCAGTGCAGAGGGAACTCACTGCCAGCTCTGGGGCAGGAGCATGGAAAGAACAGCAAATGTGAAGGAAAATGGGAGAAACAGCCCAGGCCAACAAGACAGAGCTGCCCTGCAAGGCTCCTGCTATGGAAATGTAGGAGTTGGGAATATCTAATTAAGGGATTTGACTCAGAGTTATCCCAGCAAGTCGTAATTGCTGTTTTCTAAAGCAGTGTTTCACTACAAAAGAAGTGAATGACCATCTAAGTGTAGGTACAAACATAGTACACACATTTTTTCAGCTATTTAGTCAAATCCCACCGATGATTCAGGGGAACATGTGAAGCTTTCACACCATGTTGTTATCACTGCAGCAGTAGTTGTTATCAATATGTGAAATGCTGGCTAGAAAAAACAGCTTGGATGGAGCTTGGACTGGAGGGTGGATTTGAGTAAGAAATCTCAAATTTAGTTTAGGTTAAAATACCTTGATTTTTAAGGCAGATTCCATATTTCGAGGTGGTTTTAATACCGGAGCACTGGGAATTAGTGTAACTATGTTGCTTTAATAAAGCACCTTAAATGCTGACATCAGTTGCAGAACATCGCTTCCCTCCCCACCCTTGCATCAAACAAGCTCCCATTTTCCAACTCAGTGGACGTGCTTTGCAAAGACTAGATGAAATGATGGACCTCAGGCCTCCTAACTAACCTTAGGGGAGAGTAAAATATAATTTACGTGTATTTAGCAGCAGCTGTTTTGACGGTGCGTATTAAAGTGATTGGCAAATATGGTAGCAATTTATCCCAAGTAGTAACTGCGAGCTGCTATTTTGGGTTCATAAAAATGGAGTTGCAAAATGCCATAACACACTGAGTGCAACTATTTTATGATCTCATAAAAATAGCGCTGTGCTGTGTTGTCCCAGGGAGCGCGGGCGCTGCCGGCGGGGCCGGGGCCGTGCCCGAGGGGCAGGAGCCTGGGCAGGCAGCACTGCCCTCAATTGCAGCTCATTCCAGGCTGCCTGCCCCTAATTGCAGGACAGGTTACCTTTCATGTCCTGCCAGGGGACAATCTGAGCATCCCATGGCTTGCAGCGTGCTCTGGAGTTACGGATCGTGCTTGGACGAGGGGTTTGGCCTCCCCAGGACCTGCCGAGACCTAAATTGGGACCGTGCTCTGGGCATGGAGCACAAAGGATGAATCTGGGCAAACTGCTGCCAAGGAACATTTTCCTTCTCTTTCTGAGTTAAAAATACACTCAGGGTAGTGTAACCCTTTGGGGATAGGCAGTATCAGCAGCAGCAAGAGTCCTCTTTGAAGAGCTTGGGGCCCTCCTTAAAACTAACAAATGCTTTGGCTCGAGCCTGACCTAGAATTTCAAAACACCTCCCATCAGTGCTCCTGACAGGCAGTGCTTCCACCCTGGCAAAGGCAGAGCTTGTGTGCAGAGAAAGGGGAACTGTTGGGAGCAGGAGCTCAGTGTCAGCCCCGGTGTCACCATCAACAGCCCCTTGCTGGGACAACTGGTAATGAATCCGTGTCAGTGGTGCAGTCTGTGAGCCAAGAGCTCCTCCAGGGGCTGTGTCCTGTACACAAATGCCTGTTCTTCCTTTCTACACTCAATTTAGTGTTTAATGTAGTTATGGAGCAAAGGCTCATCCCAGCACTGCTGGGCTTGTGAATTAATTGTGTTTAGACCCAGCTCTGAGATAGGCAGACCTTGCTAGAAATGCTCCCCACAGGCTGGAAACCCCTGTCTTGAGGTAGTACTGAGAGGGGCTGGTGTGCAGGCGGGAACTTCAGCTGTCACCTTTAGTTTGGGAGAGAAAAAGAGTTCAAACCAGCAGCTCTTTGGATGGATGTACCTGGAAGTGATGCAGATCAAACCAACCATTATCTTTGCAGCTGAGCCTTCCCAAGACCTGCTCCCCACAGCCCCTTGAGGGTGCCAAAATTGGCCCAGAAAGGAGTGAGGCCTTGGTGGGTGGGAGAAGTCTTGGTTTGGCCACAGTGAGACCCTGTGGGGCTCTGGCCATATCCCAAAGCTGCTCACACCTCCGGGCAGACCCAGATCCAGTGTGGAGCCAGCAGCTGCCATGCACCCACAGGAGAGCAGCTCCTGCAGGAGAGGACACCCTATTTGCCATGAGGATTGCAATAACAGCATCCTTTCCTCGTATTGTTTGTCACTGGGGAAAGGCAAATCCACCAGGAAAAGCAGTATTACCTCCAGAGGCATTCCCTCCAAGTTCATGTGGAGTTGGACCAACAGGAGATTAATGAGGGCATTAGTTCAGGCAGTGCTAGGATGGTGAGACTGGGAATCACCTGAGTTTTAGGGGCTCCAAACAAGAAGATGAAATAGCATATATGTTGTTCAGGAAAATTCCTGAGCCTCTGCTTTGTTGTTGTCTTCATTTCTGAACAAACTCACAAATCAACTCCTGTTTAAGGGAAAATCCTCCCCCGCTGACCAGCCCTAAAGCACCAGAATTAATGTCAGCCTTAATTTTCTGTTGTCACTTGCAGGGAAACATCGTCCCTGCATATTTCATAACTATAGGCTGAATTTTGAAATCCCAGAGAAATGAAAACACTCTCAATTTTTCAAAACCCCCCGGAATGGCTCAGGAGGAGCAGTAACTTCTCCAGCAGAAGGCAGGATGGCCTCCTTCACAGCTGGCTTGCCATCGTTTATCCACTGAAAGCTGTCCCACAGACAGGGAATAAATTGTGCCATGTGCTCTGTTTCTTGACATCCCGATAATGAAAATCTAATTAGTGTGAAAGTGTAGTTTGTTGGGTCAGCTGGTTTGACAAACCTCTCCCACCCAACCTGGGCAAACCCTGGGGATCGATGGAGGAAGACTGAACACCTTTGGCATTTCCCTGTTCCTCTGGATGGTGACGTTTTAGTTGACACCAGGAGCAGGAGTGATGATGAGATTCTCTCCCTGAATTGCACCAGAGCAAGAAAATACACAGCCAGATCTCTGCAAAAAGGCTCTTGCTTATGAGATTGGCACCCTCATTCCTGCAAAGCACCTGAAGAGCAGCTGCACATCCCAGCTGTGGATCCAGCATTTGAGGGTGTCTGGGATCAGGGATTTTTGGCCATGTCTGTCTCTTGGGATCAGGGATTTTTGGCCACGTCTATCTCTTGGTCCTGCAAGATCCTTCCATGCCTTGTGCTCATCAAGGGTTTGATCTAAGGCTCTGTATAATGACTCCCAAGCTCATGAGGATGGAAGATGCGACATTGTCCTTTTTAATGAGTGATGGGGCTCAAATTAACATTCAGAGTATGAAAAGGAAGGACTCTTGAAAGGGTGTCTCATTATTTCTGATGTCAACCACTTTACAGGGAAAGCCGAGATCAGAGCACATTTGGAGGGAGTGGGAGTGAAGTTGGGTTTGGGAGTGAAATCGGGCCCTTCATCAGGGTGAGTGTTGAGGTGATTAACTGCAAGTGCACAGGGACCTATCTGGGCTTTGATTAATTTGTTAATGAGCTTATGATAAGCGACACCATGTCTATCTCATGTGTCAGCCTTGCTATGTGTCATTTATCCCCCGAGATTTGAATCAGGCAATGATGCATTTGAACGTCATTTTGGACTTTGGAAGGCAGCTCTGGAAACATTAATTGCAGCTGATTTTCACTTTGAAATTTTGGACTGATTCAAAGCTCAGAGCTTCTTCTTCCTTGACAACCTGCCAGAAGGGCCATAGTTTGATCCCTTGTATGAGTCTCCCTGTTTTCCATTTGCAGCCATGTTTTCACAGCTTTCACTGCATGCTCTGATTTGGAAGGGATGCAGAAGGATCATCGAAGTCCAACTCTTGAGTTCTGCTGACCACAAATGCAACATCTAATTCCTTTCGAACCCAAAGGCATGATGCATCTGTGCCCTGATCCTGCAGGCATTAATCATATCTCTCCAACTTTGCTCCTGTAAATATTTCTAGTGATTTCAGTGAGACTAATAACATCCAACGCAGTAAATGGGATAACGTTTAAAGGATTGGGACCTCAAATGGCATCTCAAAAATACCTTATTTCCCCAGGGACTTCTGAAACTAAAGGATCAACTTTTTGAATGCTGCAAGCCCCGTGTAGACAGAGGCAGAAGCCCTCTTGTTCACAAAGGGATGTAATTTATGCAGACAAAAGCAATTTAAACTAAAATTGATCCAGCAGTACAAAAAGTGATTGGGTCAGTAGTTTGGCAAATAAGAAGGATGAGTTCACTCCACGGGCATTTACAGTGGATAATAAATTAGATCTGGCTGAAATATTTTGACCAGAGGGGTGGGGATTTTTTTCAATCACAACCCAAGTATTATGCAAGAATCCTTTATTTCAGAACTTCGGGAGGATGAAACTCAGGCCCAGGTGATGTTTGGACAAAACTGTGCAGCTGGGTAAGGCAAGGGGTTGTAGTGTGAGCTTACAGATAAAATCCTGGCTGAAGTTCAAAAACTTCTGGAAACTGCAAGGATTCTTTATATATACTCTAGTGATCATGTAACACTCATAAACAACAGACGTAATTAGAAACATTTCAAGGCTTTGAAATTGCTTTGCTTCTGGAGGAAAATGAAACTGTTGTTGTGGTGTAATAGAGACTGAACCCCTGGGTCAGGACGTTGCCTGCATGACAAACAGGCAAAGGGGGAACTGGGGTTCTGCTTCAAAAGGGTTGGGAAAGAGGCTCAGCTGCCTCTCAGCCAAAACTTCCTGAACCTCCTGGTTTCTATATTTTTTATTTTATTTTTGCATCCAAGTGAAAACAATTTGCAAAACCTCAAATTGTTTTCACGAAATGGAAATGGAGGTTTCTGAGCGGCTGCAGCTCTTTTTATTGCCTGGGATATTAAGAAAAGCAGTAGATTGTGAAAAAGTTGACAGATTGAAAATGTTTGTCACGTTTTAGGCTGCATTTGTGCTGGAAACTGCTTAAATACCTATTACCTGTGATTGAGGATTCCCAGGGCGTAAGTGGTGAATTGTAAAAGTAAATATAAAGCCAGGATTCCACAAGTAATGAATTTGGGTGGATATGAACTGTTCTATGCTTGTTACAGAGTGTCTGAGAAACCTCTTTTCATGAGATGGGGGTTGGTTTTGTGAAGATGTTTGAGGGAACAGGGAACAGCAAAAAAAAAAAAAAATTATCTCATTAGTGAACATTTTACATAGAATATTTTCAAATTCTTATTGGAAACCTAAGAACTGCTCTGATGGGTTTCCAGGTTGGAATCATTGCAGCTGGACTCACCTTCATCTCCTGCATTGTGTTTTGGGTTCATTTTTAGATGCTGCAGTGTAGCTTGAAATGGTTGTTTAAAGAAGCCCTTAACAACTGGCACCTTGCAATTTCACAAAAAGACATTTTTCTTTCCACCTTTTAGTTCAAACCCCCAAGAAACCACATCAGAATTGTATCCATTTCCCTTCGAATCACAGTTTTTCTTTACTCTCCATTTGATAGCAGGCAATGCTTCCAGAGAAAAGTTCCGAGAGTTCAGGGGGAAAGCAGAATAAGAATTCTTTGTGTTTTTCATGTAAGACAACCCCTGTTTTCCAACAGTCTTAGCAAAGATCTTGCAGCGTCCACCTCAAAATAGGCAGGAGGAGACGTGCATTCAAACCCTGGACATTTTCAGAGGTTATAAGGGATTCCCCTTCCTCCTGTCCCTGAGATGCTACACTGAAATCGTGACCACTTGAGCTCCTCAGTGGTGTGGTCAGTGCTGTTTATCACTCCCTTAACCCTTTACCCTGCAGTTGGTCTCAAACTGGAGACTTTGAAGCCACCCAGGAAGATGATAAGTAGTTAGGCTGGGAGCATAATTAAAGATTTTTAAAGATGTGTATAACAGCCACAAAGGCAAGCTTGGGCTGAGTTGTCCACCTGCCTTATTGTGCTGTCAGCAGAAATCCTGCCCTCAGAGCCCAGGTTTCTGTGGTCTCTGCTGAGTTAGACTGGCTGTATTAATCAGCAGAGTTGGGTGGCTCTCCTCCTAACCAGAGACAAGATGTAGGTGCCCAGCGTGACTTGAACTCTGATTAAAGATTTGAGGTAATTTCTGGTTTCTTCCCTCCTTCCAATATCCAGCTGCCACGGCAGATGGGGGGACTGTGATGCCACCCTCCATCACTCAGATGTTCAGCTGTTGAACCATTTATTAAGTTGTAAAATATTCACATGGCACTTCCCTGTGCTCCTCAGAGCCTTGTTTTTGCTGTGATGCCTGGCAGGACTGGCTGAGAAGGAGAGGAGGACCCAGCTGGTGTGGATGATGCTGTGGGCTTTGCAAACTCCCAGGGATGGGCAAGGTGCAGATCCTTGGTCCTGAGCTGACAGGAAGACATCCCTGGTCATGCACAAAGCTGAACACTGGATGTTCAGGACTGGAAAATTCGGTGTTGTCTCCTGAGCCAGCAGCTGAACAAGGCTTTGGGACTCTGGTGATCCAGGTGGTGATGTGGATCTGCCCTTTCTCCACGGCCCCATCCCATTCTCTTAAGTCAGAGTGGTGCAACAGGCCTGCAGTGGCACAGCATGAATGAAGGAGTTCAAAGCTGTGTGAACTGTAACAGGACATGCTGGTTTGGAATAAAGGCTGTGCTTGCAGGAGTGGATTAGTTACTGCTCCAGAGCCTCCTGTCTGAGGGAGGAAGAGGGGTCAGCAAGAGCCTTTTACTAGACCCACATCGAGATTTTGGGTGATAATTTCAAGAAAAATGAATAGCCTCGGGGTTCTAAATCCCTGTTTGAAAAAATGACTTAATATCTTCCTGGACATCAGGCAACTAAGTGGTTAAAATTGCTACCTATCTTCTGAAAACTGTCCTTGGTGTTGGTTTAAACCAATCTGGTTTATTTTACCAGGAACCAGTTGGATCAGAAACCACATGTCAGCCAGCAAACGTTCTGCTCTGATGTTTTTCTTGGTTGATGGACAGCAGGCAGGGCTGCAGATGGGATGTCAGCACAGGATGCCTTTCTCCCAGGCTCTGGCAAGGGAAAGGCAAAGGAAAAATCAAAGGCTTCCCCCAGCAGAGTTGTTCTGCCATGAGGACTGGGGAGGGATTTGCAGGGATAGAGCCACAGGGTCATATCAGCTCTGAGCTCAAGGTCCTTCAAATGTTTTGTAGCATGTACACCTGGATGTTCTGCACCAGCACTCAGGTGTGTCTGCAGCAGACTCTGTCTGTGAGCAGGGACTCCCAAAAACTACCCAAACCCAGTCAATTAAATGCAGACGTAGGAGCTCTTAAGTCAAGAGATCCAAGGCGGGCTATATTGGGTTTGTGTGTGAACATGAGGTTGGACATCAGGAGGAATTTCTTCCTGGAAAGGGTGGTCAGGTGTTGGAAGGGGCTGCCCAGGGAGGTTTGGAGTCCCCAGCCCTGGAGGTGCCCAAGGAATGACTGGAAGTGGCACTCAGTGCTCTGGGCTGGGGGACAAGGTGGGCATCGGGCACAGGGTGTGCTCCATGGGCTGGGAGGGCTTTTCCAACCTCAATGATCCTGGGATTCTGTGACCCTCTCCTGTTTAGCAAACCCAGCCTGCTTGAGCCGTGCTCCTCACATCTTGTGGGTTCTGTTTTGAAGGTCAGAATGTCCCAACAACTGAAGAGCAGGTACCTTGGCCATGGATGGCAAATGGAGATGGTTCTAATCTGACACCGTCAGTAAGCAAATGCAACTTGGCAAGTGTAATTGTAATCACTGCCCACGAGGGTTTATCTCCAAGGCATTGATTGGTAAGAGCTATAAAAGGGCTGGGTGTGATAATGAGCTCCTGGGAGCACATATTAGAGCAATAGATGCTGTAATGTGTGTGCTTCTCCTGCTGGGTGAAGGGAGCAGCTTGAAGGACCAACGATGTTCTTCCTCCTCAGGTGAACTCAGTCCAGCACAAAAATGTCTACAGAAGAACTTTAAAACATTGTGAGGGGAAAAAAAAGTCTTCCCAGACATAGGTTTCTTTCATATGGGTGGATGTGTGTTGTGAAACATCTTTTGTTATAGTGTATGATTTGTAAACTTGGAACCCGACCTAGTAAAAATACTGAGATCAAAGGGGAGGTTGGCTTTGATTTCAGCAGCCTTTGGAACAGACCATTGGCTGATACTAATCTATCTGTGCATTTGTATTTGGTTAGTGTCAAATCAGCCCTTCAGTAGTCAGAAAGGAGTTTTTTCCTCGGAGCTTTCTCTTTTCATTTTCTTTAATATTTTTCACCCTACTGGAGTTCGTGAGAAAGGCTGCCTGGGCAGCTCAGCCGGCGAGGGGGTGGTGTGAGGGCTTTGTCCCGTGCAAAGGGTGTCTTGTGTAAGGTTTTCAGTTGTTTGTGCTGCCTTCTCAGCAGGTGGATGCTCAAAAGAACCCAATGTGGTTTGATTGTGGAGGTGAAGAAGGTCAAGACAAAGCTGAACGTGGCAAGGGGTACAAAGGATAAAGGAAAGGCTTCTCCAGGTAAAAGGGAGGTCAAAGAAGGTGCTGGAAAACAGGTAACAATGGACAAGGAGAAGGCTGAGCAACTTCTTTGCCTCAGTCTTCACTGGCAACCTCTCTTTCCACACCTCTCAAGTGGAGGGACAGCAGGATGGGGACTGGGGGAGCAAAGTCCCTCCCACAGGTGAACATCAGGTTTGTGACCACCTGAGGGGCGTGAATGTACATAAGACTCTGGGACCTGATGAGATGCATCCCAGAGTCCTGAGGGAATTGGCTGATGGAATCACCAAGCCACTCTCCATGATATTTGAAAAGCCATGGCAGTCAGCTGAAGTCTCAGGTGACGGGAAAAAGGGAAACACTGTCCCTGTCATTTAAAAGGGTAGAAAGGAGGACCCTGGGAACTCCTGCCCTTTCAGCCCTCACCTCAGTGTGTGGGAAGATCATGGAACAGACCCTTCTGGAAGCTCTGCTGAGGCACAGGGAGGTGATTTGGGACAGCCAGCACGGCTTCACCAAGGGCGAGTCCTGCCTGACCCACCCAGTGGCCTTCCATGGTGGAGTGACTCCATCAGTGGACAAGGGAAGGGCTACAGATGTCATTGATCTGGACTTCTGCAGAGCCTTGACATGGTGCACATGAACACCCTTCTCTCTAAACTGGAGAGAGATGGAGCCACCATTCTGTGATTCCATTCTGTGGTTCTAAGCTGAGACCTCGTGGGTTCCATGCACGTCCCATACACAGGATAAAGCACCACTGACCTGCCACCCTGGCAAATATCTCTCCCTGCTTCCTGCACCATTAGTCTGTGCTTGGGATTAACTAGAAAAATATCTGGAGGGCCTTCCTGTTATTTCTAGTTGTCAGATTTTGATGGAAGTGGGCAGTTCAAGAAATGCACGTGCTTAAAGCCAGAAGCCTGTAAAACCAAACGCTGCAGAAAGTTCCCAAGCCTTGAAGAAGAAAGTTTGATTTGGAAAGAGTTTTGACAAGGAGGTTCAACTGATTCTTGCCAGGAAAAAAAAAAAGAAAAAAGAAAAAAAGCATTCCTGTGGTGCAGATTTCACATGGAAAGCGATGAGGGCACCTGAGGGGCCTGGCCCTGGAGCAGCTCTGATGCTCACAGGGTGCTGAGTTGTTCATATCCAAGAAGCAACCCCTTGCCTCTTGTTGGCCAAGTCATATTCTGAACCTGAGATTTGCTGCTTAAGGCAGATTTCAGCCAAACCCCTCTCTCTGAGAGCTTGCACCAGATTTGGCGACAAGCACCTTCAGCCAAAACCAAAGGAAGAGCTAAAATGTTCCATTTGGAAGTGAAATGCTCCAAATCTTCACTTGACAAAGATTTTTAAGTGTTACGTTTATTTCCATTTATGATTCTTTTAACGAAATCATTTCAGGTTGGGCAAAATGACCCAAATCGATTTTTCTTTCTGGTATTTCATTTCAGAGCAGCTCAAATCCAATTATCTGAGAAAGGATTTGTTTAATACACTGAAACAGAACCCACACTCTCAGAGTTCTCTTTTGTGTCACAAGATGGGCCATAATAACCCCTCTCCCAGGTAAACATCTGTAATTCACATCAGCACTAACAAAATTAGTGTCTTGCTGTCTCTGCATAACCCATCCACATCTCAGCAATTCTTCCTGCCTGTAAAAAAGTTACCAGCCTCAAAACTTCACTATTTATCCTCCTCACTTGTTAGTAGGAACATGATGGTCTTGGCACAAAGAGCAGGACTCAAACCTCTGGGGACAGTCTGAGATCTCAAGACATCTCCCCGAGGCCAGGCAGAGGCATTGTGGTGGGCTGGAGCTGTGAGCCCAGTTTGTGTCAGGAATCCCTTCAAGTTCACATTATTCATGAGCAGAACGTTCACAGAAAGGAGGGAGCAGAGTGTGTCAGGCTGTGGGACTCCACAGGCCATTTCAGTAATGTGTTCTGACATGGTGAATACATTGTCCTGCTCCTTCTCCAGGGTGCTCTTCCTGTGCTCAACAACTCGCTCTTGAACTCCATTGTTTTAGCATCATCTTGGTCAAAACACCCCTCGTGCCTGAGCTTTTGGATAACATTTCCTAGTGATCCCTTAGCCCCCAAAACTGCTGCATTTATTTTCCTTTGTGTTTCTGCAGCTGCTGCCTCCTGGATCTGTGGTGATTTGCTGTCTCACAGGCCTGCTGGGGTCTCTTGGCACAGGTAAGTTCAGAGGAACAACCAACCATGACATTTTCAGCAGTCCATACTCCTCACTCAGTGCAGCCCTCTGACAGCTCTCGGGGCACACACTCATCCCAAATGGATGTGCTTTCCTGGGATGCTCTCCTGGAGCTCTGGTGAGGCACAGCTTCAGACCTTGGGTTCACTGAGGTCCAGTCCTGGTCAGGCAAGGAGAGCAACATAATCAGGGCAAAATGGATGAACTTCCTTCCCAAAGCCACTCACAGCTGTCCAGCTGGTGGGTCCTGCATGGCATCACCCAGATTCCCATGAGGACCTTTCAGCAGAGATGGAGGAACATCTGTACAGGGGCTGCAGCTGGAGTTTCCTCTTGCACCCACCAGAAATGTTCTGTCCCATGGTCTGGCATCCCCCATTTGTCCAGTGTCTTTGTCAGGTCATTTAACACCTGAATCCACCAGCAAAATGAGAGCAAGGTCACCTGAGCCCTGGTTAGCCTGGACTATGGATCAACACAGCCATGCTGCCCTCCCTGACACTCTCCTGCTCTCAGCTGGACCCGGCTTTGGGAGTCAGGATTAAATATTTCCCCATTGGCATTAGTACCACTGGAGGCACCCACGACTGGAGGCACCCAAGGAGGTGCACTGATGATCCCCCCTGAACTTTGCACAGCACAGGACTCTGTCTCTGTATCTCCTGTGGATGGAGAGGGAGGTGGGCAGCTCAGGTGATCCCAGTCCAACCCCTCCCTGCAGAGGGGCTGCTCCTGGCAGAGCTGGGTTTTCGGCAGAAATCCCCCATCACTCCCTGGAATGACACGAGGGTTTGGGAAGGCACATCTGGAGTTTTGTTATGTTCTAAATCAAGGCCATGGCACGTGTGTAAAGCTGAGATTTCAGAGCCATTCGGACAGCCAATATATGTGGCAGTTGTTTATGCAGAGGAGTGACTGCTGAAACGAGGTCTGGAATGATTTGTTTTATTTTTTAAATCCTTTTCTCTGAATTCATGTGGTATTTATGCAGCTACGAGGGATAACCCAGCAGAATTCCCTGAGATGGGCCATCTTGCTGCAGGAAAGTTGCTCTGCAAATTGCCCACTGAAGGCAGAACCCCCCTGGGTTTTGTGCCAGCAAGGTTGCTCCTCCATGCTCTGCAGGACCCAAGAAGAGGATGCAAAGGGACTGGAATATTTTGAGGCAGAATTCTGGTAATTCAGTCCCTTCAGCAATAAAATGACAAATTTGCAGGGTGAGCTGGCCACAGTCCATTCCCTAATGTCACCTCAGTTATTCTGTGTGTCCTGCAGTGACAGGAGCATTTTTGTGGTTGTGTTAAAAGCTGAGCAGCTCAAGATGATGTGCTAGAACCCGATCACCCTCTCTAGGAAGACACCTCAACTCACGTGTCTGCTGTTTGTCTTCAAGGAACACAAGTTGGGGTTGAGGGAGATTGTGGAGATTGTTCTAGTGAGAGCACACATCTGGAAACTGCCTGGAGGCACCTGCTTTTCTGGCAGGCCATGCTTAATGGCATTTACTGTGCTCTCCTTTTGAGAAGAAACAACTGAGAGTGGCACCAATCAGCCCCATTTCTGCTTTCCAGAGTCTGGCCCTGTGTTTGTGCCAGTGACGCTGCAGAAACCAGGACAAGCTCTGGGTTCCACCAGCGTGATCCTTACACACCTGGGGAGGGAGTGTCACTGCAAGGACAAGTGCAGCCATGAAATCAGGAGGCAAATGAGCAGTAATACAGTTTAATAATCCTGGGTGCTTGTCCCCACCACCCCAACTTGTGTTTCCTTCCGTAGCAATAGCAGCCACTCCTGTAGGATTGCTTTGCTCTCTCTGCTGCCTTTATGTCTTAGAGTGGAAAACCCACGGAGTGTGAACCACTGTCAAGGCTAAACTGGTGGTAGAGAAAAAAACCTGTTTTATTTTTAAAGCTGGCAGATCCAGTGCAATAACTATTGCTGGGTGACATCCTGGGAGCAGGGAGATGTTCCACTGGCCAAGGCACTCACCTGCTGATGTGCAGGAGACTGAGTGTCCAGGGTGGGCTGGTCAGAAATGTCCTTTCTGTAACAGCCTCCACTTCCACAACATGCCTGGATCTCACTCTGTGGGTGTTAACAAACAGAAAATTCAGGAGGTAAAGGCCACTGCCCCTGTTTTAAGCTGAAGCCATAAAAGCCAACCCAAGCCCACATCAGCCAGTCCCAGAGACAGAAATTCCCTGTCCTCCTTTTTGTGCTCGCCTCGGGAATACCATTCACTGTGCGAAAGTGTGTGATTATTTCTGGAAAGAAAAGCTATTGAGGACTCGGTGCCAGTGTTGGCTTCATTACAAATGCAGAGAGGAAACTGTCAAATAACTGGTTGTGTTTTCAGATGTACCACATGTGACTGGGGCCGTGTTAGAAAACATGATCCATCCCATGTAAATCACGAACCGCCGAACAAAAGTCCTATTTGTAAATTTGAATATTGGCAGCCAGCTTTCGAACTCTCCGGCTTGAAAATAGTTCTGTGATGCTTTGAGCAAGCACAGAAACACAGTGGGACTCCGCCAGGTTGCCTGACCTTTGCCAAGTTTCAACTCCAACCCTCTCTGCCTGTATAAACCAGGAGAAAAAGTGGAGTAAGGACCCCCAAATTTGGCCTGGCACACAAATGAAGCCAAAACCTGGCTCCAGGGAAATTTCTTCCCAACAATATCATTTGTCAGACTGACCGTACACTGTAATTCTACGAGGTGCTCAATCATTTTTGTTAATCATTCCAGTTGATTTGTCCCTCTTGGGAACACACAATAAAGAGGAATCCCATGAGTGAATTGAATCTCAGATTTATTTTTTTTTATGCAGGTTTTCAAAACCTCATAACTTGTTAGGACTTCTTTTGTGGGCAAAAGGCTTAAACAGAAAGGCTTCAAGCCAGAATGCAACGTCCTGAGATAGCAGGACATCTAAGGAAACTGCATTTCTAAGTGATCTGAGAGAACACAAACTGGGAGCTCAAACTGAAAGAGGGGAAAATTAGGTCAGATATGTGGAAAAATTATTTCCTGGGAGGGTGGGCAGGCCCTGGCACAGGGTGCCCAGAGAAGCTGTGGCTGCCCCAGCCCTGGAAGTGTCCAAGGCCAGGCTGGACAGGGCTTGGAGCCACCTGGGCTGGTGGAAGGTGTCCCTGCCCATGGCAGGGGGTGGAACAAAATGATCTTTAAAGTCCCTTCCAACCCAAACCATTCTGTGTTTCTGTGACTCTGTGATTGGAATGCAGCTATTTCCTCACCAACCTTCCATTGCAGGTGTATCAGAAAGGTTTGGGTTTACTCCAGAGAGGAACAAAAGTGAATTTTTATTCTTCAAGAAGTTCTCATCCTCTGGGCAGAGCTCCTCATCAGGAGGGAGATTAATATGGGCAAGCCAGCACCGAGCCATGAAAGCATCACATCCCAGCTCCTGGGATGAAAGGGATCCTTCCCCAACACAGAACCACTTTCTAAAAATACAACTGAAGTAGAGATCAGAGCTTTTGTCAGAGGGGCTTGTGATCTGGGGTTCAGATTGCAGTGGCAAAGGTGGGAGAGTGATGGGTCGTCACCCAAATTGGACCTTGTGTGTGAACTTAAGCAAGTTGCTTTATCTCTCCATGCTAGTGTTTGTGGAGGATGCATGGGAACCTTGGAGGGTGCTAAAGGCAGCTTTTTATATGCAAAGCCCATTTATTCCAAAGTTCAAATTATCTAACTGTGGAGATTTGTATGGAGAATAACTTCTTAGATTGTTGCTGAGAGGTTGAAAATAAATGGGCATGTATTTTTAATTGAGAATGCTGAGAAATACAAGAAAAAGTGTGGGGGGAAAGGAATTGAGCAAGAAAATTAGGCTAATAATAAAAGAAATAATGAATCCAGGAAGCAGCAGGGCATGAACTTCAACCATGAGGGGGTTATTTCCAAAATGCACCCAGGGGCTCCAGTGACCCTTGCTGGAAAAAGCCAATTTTCTTCAGTGTGTGGTAGGGCTGGGCTTGAAACCTTGAGTCCCCCAGATTTGTTCCCTTTCAGTCATCATTTCTGCTGTTTCTCTGATTTTGAGTTTATCTAGGCCAGATTGGAGAGCTCTTGATTAATGCAGTAATTAAAAATCAATCTTGAAATATCTTAAGCTGACTTGACAGGCTTTTTATTTAACAACCTGCTTAACTAGATCATTGAGTGAGTTCTCTGCTCGAAGTTTTTTATCCCTTCCCCTGGAGCACGTGAGGATGGCCAAGCCCAGGGTGCAGGACGTGGGGAGCCCACGGTTCGTTCTCTCCTGGTAATGCCTCGACCCCCAGATGACAAAGCGCGTATTCATTTTATATTATAGCAATTCTTTTTATTGTCAGGCTTTGATGCTGCCAGGATAAATATTTAGTTCCTGGTAAAGCTGCCAAGACCTGGAGGCAAGTGTGCTTTTATGTCTTTGTGCGTGTGCCATACAGAGTTTGGGTAATAAATGTGGGTTTATTCTACTACTGCGGGGAAAGTGGCAATGGTGGCCCCAGCGAGGCAGCCAGAACGCCCCTTCTCAGCTGGTGTCAGTGCCAGCCTTCCCCTCTCAAGTGGGTAAGGGTTTACCTGATGTTGTGAAGCCCCACAAGGCACGGAGAAACCATTCCCAAAAAATCCCCCACTACTCACTTGGAGATAAAGCCGAGCTGAGTAACTGAGCTTTTCATCCGACATGAAAAGACCAGAAGCTACATTTGAGACAAAAGCAAAAAAGTTTAACAAGTTACATTGATCAAAGAGTTTTCAAAGGAACATTCAATTATATCTGCAACACCTAAATGGAAGGGTTGTTCCTCCACTTATTTATTTTGCGATAAAGAGGGTTATTAGGTCTTGTTATCTGCCTTCACTTTAATGCATTCTGCTGAAACCCTCAGCAAAAAAAGCGAGCTTTGTGAACAACAAAGTGACAAGTGAAAAAGAAAGATTAAAATTAGTTCAAGGATAAAAAAGAGCGTATATTTTACAGTCAAAATCTCCTGGTGTAAGCATGGATGCATTCAAATGAAGAGAACAGATCTTGATTACGAAGCAACTCCGCCTTGCTGCTCCGAGTGCCTGGCTGTGATCTTGCAGCAGACGACTTGAAATGGCTTCAGAACTCTGAATCTGGGGGGGGAAAAACCCCAGACCATGCAAAAAGAGCTTACTGCTTCTGGATTCATCACGTGCATCGGGTGAAAAATGAGAAGGCTGCGCATGCTGGAACCAAATTGGCAGGGGGAAACTGGGAATTGCAGACTTGGGAAGCTGAGATTTTGCTATCCAGGAAGATGCTGTATCCAGATGCCAGGTTATGGTTTAAGGTTACTGAGCATTTGTGGGGAGAAGGCTCTCAAGTTTTACAGCCCTTGGTCATAGTCCTTTTCCTGCCTCCAACTGTATCTTTTTTCCTTGGACTCATCTTATTAATCATTTTTTTTCTTTACTCTTAGAGCCTGATGCAAAGCCCGGTGAAATCAATGGAAAATTTTCTGTGGACTTAGCTGATCTGTGGTTTAGTCTTTGAGTTAGAAGATGCTTGCATGTTTTGCTGATACAAATGTCAAAGAAACCCCTTCCTTAAATCGATGCATGAATTTTAAGCTCATTCTTTGTCTCCTTCCTTTGAAGCCTGAAAAGGAAAAAATCCTCTTACTCCAAACTGGAGAGTTCTTATTGTGCTTTTCAGAGCCAAGTCTTCTCACACAACAGGGTTTGGAGCAGTGGCACAAGCACACACAGCATTGCCATGGCTGTCTCCTTCCAGCCCTGTGGTTTCCTTGGGCTGCTCCAGGTGCTGGAGCATGTCTAGGGAAGGACAACAGAGCTACTGAAGGGGCTGGAGCACAAGTTATCCAGTGGAGGTTTATATTGGATATCAGGGAAAACTTCTTCACTGAAACAGTGGTCAGGCATTGGAAGGGGCTGCCCAGGGCAGTGGTGGAATCACCATCCCTGGAAGTGCTCAAAAATGCCTAAATGTGGCATTTGGGGACAGTGCTGGGCCAATGGTTGGATTCAATCATCTTAGAGATCTTTTCCAACCTAAATGATTCCTTGATTCTTTCTTGAAGGCTGAAATCCAGCAGTCCTTGGTGCTGCTCCTCTGCCATTGCCAGTGGTGCCGAAGCATCCAAGATGTTCACAGAGCCTCTGCTGCTGTCCTTTTGGGATGAAACATCCCACAGGGCATAAATCCTGGCTTGCTCTTGTTTCTGGTGCTAGGAGGGGACAGCAGGTTCCTCGTGACAAAGTGTTCCTCCAAAGCTCTACCACAATTCAGGGAGCAGGAGAACTCTCCCCAGGCCATGTGGTCCTCTGTCTCTGAGGACACTGCATCCTGCAAGAGGATAAACAAGCTCTCATGATCTGGACTGTCCTCTCAGCTCTCCAGAGGCCATGGAAGGTGGAAATATTGTCCTTCAGATCACACAAAGTAACAGCAACACGTTTGTTGTCGTCAGCATGAGCTGGGGAGGGAATGGCATTGAGGAAAGGGGAATAATGGCTGGATAACAGGGAGAAAGTGCTGCTCCCTGCAGTGATAGTTGCACCTGATTTAGCTACTGAAAGAAGAAGGAGAAGCCACGAAGACATTAAACCTCTTATCATCCTGACGGAGTGAAATTGGAAAGAAAAAAAACCCCGGTTATTTGGCAGCAAATGGGTTTATTAACTTCTAAAATGGTGTGTGTTTGGATGTGATAGGGAAAGCAGCATTCGTCAGTGCCCGCCGCATCAAAAGACAAATTAATCCTTTGAAGAAACGTAGCTTTTAAAAATCTCCCTCGTTAAACCATCTCTCAGCAGGCTGAGCTGCAGAGCTGGGCTGTGCTGCAGGAGGACCCACGGGTGACACAGGGCCAGGTGTGGCTGCTCTCCTGTGGGAGGCTTCTCTGGCTGAGCCTCACAAACCACGCTGCAGGAGCTGCTTTTGGGCCATGTTTTCCCTTCCAAGCCTTGCCTGCCACGGCACCCACCAGGCTGATGGAGTAGAGCCTTGCTGAGGTGGCACGAGGAACTTGGTGGCATCTTCCCACCCCAACACCTCCCCATCACAGTCCAACCAGGCTTCTGCCACCCTCTGCCATCAGCAGCTGGTCACAAATCACTGTTGGTGACTTTGCAAATACTCTCTGACAAACTTCAGTGAGCCACGTGTTGCAAAAGGATCTCCATTTCCTCCACGAGAGGAATATAATTTTCTCTCCTGGAAACCAGTGTTCTGCTTTTGGCTTTTTTTAGCTAGGATGCTCTGGTTTTCCAATCTGCTGCTTCCTGTGGGATGCCTTCTCCCCTCTGGAGCTCTCCTCTCAAAGGCAGCCTTTGAGCCACAGCACCACAACACCCCGTTTCACACTAAAAGTGAAATACGTGAGTGGCATCTCTCCAGATGGGAAAGTAACATCAGATATTGTGTTAACAGGAACGAGGCAGAAACAGGAGACTTTGCTGCCTACTTTCTCTCGCCTCCTGGAGAGCTCACGGATACTTCAGGCGTCTTTCTCTGTGCTTATTGAGCTCCTCAGGTGTCTCAACAGCTGCACTTTGTCTAATGAAGAGCAGTAACAGATAATTCTAAGATCTCCACACCCCAAACTGAGCTCATGGAACCACTCCCTAGCTGGCAGGTAAGCCAGCCAAACACCTGTGACATCCTGGGGTATCTCCACAGCATATCAGATTTGCTGTGATTCCTGGTTGCTTCAGGTTATCCACACATCTTTTAAATCCCTCCAGGGAGGGTGACTCCACCTCTTCCCTGGGCAGCCTGTTCCATTTTGGTTGACTATCCTTTTGGTGAAGATGTTCTTCTTAATAGCCAATCTAAACCTGCCCTGGTGCAACTTGAGGCTGTCTCCTGTCCTGTTGCTTTGCTCCTCGGGAGCAGAGAAGTGCCCCAAAGCCTTTGGTGATGCTGGGATACCCCATGGAGGGAGTGGGGAGCAGATTCCCTGCTGGGGACACGGCTCCTCTGCCCGGACAGACCCAGAGCACCCTGTTACAGCTTGGGGTGTCCTCACCCTTTGTTTGGCTCTATCTGACATTTGTTCCCAAGTAGCACTCTGGTTTCAGGTGATGAACAAGCAGCTGTCTGTCCAAAGGGCCAGCAGTGAGGGCAAAGATAGTTCTGCGTTGTCTTTTCAGCCCCAGCTCTGAAGCTTGGCAAGGATGAAAATATTCATCACTCATCAGCTCAGCTCCCCTTTGGGGTGGAGGGCAGGCAGTGACTCCTCTTCCCATTTTACAAGTGTGGACAGGAGGCACAGGGAAGGGGAAAGGCAGAATTATATCCCAATCCCATGAATTCCAGGCTTCAACTTCCAGACAGCTTTGCCATGCATGGATAACAGGACAAGACCACCCTTCTAGAAGAACTGCTGGGAGACACAAATCAATCAGATCTCTTAAGATAAGGTTGCCAACACATTAAATCAGTTTTCCTCCATTTTTGGGGTGGCCTGTTAAATGAGGTCAAAACTGAAGCTTGTCCCCTTCCCCTGTGTGCCCCTTACTATGCATTGGGATGTACAGTAAAAAGGAACCAATCCCCAGGGTTAGTGTCTCCAGCCTGGAAAGCCTTGCAGCAAGTCCAGGCCTGGCAGTGCCAGGGGACATTTGGCCACCACATTTTCCCTGGGCACATCCAGGCACACACACACACGGTCCTGCAGGAGCTCGGCAAAGTGTCTGGTTTCTGGGGTTTGAAATATTTTTCCCCCGCTGCCAAGGAAAGGAAGAAAACAGCCCTTTGAAGAGGCTCTGAAACCCAAGAGGGGAACATTCACTTTAAAGTACAATAATGTTTAGGTTACAGACCCTAATCCCCGAGCCCTGTCCCAGCAGGGTGTCTCAGGGAAAGGGGCTTTTGGAGCAGGGCTGGTTGTGAGTGTGACGCACTCAAAGGGCTCCCAGGGAAAGGCTCTCACATTTTTTCCTACAAAGATATTTAAAAAAGCAAGAGCGAGATGGGCCGGGTGGGAAATCCATCCTAACAGATGTGTAATATCATTAAAGCTGACTCGAATATAATCTAAGCCGTAGTTTGGTGTATTAATGCTTTGTTTATCTTTAAGCACAGATGGATATTTTTATTAGCATTACTTTGTTGATGCAGCTTCTAGAAAGGTTAGTCCGGAGGGCAGATGTCTGTGTATAGACAGAGTGTTCATGCTGGGGTGACTAATCAGAAAGGTGCAGCTTTTCCATGAAATTTCAATTAGAAAATGAAACCTTGTAAGCACAGGCAACCAGGATCTCCTGCTTAGTCCACATGGCCAATTAGGATGAGTCACAAAAGTCCTTCCTCTCCAAATCCATGCTCTGGATTGGGTGTCCTGGTCATCCTGGTGCCCTCCAGGGATTAGCTCCGTCCATGACCATGGTGAGAGGGGGCTGGCAGTGAAATTGGGGACTGCAGGTGCTGCTGAGCCAGGGAGGGACAGCAGATACTGGCAGTGGGATGGCTGTCTGGTCTCTTGGCTGGCTGCCTGATTGGGACCTGTGGTTTTAGGGAAGAACTCTGCTGATGTGTGTGATGGGGCTGGGACTGCACAGGGACAAAGGGACTTGGTTGAATGTTCACACCGGAAAGAAACAGCGGAACTGCTCTTAATTGTAGGCAAAATGGTTTTCTCTATTCACTGGTCTCTCCTGGAAATAGAATTCAAAATAAAATCTGTTGAAGACACTTGTATGAGATCCAGACCCAGATTACTTGCCTGTGATGGAGTCCAGGCCCATTCCAGTCAATGGGAGGCTGCTCATTAAATTAGATCCTCAAGTGGGAGCCGGTACCACTTTCCTCAGAGATTTCATCCTCCCTGTCTGAAAGGATAACACGTGCTCAGGTCGGGGCAGTGGGAGATGCCCTGAGCTTGGGGATCCTCTCTCCAAGCCCTGAAGAAAGCCCCCTGTGCTGGTCCCACATGTTCCTCCCTCTGTCCTGCTGAGCACTGGGGTGATGGAGGAGCGCAAGCCTGACCTTGGTTACTCTTAGTGTGGCTTTCTCCTCTGCAGTGTCCCTGTGAAAATCAGTGGTGTAGAACCACCACATCTTCCCCTGTGAGCTGGGACAGGAGGCACTAACTCAGTCACAAGGGAAGGAAGAACTCTGAGCTCTGGTTGTGTCACTTTGTTGGCTGGAGGAAAAGGCAAAAACCTCAAGAGATTTCCCAGATTTTCCCTTTTATTTTACTGAGCAGAGGCCAAAATCAGTGAATCCTTGAGGCAGGACATCCTGAAAGGGGCTTTGGAATTTTCCCAACCTGAGGTGCTGCTTTAGCTCAGGAGGTATCAGAGCAACAACTCCTTGTAGCAGAGGGGAAGTCAAAGGGAAGCAGAGGGGAATCAGAGGGGAAGGAGAGGGGAATCAGAGGGGAAGGAGAGGGGAAGGAGAGCAGAAGCAGAGGGGAAGGAGATGAGAAGCACATTGCAGCCTTCCAACCACCTCCAAATCCCTCAGCAACCAAAAGCAAAGCTGTGTCTGGGCTGAGCTGCAGAACAAAAGGCACAACTCCCCAGAACACACCAACAACCAAGAAACAGGCAATGGTGTTTGGCTTTCAAGAAGAAATTGTTTCTCCCTCCCCTCTTCCTGATGCAGCTGCATCCCTGGCTGACTGGGGCTCTCCCAAATCACACAGCACTGGGGCAAGGTCAGCCTTCTCCTTGCTCCTGGCTTGAGTCCACTGCAGCAGGGCCTGCCTGGGAGAAGCACCCTGTTCCTAAGAGAATATAATAATCGTGGGATTATTATCATCCAGGAAGGAAGGGATGAAAATGTCCTTTTCCCAGGGATTTTCACTTCTCCAGCCTTCCTTCCCTGCAGGTCAGCCTGTCAGTCATGTAACTCTCCCACTGCAGTTCCCAAGAGGCAAAATTTCAAATAAAAAGGATGTTCAGGCACCCCAACTGGCTTTCAGCAGGGCAGAGCAGGATGAGGGAAGCAGGAAAGGACTGCCCTGATCAAGGCACCCTGGGGTGCCCGGGGTCCCCCTTTTTGGCTGCACAAATAGTGAGAAAGAGGAAAGATGTGTCTGTCCAAAAGAGGCAGAGGCACAGAAAAAATCTCATTTAAACTATTGCAGAGGTGCTGTCGTGGCTCCATAGCCCAGTTATTGTTTGACTTTGGGATTTATTTGGTTATTCAGGGAGAGTTTGGAGCATCTCCATCCCTGGCAGGTCGTGAATGGAGAGCTCAAACGGAGCTGAGAGCCACAATTAAGTCTGTTACTTTGTTTCCAAGATGAAGTTAATTGGAATTGGTCCTTGAAGATAAGGCTCACTCAAGATTCTTATTTGCAACCTGTCAGCAGGTTGTTGCCTTGATCCAAAAACCATGGGAAAAATGGGAAAAAAAAACCCAGCGGATTGAGGAAGTTTTAAAAAGGAGAGAAAAAGATGTGGAGGGGGAACCTCTAGTCCTGCCCCATGAGGAGGAGGTCCTACAGCCCACCTTGTGCTGGTGTGGTTGATTCACAGGCAGCCTCAGCCCAGAGGAGAGGAGATGTGCAGATGTAGATTTACCCCTCTCACTTCAAATTTTATTCTAATCTCTCTCATTTAACTGGCCTATGAGGAGCACAGAGACTGCTTTTCAGGCATCACCCCATGAAAGGCAGAGGCAGAGTTGCTTTTTCAGTATCTCATTATACTGAGAGTATTTCCTCCTAGCTTTTCCTATCTTTGAATGATCTCTAGAGGCAGAGTTAGCACCTTTCTTTAGTAGGGTGTTTTGGGGCTGGGTTTTTTCCTTCTCTTTCATAGCTGCCTCAAAGCAGGCTGGCTTTATTTCTAAAGTCCCAGATTCCTCCCCTTCCCAAAATCCTCTGAAAAGTCTGGTGCTTAAGTGGAGGCAGCTGTTTGGGTTATTTTCTTTCACCCGTGTGAACATTCACAGCATCATAATCCCTTTTACAGAAAAACCAGAGCAATCTCAAACACGTACCGGGAGCTACAAATAGAAGCTCATTTCTGCTGCCTTATCACAACTTTCTTCACTGCTTGTGACTAAATAAGACTGATTTTGAATATGTGGTCCAAAATTAGTGGCTGAAACCTCCACTTGGAGGAAAAGAAGGAATCCTGGTGTTTCTGGCTAGAAATGAACCACCTACAGCAAAAGCAGCACTGCTCACTCGAGCCTGCAGACAGCCTAGACCCACAGCTCATGGGGAAGTGGAAAGTCTCATTTATTTCAGCTCTGAAGCCTTAAGATGATATTTTAAGGAGTAATTTTACAGCTGGTCAGTGTTAGTTTGTTATGCTGCCAACTGCAAGTAAGTAATTGTTGACCAATGTAGAGAAGCTGGAAGATCCCAGCCCTGGAGCAAAGCTAATTCTCCTGCACACACACAGTGTCACAGTAACACAAAGGTGCATCACTCCTTCTGGAGGCAAAAGTGCTTAGTTTTGGATGCCTTTCTTCTCCTGGTAATTTCCTGCTCAGCCCCCCAAGCATGGGCAACCAGCACTATTTCACCAGAGGAGGCTGTTTGAAGGCACAGAATTCCATCTCCTCCTTCCTCCCCTGCTGTCTCCTGCCATTAACAGGTGGCAAATGAAGCCAGTGTCACTCATATGTTTTGCATCAGTTTGCATCATCCCCTACAAAGCTCTTACAAATGAATCTGTCAAGCCTTGCTGGCACCTTTCAGGATAAATGATGCAAATCGGGGGCCGTGCGAGGCAGGCTGTGCCCACAGCGCCATCCACGAGTGCCTCCAGCCCAGGAATGTCTTTGCAAACATCTGTTGTAGTTTGAGGAGAGATGGCAGAAGGGGGAGGGGGGAAATCCCCAGTAATGGATGTTTTTGAAGTTTGGGGAAGCTCGGTGGGAGAGAGGAAGTGGCTTGGGGAAAATCAATGAGAATATTTTGCCTGGCAGTCACTCATCAGTCGAGTCAGGTGATTATTAATTATCTCCAAGCATTCACACAAGTTGTTAGTTTGCTGGGTAGGTGGGTCCTGTGCTTAGTCATCTTGGCATTTTTCAAGATGAATGAAGAATTACCCGGGATGTAAGGCCAGGAGTGAGAAAGATAAATAACACCAAGGAGCTGATCGCTGCCCGTCTGTTATCAAATTTCATTAGTTCTGACAGCCTGTACATAAGCAATGAAGGAATGCTAACTGCACTGCCTCTCTGCCTGCTTCCATGTTTCACTCATAGTCCTCAGCTCAGAGAAAGAGGTGGCCAGACAAGCCTTGAGGATGAAAGGAGGTGCTGGACTGTTCCTTGGATCAGGATGATGCTTAGGACAGGGGTAGCAAAGGGTTACATTTATTAGTTACTTTGCCCAGAGCATTTTTCCCTGGGCACAACTGGAAGTGATAGATGTTGATCTGTGCAGGTATCCCAGGGGATGCCTTTCCTCACCATCCTGCAGGGGAGCAAACGGGCTGAGAAGACTGTTTATCATCTCAAAGCCAGATCGTTTGCTGGGGTGACACCGCCTCCAATCTGAAAATAGAGTCAGAGAGAAGGCAATGAGGATCCCAGCCATGCCCACGTTTGGTGGTGGTGTATTTCTATGTCCTTGGTCCATGCAGAAGGACCTGTGCTGAAGCCATGGCCTGTGTCATCTCTGCTTCAGCTCCAAACTAACAAGAGACCTCAAGACTTCCCTGAAATATCCATCAGCCCCTGCCATGGGCTCTCAGAACTGCTCTTCATCTGGGGGCAGAGAGGGTTCTCCCACCTGCAGCTGTACCCTAAAGCTGCTGCTGCTGCCCTTTCATCTCTTTAGTCCCCAGAAATTAAAATAAATACTACTAGGTTTATAATAACGACATGGAATGGGATGTTTGGATCATATTAATTGCTCAGGCTGTTGCAATACAGGTTCACAAATGTGTGTTTCCCCAGTGCCTGGCTCAGCCTCCCTGTGCACATTCAAACAGATGTGACCTTGATGAGCACAGATATGGGGGGCTCGAGGAGAGCTCACAAGACAAATGAATGTGCTCCGGCAGATTTATGAGAACTTATTCCTCAGAGTAGAAAAGTCTATCTACTTTCACCTAAGTGCTCCTCCAAAAGTGACTTTTCCTGTGTACAAAACACGAGCAATCTGCAGAGCTGGTGACAGTGTCAAGAGGTCTTTAAGGAAAAATGTTTCCATGGGGCTGGAGCAAAGTGGAAACAGAGGTGTGATTCATGCAGAACAAGGTGTTCTCATTCATTTATAGCAGTTTGCTCGCCCTGTAAATGATATCCTGCTCAGACAATGGGGGCACTTTCTTTTAATCTGTCCCTGCATCAGAAGAGATCTTGGACCTCTTCCTGTGCAACTGAGACTCTTTCATTTCGTGTCACCTTCCATCATGCCAAGAAAACCCACAGGTTGAAAGGGGTGTCTGTAAACACGTGTTTAGTGAAACTGCTGGTAAACCAGCCCCTGAGTCATCCCCTCCCGCAGGTCTGTGTTTCAATTCTTCCCACTCTCAGGCAATAACACCAGGCTTTCACTAGTTCCTGATGGAAGCAGGGGCTAGAAACCCAAAGAATGTGGGTATGTGTGAGGGAGGGCAAGATAGGAGGTCTGTTTGGGGCTGGGAAGAAAATGCTTTGCCTCTTTCACCTCCTGAAAAGAAAGAGCTGAAGTAAATCAGTAAATACTAATGACAGATAGGCCTAAGAACAAGAAGCTTGTTGGCATGTTTGAAGCTCTAATTGGCCTCACTGCTGCTGGCATGTGGGTTTTCCAGGAACCCACCTGGTCCCAAGGGTCTGGAGATACCCTCATGGAGCTATGAAGGTCCAAGGGCTGAACAGGATGTGTTCTTCTGCCACATGTCCCCTGGAGTTCCTGTCTCTGGGAGCCTCCTGGAGCAGCATCTCACAACTTCAGATCCCATCTCCTGGATTCTAATCCAGGTTGGTACATCCTCCTCATGGTCAGTATTGATGTGGTCTCATAAACATCAAGGAATCATTATGATCATCCAGGACTTCTCTGGACTCCTTCCTGTTTGAACCACAGCATGGAAACGCATCCCATCTGGACCTCAGAAAGTCTGGTGACGGAAAAATCTACCTTAATTTTTGAAAATTCTTCCAATAGTTAATTACAGTCACTGCTGGACATTAAAAAACAAGAAGAATGCATCTTGGGTTTAGTCCACATTTTTTCAGTTTCAGCTTTCAGACCTTCTGAGGAGAGCATTGATAAATGGCTCAGGAAAACTGTGGTTGAGTAGGTTTTCCACCACTACCAGGACAGAGAGGTTGAATCGAGTCATGTTGGTCAGGTAACCCCCACTTGAGAGGCCTAATTAGGATGATAGATGGGGTCATGAAAGGTTAAGTCTCTGCAGGAGGAGGTAGTGCTCCTGGAGAGGGAAGAGGGCATTTCCTGGCTTGTGGGGCTCTGACACACAGCTCTGGATGGAGGGTAGCTGAGACGTGGTTGTCATGAGAGAAGGGGTGAAAATTGGCCATCTCAGTGATGAGACACAGCCAGGGCTTGTGCTGATGTGCTGTGTGTGAGGAGAGAGAGGAGTGGGGGTGACTGGGCTGGGATTCAGGGAATGGGGCTGCCTTTCCAGGGTGCCTCTGCTCCTATTCCATGGTGAGCCCTGCCTGCAGCTGCTGAGTGAAGGTGTTGCTATCTCAGCACTTGAAAGCAGAGGAGCTCCAGCCAAGAGCAGCTGAAGGACCAACTCTGCCTCCCATCCCAGCTGAGCCCTCCCAGGGACTCCAAGGGCTTCAGGCAGCACCAGAAAGGGATGTGAGAACACAGGGAGGGTCCTGGCTGTTGATCACAAGGATGTGGAGAACTCCCGAGGTTTGTAGACTGGAAATAAGACTGGAAAGAGCTGCACTGGTCTCATAAGGCAGGTGGGAGGGCCAGGTTCCCAGTGCACACCCACAGTACCTGAGCACTTGCCCTTGTTGGGCTCACCCCAACCTTGCTCTGCCAAGGCACAGTAACAAAGAGGTAAGAGCAGAAAGGGAACTTCTTGCACTTCCTCTTCAGTGCAAAATAGCCCTGGATCCCGTGATGATGCAGGTGTGGATTGTGCCTGCCGTGGCTGCTGTATCCAGGTGTTTCACAGCTGCACCGCAAGGGAAGTTCTTCCTAAATACTTCTGTAATTTGTGGCATACACATTGCCACTGTAACAGGTCCTTCTAAATCCTTGTTTTCCCTGTTCTTTACTGTAGTACCTCTGCCTGATATTAATTCACCCCACCCTTGTTTTGAATCCTGGGCAGTTCTCCACCACGTTATCCTTCTTCGGTGTAAAAACCAGCTGATTCTGACCACCACAACAAGCAGCCCAGCAAGAGTCAAAACTGGGTAGCAATTAGGCTGGGTAATTTCATGAGTTGCTCCTTTTTGTCTTTAAACTGAAAATCTTCCTAATTAAAGCTGTTCCACTCGTGAAGAATATTTACTCCCCAACAGGCTGCAAGTTCATCAAGTAGGGGTAGAGACACAGTCCTTCCTTGTGTTGCTGTGCCTTCCATTTGTGAAAGTTTAATTATCAACACAATCATTTGTCCAGTGTTGAAAAGCTGCGAGGAAAGAAAGAAAAGTCAATACATTTGACCTCACTTCTGGGAGAGAAACTCCTGGGAGTCATTACAAGTCAACTGTGGAAGTAGCAACACACTGATTTTAATGGATGAGTCTGAAACGAATTCTTTCCAAGAGCCAACATCCTTCTGTCCTTCAACCCACACCCGAAGGAGCAGGGAATGGAGGTTATCTTCCACAGCAAAAGTCCTCTGCTTCCTTGGGTATCTGAGGAGAGAGCAAAGGGATAAGTGGGAAATAATTGCTCAGACCTGCAGGGAAATGAAGTTCATCAGGATTTCCCCACAGTCGCAAAGGCAGCAGCAATATATTCAAATGTGGTCGAATGTGACACACTCATTTTTCTCACTTAGGTTGAGGTTCTGGAAAACATCTTGGAAAAGCACTTCAGCATGTGCTGACGCTTAAACCTGGGTGTGAACCCCAGGCAGGCTAGTGAAACTCAAGCACGTGCTTACAGATAAGCAGGGATCCACTCAAGTGTTGTCCTGATTAGGGCTTGAGTTTAAGTGGCTCCTTGAGCTGGAGCCTCTGGCTTTGAACAGGCTCTCCTATTCTTTGTGTGCTACACTGAGAGAACTAACTAAATAGTGGCTTGTTTTCTATAGCACTGACCAGAACCACCTCAAGCACCAGGGCAGCAGACACAGGCAGGAAAATTGACTCTGATCATCCCTGGGGTCATTTAACTAAAACACACATTTCAGTAGAGCCAAGTGTTCACCAGCGCTTTTCAACTCCCATGGTGTCAAAACAATTAGCAGATCACAGCAGCACCGAGTCACTGGTGCTCCAAGAAAAGCATCTGGCCAACACATGGAAATTTAACACAAGCACCAAAGAAACCCCCTCACTCACCATCCCCTGCCTGCAGGACAACACAGTCTGGATGATTCCCATATCACAGAATAGATTGTGCAACTCAACCTTTTGGAGAGAGATCACTGCAGAATCCAAATTATGTACTGATATCATAAACCTGCTTTTCATGTCTTATTCCTGTTAAAATTCATAGAATGTAGAATATTGGAAGGGACTCACAAAGATCATCAAGTCCAATTTATTTAACAAGTTGGGGGTTTTAGATTTAAGTTGGATATTAGAAGGAAATCCTTCCCTGGGAGGGTGGGCAGGCCCTGGCACAGGGTGCCCAGAGAAGCTGTGGCTGCCCCATCCCTGGAAGTGTCCAAGGCCAGGTTGGACGGGGCTTGGAGCAACCTGGGCTGGTGGAAGGTGTCCCTGCCCATGGCAGGGGGTGGAACGAGATGATCTTTACGGTTCTTCCAACCCAAACCATTCTATGATGTTTCTAAATCCAAGACCTCCTGTCCGTTTGCTGTTGGTTGCATCCCTCCCTTGGCAATTCCAATAAGTATAATTTGATACTAAAGGAACTAGCACTCTTGCAGGTTGGTGGATGAAATCATGGCTGTGAGAGTGTAAATATGCTACAACATGATAATGAGCCTGAGCATTTCAAAGGCACAGGCAGGGAAGCAGTCCCTGTGTGGATGAAAGTTAGCTTTGGCATGTGGTCATGCATCTGACATTATCCTATGGAAACATTAAAAATGGGGGTGTGGATGACACTAAGTGTGCTTTTAGGCTCTTTCCTTAGGGGGACTATGAAGCCCAAAGGTAGGAGGGTCAGTGTGTCTCCAGTTAACCTGCTTGTCCCTGTTGGGGGACCTGCAGTGGGTTCATCAGAGAGATCCAAGGGCTCCAGTGCTGCTGTACAGGGGAGTTGCCCTGGAGTCCCCTGTGTTTCCAGCAAGAAGTGTCAAGCTGGGCAAATGGCAGCACCAAATGCACTCTGTGGGTGGTTCTGGAAATGCTCTATCCCCAAATGAAAAGGAAAAGGTATCTCCATACTTTGCTGTACTGTGGATTTCTTCTGACGCTTGGATGATGTGCTACCATGAGTGGAGGGAGCCTCTGTGCCCACCTTGCATCAGCCCCTGGGTGGTTTCCCTTGTTGTCCCAATCTCCAAAAGGGACAAAAGGCTTTAAGTGACCTCCAGCATCTCCCACCAAGCCATTTACGAAAAAGCCCAACCAGAGAGCACATATTATGAGATATATCCCATAGAGCTGAGATCCAAATACTTCCCCATCAAGAACAGGACAGAGACGGATTGTCAGTTGATTACAGAAGTCCCATTCAGTCAAAAATGGATTTCATTAGTCAAATGCATTTTTGACATAGCTTCGGACCTGGCTGAAAATGTTCCTTCTTGTTTTATTATATGGCATTTATTAACACAACTATTAGCTATGTTAATGCAACCTCAGTGGCATTTTTTTGACTCCTAACAGGCACACTTCTTGTGAACACCACAGAGCAAATGTGACCAGGAGGAATGTGACGCAACCAACCCTTCCTTTGCAATCAGTGTGGGCTCCAAAACAAACCTGTGGTGCTCCCAGCATCACTGCCCAAGGAACCAGGCATCCTACAAATAAATACTGAATTGCAAATCTGTGGCAAGTTGGGGATAAATCTGCTTCACCTGAAGTGGGCGAGAAGGCAGAGTTCAAGGCTGCCACTGAATTGGTGGCCAAATGCCAATCCCATTCAGTTCAAGGCAGTATAAAATGATTCATCTAACAGGCTGACCCACCAGGCTGAGAAAATAAGGTCATATAACTCTCCTCTAAGTTTCAGAGCAGCAGTTCTGTGCCCTGGTGAATGGCATCCATCTCCCTCCACGGGCCATTCACCCGTGTGGAGCCCAGGCAGAACCTCAGCCACACTTCCAAAATGCTGCTGCTATTCAGTGGTGGTGGTGGGTTGTATTTCCACACCTCTTTTCCACGGACCTCCTAGAGCTCCTCAATTGCAGTCTGAGAGCTTCCTTGCTCACCTTCCCCATTTTGCTTCACTCAGGTGTTTTTCAGAGTGCTTTGGGATTGGGTTTTCCCCTTCCTCCTCTCCCTGTGTGAGCTGTAGTACACCATGCCCAGCCCCATGGCAGCAGCACTCGCCCATGAGCTGCAGCAAGTGAACAAGATCATAAAACACGAGTGGGAAGGCAAGTCATTACAAGATCACACACCAAAACATTTCAGATCTGGATTTATTTTTTTAAAAAAGCCCACACATGCAAGCACTACAGTGCCATCTTTACATGTAATTGTTTTCCCCCCCCTCTGTCGTCCTTGTGGTAGCACATCTGTTGTCTTATCACCAACTGCCCTCCCATGGCTTTGGTGTCTCTCAAGAACATCCTGTCCTGTGCTGATGTTGCAGCCTCAGGTATTCTCTGCCATCCCTCAGTGTTCCCCAAGTTTGGCACCAATCACTGGGTTACCTTTTTCTGTCACCTCTCAAGATCTTCATTTGACCCACTCATGATCAGTGCAATGAGATGACTTTGGGAGCAGAATTCATAGTCCCATGCTAGAGACCAGGAAATTTGAGGTGCTTGAAATGAATTCCCCCACATCAGCCATGAGGTGCCTGTGGCCATCAGAAACAGGACCAGACTCATTTCTAGGACCAGGAAACATTTCTTTACTGAGAGGGTGGTCAAACCCTGGAACAAGCTTCCCAGAGAGGTGGTTGGTGCTCCAAGCCTGCCAGCATTTCAGAGGCATTTTGACAATGCCATTAATAATATTCTTTAACTTTTGGTCACCACTGAAGTGCCCAGACAGTTGGACTTGTTGATCATTGAAGGTCCCTTCGAACTGAAACTGTCTAGTCTAGTCAAGTCTATTGTCTTCAGCATCCCTCACCCCCAACTCCTCCTTCCTGCTCGTGTGGTGGTGCCAGACATGAGTCCCAGGGCTGTGTTATCCTGGAAACGGGATCTTGGCTGGTTCCTCATGGAGCTTCTCAATTGATTTTGAGTTTTCCCTCTGAGCTGCCTTCTTTGAGGTCTGCTCTTGCCTTATCAAGTAGTTAACTCCTCCAATGCCTTCCCCTGAAAATGCCTTGAACAGCTCCAGAGAGTGCCCGAGGGGTGCAGAGGAGCCAGTCCTGCTGTGCAGTGCCCAGTGCTCCCACAGCTGCAGCTCAGTGGTGGCACATGGTTGGTGGTTCCTGCAAGACAGACACAGGAATGGTTGGGCACAAATCCCTCCTGAGCCTTCTGGGAGCTGTGCTTGGACAAGGACCTTGTCTGCCTTCCCTCCTCTCCCATCCCACACCCTCACGCTGTGGTTGATGCCCTGTTGCATCCCACTGATGCCAAGAGAGCCCATTCCTCTGCAGCTCCCGGGGCCTGCTGTGCTGATTTTATCATTTCACTTCTGAAATACCCTCCAGAATTTGGCATTCTCGCTCCACACTGAACTCCCTTCTGCTTCTGCATCTGCCTTTAAAGCAGAAGGTTTTGCTGTTTGTTTTTTTGTGGGCACCAGGTCAGATTTATCCCTGACAGAAGGCGGCTGTTCCCGATCTGTCCTTAGGACTCCTCTGTGCCCTGCCTGTCTTCAGGACTTTACCTTGCTGTTTTCCCAAAGTGCAAATGTTACTGTGTTGGATCAGACTGGGATCTGTCTAGCCCAGCATCCTGTCTGGCACCAGGGGCTGTGGAGTCAAAAGAAACCCCAAATCAACATTTATGGGCCAGCAACTCCAGCCCCCCAGTCTCCCCAGCCATGAGAACCTTCGGTGGCCCTGTCCCACTGCACTGCTATTTTTTGCTCTGCACTTCGCGCTGGAACTCGTTCAATTTGAAATTCTAATCCTTGGATGCTAAGGATGCAGTAGTTCTCTTTGAAAAGATTTACTACTAATCTTTCTGGTGTCTGTGACAAAGGACGGTTTCTCAGCATTACCTCGAATGTTAAAATATTAATGAGGGACGAGTTTGGTAGCTGGCGAAGGCTGTCTGTGCTAGCACTGGAGATGGACTTAATGATCTCTGTGCCTTTGCTACTGCAAAATGAACATCTTACACAGGAGAGATTAGACAGACCTGACACCTTTAATAAAATATGACCTGTATTTCTACAGATGTATTTAAAGTCATTTAAATCCTTTAATGTTTTATGAAATAGCAAAGCTTTGTGTGAATCTATTTAGAATAGTCTTTAAGCGCTGCAGTAGGTTTTATTTCGACCCAGCTCCCATTTGTAACGTGTTCACTCTTTATATCATGTTTATATCTATATAATTTTTTTCCACCCAGATGACTTTTTGAAATGAATAAAATGCCCATAAAAGGTGTCTGTTGATAGTGCTACAGACTATAGCCAAGAGTTTCCAAATGGGCTGCCTGTGGGAATCTTAAATCTCCACTTATGGGCTGAAACAAGTAGCCTGGTTTTCCTCTGCTCTTGGCTTCAGTGATCCCACCAAGCCCTGTCTCTCCCAAGTGTCACCTTGTACCAGGACAGGGCCACTGTGGGCACAGATGTCTTTGAAGAGAGACTGGCAAGCCCCAGACAAGGGGCTTGGTGGCCACTTCCAGCCTGAGCCAGCACCAGAGATGGTCCCCAGGAGAGCCTGGGAGGCTTCCAGAGTGTCTGTATTGGATTCCCCTGGTTTGGGATGAGGACAAAGCTGCTGTGATTGAAAACTCTGAACACTCCATCTGTTTGTCCTCAATGTTCAAAGGGGGAAGGCAAGGAAAGGCAAACTCCACATTCCTGGTGGCATGTCCTGCTGAGCCAGGAGTCAGGGCATGCTTTTGGTGGCACTGTGCTTCTACTGTTTGTGCTACAGTGTAAGATCCCTGTCAGGTGGATCCCTGCCCCTTGGGGAACGCTGGCAACCTGTTCTTGAACAGAATACAAACATTTCAGCTGCTCCCATGGAAAATTATGGCTCTGAAATGTCCCGACATGCAAAGACGGGCCTGGAGCAGAGGAGCTGCTGAGATCAGCAGGCTGCTGAGGGCAGCAGAGGAGCCCTCCTGGCCACAGGCATCAATCAGCTCCATCTTGGCCACCTCCCCATCCACAGGTCACCGTCACCCCCTCCTGTGGCAGGAGAGAAAGGTGCTCACAAGAGATCTCTGAGCTCTCTGCAGAGAGGCCATGGCTTTTTAATTCAAGGGTTTTCCTCATCGCTCTTGGGGTCCTGGGACAGTTTTCAACACAGAAGTGGAAAGTGGGAAGGGAAAGGGAGTAGAAGGGAAGGCATTTCACTAGCGGGGGATAAGGAGAGGAGAGGAGAGGAGAGGAGAGGAGAGGAGAGGAGACGAGCGG